>JAVYIG010001642.1:0-259001 GCA_035222895.1 Strongylocentrotus droebachiensis
CTACTCTGTGTGTTTTTTTTTTAAATTTTATCCCACAGAAAGTTTGACATGGAATTGAGAGGGGGGGGGGTGCAATATAGTGTTAATCCACACTTTTGTGAAAAATGAGTTACATCCATTTCCATCAGCTTTCTCGATTGTTCTCATCTTCTGACAATTAAAAAAAAGGAAATCGACTGATTAATAGGCAAATGAATAAATATTCTTCTCCTGAAAACAAGCATTATCTGAACACAACAAAAAAGTAACTCCCCCTTAATCAAAATGGCCTAGCTTTTTAAAGAAAAGGATTTGAGCAAAATAAATTGGCAGGAGTGTTCCTATTTATTGACTAACTTTTCTCCAGAAATAAAATTGCTCCATTGAGTAATGCATACCGGTAAGTGGACAAACAGGCAAAATTTCACTCTTCAAAAGTCACAATGGTTATGTTTATGCTGTTTTGACAGTACATTTTAGCTTTTCTTACACAATTTTTAAAGTTTGCTCACCAAGCATGACACGATTACAACCTCTTGAGTTCACACAACTTGTAATGATACATTTTGGTTTAAAAATTGTTAATTTTGCTCACCCAACAATAATATTGAAAAAAAGTGTTGCGATAGGTGTAAGGGGGTCAAGCAATGGATGATAAAATCAACACACAAAAACATGCACCAGAAACCAAATTCGCTAAAATCTGATTTTACAGAATCCCCTAAATGACCCTTTATGTATGACTTTTGAAAAGTGACAGTGACAATATTCCCTTTAATGCTTGCTCCCTCATGCATGACTTGGTGGATCAATCATATCTTCACAGAAAAGTTAGTCAATAAGTATAGGAACACTCCTGCCAAGATAATTTTGTTCAATACCTTGTCGTTAAAAAGTTACGCAATTTGGATTGAGGGGAGTTACTTGTTGTGTTGTGTTCAGCATGAAAAATGTGCTAACCCATGCATTTCATTCTGGAGGCACCCATGACAGATATGGTTTGGTAAAGAAAAGGGCATAATTTGTCCAAAAATGAATTCCATTCTGCAAAAAACACAAGGGATCTGACTTTCAAGATACAAGTATGTAAATTTATTATTTATGTCTAAAAGGGAGTGAGTTGCAGAAATATGAATTTAAATTATAATTTTGGTCATTGGAGGATAGCACTGTATTCATTTAAATTTTTCTGAAGTGATATTTTTTTCAAATGATTACCAGTTTAGATAAAACATAAGGTAGCTCGTTGTAGACAGAGATTCATCAGGTTTCCATGTATAATATGCTACCCTCCATTATGCTATGGTCACATTACCCAAAAGTAGCCTGCTCGGCGGCCGAGCGGCGAGTTTTTAACCAATTCTGCCCGGCCACCGAGTGGTGGCCGCCCAGGCACCGCTCGTTTTTAGGGCATCGCTCGGTCGCCGCTGAAGTTTTAGTGCGGAGTTAAAATTTGGGCGGCGCCTGCTCACTTTTCACTCGGTGCCTGCGCGGTCGCCGCACGGGCACAGACCTAATCGCTGGGCGATGCCTAATTCCAGCAGCGACCGAGCAGGCTACTGATCGGTCGGTCGCTGCTCTGATTTGTGACCATAGCTTAAGTCAGATCTGATTTCACCCAAGTTTTATTTATCATTACACTTGTGGCAATGCAATGATTGAGTACCTTTACCAAAGTGAAGAGTAAACATCAGCCTTGGAGTTGGCACCAGTGTAACCATTAAAAACTGTTTCACGAAGCACTCGTGCATTAACAAAGGCAATCGCATATTTTGTACGGAGAGGGGAGGGGGGAATTGACACCCCCCCCCCCCCCCCCCCCACAGTAAGGATAGGGTTAAGGTTGGTCTTGCATGAGGCTTCCTGAAACGGTTACACTGGTGCTAACTTTAAGGCTAATGTTTACTCTTCACTTTGGTATTTAATTAGTGCAGCACCACAAGTGCGATGATAAATAAAATGTTGGTGAGTGTGAAAAACCAGTTCTTATTACAGGTGACTCCACACTTTTAGAGGGCAGTGTATTTCACTCAGAGTAAATTTAAATTTGAGTTACTACTTAACATTGCGGAACACTTTTTACACTGTTTCTTGTTGGTTAGCACTATATTGGTCTAAAAAAAGCTTCTTTTTTTTTTTTTTTTTTTTTTTTTTGGGGGGGGGGGGGGTTATTGTTTAAAACTTTATGTCATTTTAGAAAAATTCCAAAAATATTATCAAAAGACACACTTGGGGGTTTACACTTTATTGCACCTACGCCCTCGGCTAGAGTAGTATTTTTAATTAGCTCAACTTGAACCATTCTTAGTAAGATTAGAAATGGACCTATTAATTACTGTTTTGTAGTTATTAACCACTTGACTGCTACCCACAAACATGTACGCGTTCTCGCTCTTGCATGCCTGTGCGTACCACGTACATGTACGTGCTTAGGGCATTGCACTTTCAAGACCGTAGCACTGCATAATGCCATCCCTACTGTGTAATTAACACTGCAATGATGTTATACAGGTCTTGAACAGTAGATGGCGCTCTTCCAAAAAAAAAATCTTGCTTTTGATGTGTACAGTGTACAGTTTTTGTCAGGTATTTGTACAGTACAAAAATGCTGTAGCACAGGGGGTATGAACTCGTTTTAAGCCAATAGCAGTCAAGTGGATAAGCTGTGGAAAAAATGGACAAAACATTTGATTACTTTCATAATTTGCAATATGTTCCTTAATTGCAACATATTATTATTATTATTATTGTTATTATTATTAGCCATCAAGTGATATGATAATAATAATAACAATAATAACACATGTAATAGTAAAAATTATATTGCAGAATGCATTTTGATAATTTATCATTTATTTTAAAGTTATAATCCATTATATGCCATTGTTACATGTACTATTATCAAAGCCATAGTTACAAGAATTAGTTGTTGGTATTCAACTGTTAACCCTAAAAAGCCAAGTCTTACCCATCTCACAGCTGAGGGGGGTGGATCTCCACCATAAGACCTTGACGGTCAACCGCGCGTTCGCCATAAAAGTGTGCATGCACGTCACCCACAAAGTAATGTTCAAAACTGTATACCGGTAGTCAATTTCATTGATTCAATAATCAATTGATTATGCTGATTAATGCTTAAGTTCTGAATTTTGCTCTACCGATACAGCCAATTTTGTGTATAGGCACTCTCTGTAAGACTCTGATCAAATGTTCTTTAAAAAAAAATTGGTATCAAAAGTTTTTCTTACCGTATGTGTTTTATTGTTTGTTTTTCTTACTATTTTCTTTGTTTTACAATTTTTGTTTTTTATTGTTTTTTTTAGATGGAATTTGTCAATGACACTTTTACAATCATAAACAGCATGGAATCGATTGATTTTAATCAGTAAAGGCAAGAATAATATACATTTATGAATTTTGGCTGAAAAAAAAAATTGTATTGGAATTGTACATGAAGTCATGTTTTTGAGCAATTATTGGTCTGACGTGCGCAACTTCGGAACCGCATGTGTGGACGTCGCGAATTTGGACAAAAAAATTGTGCAAGACTCAAAAGAAAAAGTCCTAAAACACCGTGTCTACTGCGTTGCAGGCATGTTAAGATGGTATACATGTACATGTAGATGAAAAATGTAATGCTGATGCTAGAGGTGCAGCTGTAGTACTTTGGCTCTTTATATGCAATCTTTTTTGATATATTACCTTTGTAATCATATACATGTACATAAATTATGTATGCTTGTTATATAGTTTATAGAGCCTACACAGTAACCTTATTACAAGATCTTCACCTTGTTATCAGGCTATCAGTGAAACCTCATTAAGAGCGGTTCCTCATGTTTCCTTGCTGTAAACTGAAAATCCATGATAATAATAATATAATATGTGTAGGGGAGACTGGAAGTTCAGTGGGACACTCCATTATCTTAATAAATATGAAGACAATGTTAAATTCGTTCACATAAGTCAAAAGGCTTCACTCAATGCCGTTAAAAAATATGCCCAAAACCACTGTAAACTTTTGCACACAAGTACAGGATAAGCGACTTATTTTCGCTAATTTTATTACTGATTTTAAACATTTATTCAGATTTGTTTTTGCGGTTCCTAACGGGTGATCTGACATTTGCTCCTGCGACAATTGCTCGTCTTATTTTCTCCAAAGGGATAGGGTTAGGGTTCTGGTTGTGATAGGTTTTTTGGTTAAGAAAAATAGGAGGATAAGGATTAAGGTTAGTGTTAGGTTTGGGTTTAGGGTCCATGTTTGGCTTAATATGCAGACTTTCCATTGGAGCAAGTGTAGCCAGAGCAAATGTCATGGAATCTCCCAAGCAAGTGGATACCCCTTGTGAAAGTGATTATCCTCTGAGGTGATTAAATGATTTAATACAAGATTTTTTGATGGCAAGGTAGAATTAAAAGTATGGCCATCAATTTCAGTTGTTTTTAATATCTGGGGTAAACTGAGACATTAATAACGCAATGAGCAATATTGGTATCCTTTTTTTGTGTCTGAGTGTACGTCTATGGGTCTCCCAGTTTACCCCGAGGTGGCCCAATTAACCCCCAACTAAGGGTTTGCAAAATTGATGATTACATGAAAAGTCAAGCTGTGGGAATTCAATCTATAACTGCCATATGTATACAATGCATCCCAGAAAAAAGGAAACCAGATTTCAGGGCAGAAATTTTCTGTCATAATAATAATTCCCTTGATGAGATATACATTTATGAAAAGCTCTACTTTTATTTGATGCATAACGTGTTCATATTTTATGCACGATTGCATTAAACCAATAAAAAGTGGGGGTACCAAAATTTAATTTACACAAAGCAATTGCAACTTTAAGTTAGTAGGGTAATAAATATAATTTTTTTTGAAAAAGAGACATTACATTGAAAAAAAATCATTATTTTCTCTCGTACATGACACCTTTTGCATTAAAAATCAATTAAGTACACTTAAGAAGAAATAAAATGAAAATATGCTAGATTTCTGACAATTGAGTAAGAAGCCATTTTAGCTTTCCTGATTTAGCAGCTGACATTGGATCTACATGTAATGCTTACATGTAAGTGAATTCACACAAACCTTCTGTTCACATCCTTCCCAAGACAGCATTAAAAGAGCCCCTGAACATGGCTACTTAAACACTGTATTGTTATGTGTAAATTCACTCGAGCATTTGGTTCATTGTCAGCTGCTAGATTAGGAAAGCTGAATGGCTTCTTAATCAACATCTAGTAATTTGGGAGAAATCGAGGATCTTTTCATTTTATATGCATGAAGTGTCGTATAAAAGAGAAAAATATTAATTTGTGTGTGATGTGTTTCTTTTTCCAAAATAAGTATCTCTACTACCCTATAAACTGACTCAAAGTTGCAATTTTTTGTGCAAATGAAATTTTGATACCACTTCTTTCAATTTGTTCAATTCAATCATGCGTGAAATATGTATAATAGATTATGGATCAAATAAGAAACCGAGCTTTCCACACGTGTACCTCTCATTACAGAAATTATTATGACATAAACAAAATTGCCATGAAATCCAGTTTCTTTTTTTTCCTGTACTTGGTTTAGTCCAAATATTTGCTTCGTTACAGTTGGTAATATTTTTAAAGTGAAGAAAAATGTTCCATTTCTCCCCGGTTTCCCTACTACATGGGACTATAAATGATTGGCATTACCTTGGTGCATGCTGAACACAAGTACTTTCACTTTGATTTCATTACTTGTTCTGTGACAACATTTTTGGATCTACATGTACTTATTTCTACTAATTACAGAAATAATTGTTTATGGTAAATCTTCCCTTGTGTATGTATCTTAGAATATGAAGTTACCAACTTCCGTCATTTAAGTGATTTCATTACGTTTGAATGATTCTTGTTCATTACTCAAATTGTTTTCAACATTTTGTCATGATTAAAAGATTTTTATGATGTTATTTTAACTAAAGCATTTAAATACTCCTTTTTTCACTTTATGTTTAATGTATTAATTTAGACTGAAATATTAGAAACACAATTGTATGCATTTGGAAGATGTATGAATGCAGACATGTTATAAAAATGTAATTGTTCAATGTCATTGCAACATTTAATGAACATTTCTAAAAATAACATTTAAAGAACATTACACATAACAACATTGTAATGTTTCTATTAAATGTTTAAATTATATCAAAATATGGTCTTAGAAATAGATGGCTTACATTTTTATAACATTTCATTCAAACATCTGTAAGATATCATTACAACATCTTATCAACATTTCCCAGATAATATTTTAAAATCATTTGGGGATATCATCATTCAAATGTTTCTATTAAATGTTTAAATGATATCAAAATGTATGGTCTTAGAAATAGATGGCTCACATTTTAAAAACATTTCCTTCAAACATTGATATGATATCATTACAACATTTAATTAACATTTCTAAGTTAATATTTTAAAAACATTTTGGGATATCATCGTTCAAATGTTTTGTAGTAAATGTTTAAATGATATCAAAATGTATGGTCTTAGAAATAGATGGCTCACATTTTAAAAACATTTCCTTCAAACATTAATATGATATCATTACAACATTTAATTAACATTTCTAAATTAACATATTAAAAACATTTAAGAATAACAATATTGTAATGTTTCTATTAAATGTTTAAATGATATCAAAATGTATGGTCTTAGAAAAAGATGGCTCACATTTTAAAAACATTTCCTTCAAACATTTATAAGATATCATTACAACATTTAATTAACATTTCTAAGTTAATATTTTAAAAACATTTTGGTATATCATCATTCAAATGTTTCTATTAAATGTTTAAATGATATCAAAATGTATGGTCTTAGAAATAGATGGCTCACATTTTAAAAACATTTCCTTCAAACATTAATATGATATCATTACAACATTTAATCAACATTTCTAAAATAACATATTAAAAACATTTAAGAATAACAATATTGTAATGTTTCTTTGAAATGTTATAATGATATAAAAATGTATGGTCTTAGAAAAAGATGGCTCACATTTTAAAAACATTTCCTTCAAACATTTATAAGATATCATTACAACATTTCATTAACATTTTTAAGTTAATATTTTAAAAACATTTTGGAATATCATCATTTTAATGTATTTATTAAATGTTTAAATGATATCAAAATGTATGGTCTTAGAAATAGATGGCTCACATTTTAAAAACATTTACATCAAACATTAATATGATATCATTACAACATTTAATCAACATTTCTAAAATAACATATTAAAAACATTTAAGAATAACAATATTGTAATGTTTCTTTGAAATGTTATAATGATATAAAAATGTATGGTCTTAGAAAAAGATGGCTCACATTTTAAAAACATTTCCTTCAAACATTTATAAGATATCATTACAACATTTAATCAACATTTCTAAAATAACATATTAAAAACATTTACAAATAACAATATTGTAATGTTTCTATGAAATGTTAAAATGACATCAAAATGTATGGTCTTAGAAATAGATGGCTGACATTTTTATAACATTTCCTTCAAATGTTTGAAAAATATCATTAATATGTTATATCAACATTTTTGATAATATCAAATTGATGTTGTTATAATGTTTAAGCTTAATGTTAAACAAATATTTTTTAAATGTTTTTTTGATGTTGGTGTCTAATGTTATAAATACGTTTTCTTGATAATCACAAGACCATACATTTTCATATGATTTTAACATTTGAACAAAACATCTCCCAAACGTTTAGCCAAACATTATCATGATGTTCTTATAATGTTTTTGTGTTAGCTGGGATAATCCTTTGGCTATGGAAAATCCATCCCAAATAGAACACGAAGAGATGCAAAATGAAAAATTTGAGGATGACTGGGTAATTGTGAAATCAAGGAAGACGAAATGGGTGGAGAAACTAAAATCAAGAAAATTGTATCCCAAATCAATAGATGATCATCAAACAGACAGGAAAATCAGAAGAAAATCAGTGAATGGTGTAGTCTTGGAACCAGGTGTGACTTACATTGGCAAAGCAATGAAGACATTCTATGAAAGTCATGAGAAAAAAAATGGAAACCGAAAGAAAAATGTATGTAAGGAAAACAAGAATGTGAAAAGAGAAGATGTCAGTTTGCAGTCTTATGTAGAAACTCTTTTGGCTATATATGCATACAGTGTGCAATCCCCATGTTCAATGAAATTGTACAGTGAGACCTGTGTGCAAATTGAAACGATGCAGACACGATCTTGGGCTGACGTAGCAGGTTATTTGCCATCTCGATCAAGAACAGATTCATGTGTTGATATTCATGCCTGCACTCGTAATCTTTTTGAACAGATCAAGGATTTCCGAATGTACAGAGTTCATGCTGGTGGCAAGAGAAAAGAAGCAAAGAACAAGAAAGGTCGAGCAAGGAACAAGAAAGGTCAGTCTTCCAAAGCCGGGAAAAAAAACACTGATGGAAATCACTCTTCTGATAAATCAGAGATTAGATTTGACAAAGATGAAGGAATAGAATTAGCAGTAAAGAATGAGAAGCTGGATACAAAGAAATCTATGTATGCAAGTGACCAAGGACTTGATCCAAATACATGTAAAAATGATGAACACTCAGACCAGCATATTTGCAATATGAAAGACAACAAAGGTTCAGATGGAGCTGTGCAGGACGATTCAAAGAATAATCTGTTGAAATCAAATTTTGATGAAAATAGGGAAATTGAAACGGACGATGATAGTGGCAGTGATGTTCATATACCAGTGAAACGTTCGTGTGCAAGAAATTGTATAGAATCTGATAGTGATACAGACACAAGTCCTGGATGTGATTTATTTGATAGAAGTGTTTTACCAGAACGCAATATGCCTTTGAATGTTTGTGATAGACCAAAAGATATGCCCAGAAATGAACCAGTAGACAATGTCTGTGAATCGGTATTGGAAAATGATGATATGATGAAAAATGATTTTTCAGATGTTTCAGATGGTGTACAAGAAGATGCAGTGTTTGACAATGACCTGGAGAATAGAAGCTTTGATACAGTAAAAGATGGTACAGACAATGATACTGATATGTCATTTAATGATCATGCTCATTCAAGGAATCCTTTAGAATCTTCTTCAGATTCAAATATCAAAGATGAAGACATTGAAAAGGCAATAGATGCTAATATGTACACATGTACTGATGAAACAGAAACAGAAGTTGAATTTGTAGCAGATCTTGGATTACGTGAGAGACCTGATAAAGATTTCAAATTTGTACCCCTCCAGAATAATGACAAACAGAACATTTGTTCAAAACTGAATATCAGATATATAGGCAAAGGCTGTGATTCAAGGTTAGATAGAAATAGCTGTATTGGAGTTCCTTTACAGAGTAAACAAATTACTGGTGATGGCAATTGTTTCTTTCGTGCAATTTCCTATGTAATTTCTGGAACTGAGGGTAATCATGCAATTCTAAGAAATGCCACTGTGAAACATTTATTGCAAACCAAGGACATGTTTAGTAATACATTGAGGCAAGAATATAGAACAGTCAGAGAATATGTTTTGAAACGTAGAATAAAGGAAGACGGAACGTGGGCTACAGACACTGAAATTAGCGCTTTAGCAAATTTAATCGATACTGATATTTATTCATACAATGACCAAGTACCATGTTGGCAATTGTACTCTGCAAAGAAACCTGGAAGAATAAATATTGTAACATCTGATAAGGGAATTTATATACTGTACACAGGAAATGTTCATTTTAATGTTGTTGAATCTGTAGATTTTGGCAATTTCAATTCATTGGAACAGAAAAGAACAACTAAAGAAGATAGAACGTCAAAGAGAACTTTGCCATGTCCATCAATTCAGGCTGATGTTAAAGTAAAGCATGTGTTGAAGAAGTGTAGATCCAAGTCGCAGATAGAGGAAGAAATTGATGAAGTAGTGGATAAGTCTCCTGAAACATTTCAAAACCATGTTGATCCAAAGGGAAAAAAACGTAGGCTCACGTTGGAGACTGGTACGATAAATCACGATGAGAGGAAAGGTACTGCAAATCTTTTGGACATGACATATGAACAGTGTGCAAGTAATCAGTCTGAATCAGTCGTTCACAACGAACGTAACACCAAGGACGAAACCCTTGAAAGTGATCACAAAGACAAATGCACGAGAGTCGATACACAAATAACGCTTGTTGCCCAAGGGACATTCAATCAAGGTGATACAAGATTTGGTGACTTAAGTGGAAAGCAGTGTGTTACCAATTCACTTTCTGCACTGTTGTATAGCAAGGTAAAAAATGCCAATGATTGGAAAAGTACAGATCTAGACAGGATTTTGAATAACGGTAATGAATTATACTGTTACATACGGCGATCCACTTCACTCGACAACCAATACTTATTGATATCTGATCTATTTGAATATTTGGATGCGTACAATGAATTGTTTAACATAGTACGCCGTGAACCAGTCACTGGATTGTTAGATGGAGATGAATTGATATTGGCCCAGTCTCTTTCGATGACATTGAAGCAAGCACTCGAAAAAGAACTCTGTACTGATTCTGATGCATGTTTTGTGACATTTGCTAGAAGTACTTTCATTGTATTATCTGGTCAAGATGGTTTCTTTATATTTGATTCACATTCCAGAAGCAGTCGAGGTTTCCTGAGTTGTAACGGACACAGTGTTGTACTTCGTACTCAAAGCTGGCAAGGTGTGTACAAGCATTGCATGAGGTTAGCAAAATCAATGGGATGCCCCCTGCACACCGAATATGAAGTAACTAGTGTATGTGCTAAAGCAACTTCCGGTAAGAATGAAACCTTGAAAGGCTATCCACAGTTACAGGATTTTGTTTGTAATCCAATTCCTTCGTCAAATACGCACAGTGAAAGTCAGTCTGGAAGCTCTGGATGTTCCATACATTGTGAAAGCTTTGATGAAGTTCAAATATTGGATGAGAGTGTTTCCCCACAAAAGAAGATTGATAACCCAAATGTATTTCTCTTCCCTGAAGAAGCAAATGAAACGATCATTCATGATGTACATTATAACGGTCAGCACCCACAAAAGATGATTGATAACCCAAATGTATTTCTCTTCCCTGAAAAAGCAAATGAAACAATCATTCATGATGTACATTATAACGGTCAGCAATTAAAACTGAAGAGTGTGACAATTGGCTTAACCAAATTAAGAGAATCACAGCTAAATAATAGTTGTCTTCTAAACGGAAATGACTCTATAAATACAGAATATGAAAATGAACAAAAAGGAGATTCCAAAAATTGTACTAAATCCGGGAATGACTCTGATAGATTGAATTTAGTGAACAAAGTTCAGAATTCCAACTCTATCTTAAGCAGAAAACGAAAATGGAGTAACCTCGAAAGCGATGCAAAAATTGATGTCGACCTTGGCAAGGAAATTCGAAAAACCAAATTGGTAAAAATGAATGAGAACGACAGCTTAAGAGTTGATGCAAGCAAATGTGTAGATAGTCATGATGAATTAATAATAATTGGAGAAGTTCATGTTGGAAATGTAGACCATGGAAAGAAAAAACGTAAACACAGACAAAGTTCTAATCAAAGAAGGGAGCGCAGGAGACAGCTTATGAGAGAAAAACGAGCCTTGACCAAAGATGAAATAATAAAGAAAAAGGAAAAGTGTATTCACAATGCGCAAATCAAAAAAAATAAAATGAAAAATAAATATCGAAATGATTTAACCTACAAAATAGAAAAAATAAATGAAGTAAAACAAAGGCAAAAAGAAATGTATGAAGAGGATTCAAATTTCAGGAACATACAGCTAAACATTATGAAAACCAAATATCATTTTGATTCACGTTATAAAAAGAAAATTTTGTATGGAAATAAACAAAAATATTTGAGAAATGAAGGATTCAAAGAAAATGTTAAAACAGCTATGAGGATTAAAATGAAAAATAAATATAGGAACGATGAACTATTTAAACGAATGCACAAGAGTAGAATAAGAAGTAAATACCAGCATGATGAACTATTTAAACGAATGCACAAGAGTAGAATAAGAAGTAAATACCAGCATGATGAACTATTTAAACGAATGCACAAGAGTAGAATAAGAAGTAAATACCAGCATGATGAACTATTTAAACGAATGCACAAGAGTAGAATAAGAAGTAAATACCAGCATGATGAACTATTTAAACGAATGCACAAAAGCAAATTAAGAAGTAAATATTTGAACAATGAACATTTTAAGAAAAAACAACAAGATATCATGAAAAAACGAATAAAGGAATTATATCACAACGATGAATATTTCAAGGAAAAACAACAAGATATCATGAAAAAACAAATGAAGAAATTATATCGCAACGATCAACAATTTAAACATACAAAAAAGGCAAATATGAAAACATTGTCCAAAATTAGATATAAAGGCAACGAATTTAAGGAAAAGAAATTGATGAGCTTAAAAATTAAATATAAAAGAATTGAAAAATATAGGCAAAATGTAATAAAACGAAATCGACAAAGGTCAGTACTTCGAACAGTAAAATTGTCCGAGTTTGATATTGTACTTGAAGAATTTAGAAAGATAATTTCTCATGGCCCAGAATATGTGTGCTGTGTATGCTTAAAACTTCTCTTTGACAACCAAGTATTGAAATGTAAAAAGAGTAATTATAAAATTCAGACATGCATAAGTGAAGAATATTTGCATGTTTGCAATTCAGAATGCCGGTCAAAATGTTTAATAGGCCAGTCAGCCAGATCGTCACTATGGATATGCTTCACCTGTCATAGAAAATTGAAAGCTGGAAAAGTACCTGCAGAAGCAAATATGAACAATTTACAACTACATGAAGTTCCAGAAGAACTTGCCAATCTGAACAATTTAGAACAGCATTTGATTGCATTGAATATTCCTTTCATGAAGTTAATGGCCTTGCCTAAAGGTGGTCAAAATGGAGTCCATGGCCCAGTCGTGTGCGTGCCTTCAAACACTTATGAAACAGTAGATATGTTGCCAAGACCACAGACTGAAGATCAATTGATCCGTGTTAAACTCAAACGAAAATTGTCGTACAAAAGCTATTATGAGTACAAATTTGTAGATAAATCTAACTTGCTTAATGCTCTGCAGTATTTAAAAGCAAATAATAAGTGGTATTTTGATGTTGCAGTAAATGATAAATGGGACAACTCACTTGAACGAAATGAAAAAGATAATGAAAAGGAAGAAGCAGTGGAAATTGGTGGTAAAGCTCGTTTAGCAAAATATTGGAAGGAAATGGAAGAACAAATTGATTACATTTTGTCCAAAGACAAAAATGCTAATGAAAACATGCAAGACAACAGTAAACTACAACAAAAAATAGATGACAACAACACTGAAGACGATATGGAAGAACGCTTACGCGGTATTCAGTTAGACTCGTGTCTCCAGCCAGTAGATATTGGACAGGAAATATTAGATCAGTATTTTGAAGACATAATATGTTGTGCTCCTTGTGAAGGAAGAAGCCCTGTATCAATTCTACAAGATGAAAGCAATGAGGCCAAATGTTTCCCAGTATTATTTCCTAAAGGTCAACCAACATTCCATGATAGAAGAGATGAAAAAATAACATTAGGACGTTATCTGCACAACCGATTGATGCACGTGGACAATAGATTTGCTCAGAATACAGATTACATCTTTTATGCACAATATATCTATGAAATTCAACAGGTTATATCACAAGTTTCTATCGCTTTAAGGCAAAGTCCAAACAAAAAAGATGATTCGTCTTCAATAACTGCCTCAGATTTGAAAGATGCAGAGAAAGTTAAAAAAATACTAAAATCAGACAAGGGCTATAAATTTTTAAAGCAAATTCGTGGAACACCTCCATTCTGGCAAAAGACACAAAAAGATGTTCTCGCAATGGTACGACAGCTTGGAAAGCCGACATGGTTTGCTTCTTTCTCATCTGCCGATATGAGATGGCCAGAATTAATGAATACATTGCTTAGACAAAAAGGAGACACCAGGGAATCGAGTGAATTAGACTATACAGAAAAATGTAATCTTTTAAGATCAAATCCAGTAACAGTTGCCAGAATGTTTGATAAAAGATTTCACACTTTTATGAAGAAAGTTATTTTATCTCCCGCTGCACCGATTGGTAAAGTAGTTGATTCATTTTGGAGAGTAGAGTATCAAGCCCGTGGTTCCCCTCACATTCATGCCTTGTTCTGGGTTCAAAATGCTCCACAGTTGGGTATCGATAAAGATGATGATGTCGTACAATTCGTAGATAAATACATTTCTTGCCAAAAACCGGATGAAAAGGAAGATCGAGAACTGCATGAAATAGTAAGCAAGGTCCAACAACACAGTAAGAAACATTCTAAATCTTGCACAAAAACAGGGAAGGCGTGTAGATTTAATTTCCCAAGACCACCATCTGGAAAAACATTCATTGTAACACCTGTTGAAGAGATTCCAGCTAAAGATTGTGGGAAAGTGCAACATAAGGGAAAGGACAATGATCAAATTAAAGCTTCTGAAAAGACTAAAGATGATGCAGAGAAATTGTTGAAGTCAGTTAAAGATGCATTATCCAATGGAATCGAGTACAACAGTGTAAGCCATCTCTTTGAAAAGCTTGGCATTACACAAAATCAATTTGAGAATGCACATCATGAATTAGCATCACAACAAAGTATAATCATCAAAAGAGAAATACAAGATGTATGGGTGAATCAGTTTAATCCAAGTCTACTAAGAAGCTGGAATGCCAACATGGATTTGCAGTTCGTAACAAATGTATTTGCATGCGTGGCTTATATTGTATCCTACATGTCAAAAGCTGAACGAGAAATCGGAATGCTATTGAGTCATACACTATCAGAAATGAAAGAGGGAAATGAGAACGCAAAGGAAAGCATGAAAAAACTTGGCCAGGTGTACATGCAAAATCGTGAAGTGTCTGCTCAAGAAAGCGTCTATCGTGTTTGCAGTCTCAGATTGAAAGAATGTTCTAGGAAAGTGGAATTCATTCCTGTTGGACCCGACCCTGTCAGAATGAGTTTACCATTAAGCGTTATAAAAAGCAGACCAGATAACGATAATGATGATGATGAGAATGTATGGATGCCCAGCAAGCTCGACAGATACAAAGCTCGACCTAGAAACACAGAATTCAGTGATATGTGTCTTGCAACGTTTTGTTCTCAGTATAGAATCTTAACTGCATCCCAAACGCCAAGTACAAGAAGTAAAAATGTCTTTAAATTAGATAACGATCTGGGATATATTCAAAAGCGTACTCGTACGGGAGATGCAGTTGTAAGATATCCCCGATTCTCACCCATCATCTCACCCGAAAAATATTATTTGAGCATTTTGCAACTCTTTCTGCCATATTTTGAAGATGGACAATTAAAGCCCCCAACATTTGAAACACATGAAGAGTTCTACGAGACAGGTTCTGTGAAAATATGTGGACGTGAATTGGAGAAAGTCTGGTCAATTGTCTGTACTAACCGAAAGAAGTTTGAAATGAATGCCGATGCAATTGATCATGCACAGGAGCATCTTGACAAATTTGGTCCACACGAAGATGCATGGGGTCTTTTATGTCCGGAAAAGGAAGTAGAGCGACTTGAACATCCCAAAGAAAATGTAGATGTCGAAGATTGTGATGGAGATCTTGATATCCCAGATTTAAAGAATGAACCGAAAAAAGATGACTATAGCATCGAACTACGTTCAGTAAAAATTTCCAAACAAGATGGACATTCTTTGATGAGGTCTTTGAATGAGAAGCAACAGAGTGTTTTTTACAAAATACGACAGTGGTGTTTAGATAGAGTAAATGGAAAATCGGTCGAACCGTTTCATATGTTTCTAACTGGAGGTGCTGGCACTGGAAAGAGTCATTTGATCAAATGTCTTTACTATGAAGCAACACGTATACTAGCCCGAATGTTGCCACATCCTGATGATGTTTCAGTATTGAAAATGGCTCCAACCGGAGTAGCTGCATACAATATCAATGGCCATACTATACATAGTATTCTTTCTATTCCAATCAATGCACAAAGACTGTATCAACCGCTGAGTGATGAGAAAATAAGTGTCCTTCGAAATAGGCTGGCTGAATTGCAAATTTTAATCATAGATGAAGTATCAATGGTAGATCAAAAGTTGATGTCTTACATTCACGGCCGCCTACGACAAATAAAACAATCACGCGATCAAACTGCTTTTGCTGGTGTTTCAGTTATTGCTGTGGGAGACATGTATCAGTTACCTCCAGTCTTAGGAACTCCTTTATATAAAGACACACTCAATGGTGCATTGTGGAATGCTAATTTCAAGAAAGTAGAACTTGAAGACATTATGAGACAAAAAGACGATACCCAATTCGCTTTTCTCTTAAATAGATTACGTGTAAAAGAAGGGGAAGAGATTCTCTGTGATGAAGACCTAGCAATGCTCAAGTCCTGTGAAACTGGTGAAGAATGTGAAAATGCTCTGCATATCTATGCATGTAACAATGAAGTAGATGCTTGGAACAAGAAATTATTGCATAAAAAATGTGGAGATGTGATATGCGTAAAAGCACAAGACATGGACAAAGATGTTAAAAAAGGAAATCAAATACGGGAAAAACCTTATACAAAGATGAAAACCCAGTTGCCTCGTTATCTGTGGATTGCAGTTAATGCTAGAGTGATGTTGCTCAAAAACATTGATGTTAGTAAAGGCCTGACAAATGGATGTTTCGGAAGTGTAACAGAAATAATAACGGATCATACAAATTTGAATCCAGTTTGCATCAAAGTTAATTTTGAGAAGGCCGATATTGGTATTCATTCAATCGAAATGTCTCAAGAATCCATTGGTAAGAAATATGTGAGAAAACAATTTCCACTTAAGCTTGCTTATGCTTGCACAATTCATAAAGTACAAGGTTCGACATTAGACAAAGCTGTTGTATCATTAAAAAATGTATTTCAATCTGGACAGGCATATGTTGGGCTTAGTCGCGTTACTTCGTTATCTGGACTTGTGATAGAACATTTCGATCCTAAACGTATATATTGTAATCCAGAAATTAAAGAACGCATTGAGATTATGAAGCCGTTTATCGAGAATGAAACTTCTGAAGATATTCACGATTATAACTTTTCTTTGGTAATGCAAAATGTACAAGGATTAAAACAGCATTTTACTGATTTCAAATCCCAGTGCCAATTTGTGAATGTAGATTGTATTTGCTTGACCGAAACATGGATTAATGATGATGATCTCTGTGACGTTGTTTTAGATAACTTTCGATTTTATCATCAGCCACGACATCTTTCATACTGTAATTCTGGAGTTGGAAATGTACTCAAAGAACAATCGCACGGAGGTGTTGCAATGTATATCAAGAATACATATTCAAGTAGATTAGACATATCTGTCGACAACTTAGAGTTTATCGCAATTCTTGTCACCAAACCAGTTTCTGTTGTGATTTCAGTTGTTTATCGACCTCCATCATATAGTATCAAATCATTCTGTGAATCATTAGACAATTTGCTAGATGCATTACACAAAAGAAGCATTAGGTGTATTGTGATGGGAGATTTTAATGAGGATTTGTTTAAAGGTTCTTCACAGGTAAACAAGCTAATGTGTAATAAAGGTTACAAACAGCATGTTGTTAATGGTACTACTGAGAAGGGAACATTGATAGATCATGTGTACAGCAAGGGACTAGATTTATTGGAAACAGAGGTCATCCCTACATATTATAGTTACCATGAAGCTGTTAAGATTGCTTTTTAATATTAGTAGTAAAATGAGAAGAATAAACGAGTAAATTTCTTAATTTTGTTGATAATTAAACATTTTCATTTATCATGTCTTCATTCTTGCAAAAATGAATATGAATATTATTCCTTCTTAAAAGGGTTGTCAATATTTTGTTGGCTTACCGTACACTTATCAATGATATCATCTGCCATGGACATCACATTAAAAGCAGGTTGTAAAGTTGGTAAAAACCCTTTTCTTAAGGTGATGAGTTGAAGGATTTATGTGTTGTCACTCCTTGCCTTTCAAACCTTAGTATCTTTAAACATCACTCACATCATGACATGTACATGTATTTCGAACTTATAGATAATATTTTAGAAATCTAAAACAATGGTGCACATTTAGAATACTGGATTGATAGGTGGATGGATAACATCATACATCCATGCTTTTTCTTCCCAGATTAAGGATTGTCGACCTGATCCGTATATTGAAGTTGGAACATTCCATGATTCTTGCAAAGTGCTCATTTTTTGACTGGGTTGGAGTAGGAGACAAGGTACGTCACGGTGGAAACCATCACTCTGAAGAAGACACTCAAATCAGAGATCAAGCTTGAACGTGACAATGAGACATGCAAGTATTTAAGTAAAGAAGAGGTTGATATCATGGTTATATATGGAATATCAAAATGGGAAGGTTTATGATAATGAAAGAATACTAATATCGGGACGCAATGCTGGAATGTTATTCGCTGAAAGATGATTGTTTGGTAGTGATAATGAGTTTTAGTTGAGTAGGTTATTCACTATGATGTAAGTTGTTTGAGTTAATGAAAATTGGAGGGTTATACAGAGATGCCAATCAGTACGATTAAATCATATTTAGTACGATAATAAGAGTGAAATACGATCTTAAAATACAATTTTTCATCTTTTTTCCCAAAAAACAAACAAACACGGAATCGCATAGAAACATGTACGAGTATAAAAACCCCTGCAACCCCAACAAAAACTGTGCTTTACAATTTTCTCATTAAATGTTAATGAAAGAGCAAACATATTTCTGAAATTCTACTGGCCCTGGGCTATTTTGAGCAACCCCTGACTGCAGGGGGGGGGGGGGGGGGGGGGGGGGCTGTCGATATTTGAAAATGCAAAGGTTAATTTGCATAAATTTTGAATATGCAAATTTCATTTTATTTTCTTTAATATGTATTATATTGTTTTTTATTTCTTATTTTTTCTCAAGGGCTTAAAGCCAGAACTGTCTATGTCCATTTTGTGTGAAATTGAGTTATGTCCACCAAAGTACTGTATATTCATTTCACTTTGTGTCTATTCAGAACTGTCTATTCCCATGTGTCCATTAGCCATTTTACTTTGATGTTCAGACTGTTTCAAGTACATTCACGCATTCATCAAGAATTGCGCAATACTTGCAGTTTTTTACTAATTAAGCAGATAAGATTCCCTATGCAGCTATTTCATCGATTGTGGCCAAGCAACACCATATCATTGCCCGGAAAAACCGTTATGATAAATAAAAAATACCAATGTGCAACATGTACAAAGTATGACCAGTTGTCTGGAGAACAGAAGGAGAATTTCAAGAAAGCCCATCTCGTACGAAAAACAGAGGCTCAAGATGCCAAAGCAGTCCGTTGTGAATAAGATGGAGCGCAAAAGAAGACAAGCTTACAACAAGAAATATGCTGATCAATTTGACTTCATTGCATCATCAGGAAAGAGCAACATCATGCAACTTGCAAGGTATGTCGGCGAGATTTGTCAATATTGCATGGCGGTTGTAATGACACTGTTGTTCATTGCAAATCAAAGCAACACATCACTGCTTTCCAGTCTGAATCGTCAGCATGAGATATAACATCATGGATGTCAACCTCCAAGGATTTTAATATAACTAGAGCTGAGTGCTTATTTACATCATTTTATTTGGAGCACAGTATTCCTCTATCAGCTGCAAGTCACAGACAATGCATCAGTCATGACTGGTGTACACAAGGGAATTGGGGCATGCCTCGGAAAGTGTCAGCCAAACCACATTGTGCTTGGTTGCCCCAATCATCTAAACGATCTTGCTGCCAAAGCTGCGTCATCTGCATTACCATATTCAATTGACTCGCTCCTTATTGATGTGTTCTACTATCTGGAAGCCAGCGTGAACAGGAAATTGAATCTCAAAAAGTTCAAGATGCTCATTGGGAACGAAGTGCAGGCAATTCTGAAACATGCTTGTACGAGATGGCTGAGCTTGGGCCAATGCTTGCCAAGATTTATCCAGCAATGGCAAGCTCTAGTCCTCTTTTTTGAAGGAGAAGTGTCGGCCCAGCAGAAGACGCCTACTCTAGACAAAGCAGAAGATGCCTACTCAACAGACCAAGGCTACCAAGAATAGTGTCCAGACTTCACTTGTTTCAAAGAAGCCAACCCCAGCTGTGAAAAATAAACCTGCTCAGGGATCTCAACTGAAGGTAAGGCTAAAAAATGTATTACTACAAGGCATCTACTCCTTTTTATTCCATTTAAATATGGCCATCATTAAAATTACCAGATTTGAATAGATTAACCCTAGCAGTAGAGAGCTTTCTTAATGTTTGAATTAATCAGCTTTTACTCCTCAAATCGGCAACAGTTATTATCATTTTACACTCTAAAATACTTTGAAAAAAATAAAAATGGATATTACATGAACCAGAATGGTAATTGCAAAATTTAATTTAATGTGTAATTAAATTTCTTGCTTATAAATAAGTCATTATCAATAGTGTTGCAGGTATCGCATGAAGTTTTTAAACTTGTCTTGTCCTGCAGGAAAAGCGTGCTCACCAAACCAAGATGACTGCACAACTCCAAGCATTCCGCATTCCCAGGAAGGTGTCTGCAGATCCACCACATGTTAGCAAACTTGCCAAGTCTCAGACCCAAGTGAGTACAAAAGTTGATCATATATACAGGGTGACAGTTAAATATGTACCTTTTCATCATTTATTCTTCATTCTTATTTTTAGTTCATTTGCTTGTTAGCTCTTTCTCTTCCAATCATCTTGACTCCGCTGTTCAGTTTACAGATATAAACATTTATTCAATAATGCTAGTCATCCGCCAAGATCTCAAATGTAGTGTATCTTTTTAATTGTAAACAGTGTCAGTAGTCTTGTTTCTTTCTCATATGGTAATCAATAATTTCTCTTCCTCCCAGGTTCAACTTCAAGCACCACAGCCACAACACAGTAGACCATCTTCAAGCTGTACTCCTTGGTAAAAACGACAAGTGAGGGACACTTCAGATACACCTAGCAAGAAGCAGAAGACTGGGAAAGTTGTCGGCAAGGCAACAGGCTCAACAGTCCTCAAGGCTGAAACTTCCAGTCATCCCAGTACGATTTCTAGTAAAATGACTGGAAATGAAAAAAACAAGATGTGGAGGAAAGAAAGAAACAAGACAGACAGTAAAGTAATGAAACAAGACAGGAAAGAATTCTAAAGTCATTGTGACTCAAACCCAATATTAGCCATTGCACATTTTCTCAGCCACAGCATCATTGCATTTGACATAAAAGTGTCATCTTTCAGACGAGAAGTCCTCTGATACACAAGCTGAAAGGAATACTACAAAGTCTACTCCGTGACTTGTACAGCCACTTGAGCTCCACAAGCAATCGTTGCAGCCACAGACTTGACCCTTCTGGACTACAAGAACAAGGAGAATCTTCGTGAAGAATCTGAAATGGTCATAGAAAGCGCAACAAGAGAAATTGTGAACACTTTAGATGAGTCTGATAGCCATATTAGTTCTATGCAGCAGTGCGTTCATATTACACCAAGGCATGTGACTACATTGTAAGTAAGTTTGCATTCTGCTATTAAAACAGAAAAAAAGAACATCAATGGCTTCACAATGCATGACTGGGTAAAGCATCTTCCACAAAGCAAGACGTCGGCTTCCATACAAGGTCATAAACATGTGCCATGGAGACTTTTATGATCTGAAGAATCTCTCAAAGCAGATCATGAAGAACAAACGTCGAGACGAAGGTGGACATGTCTTCAACTGGCTACATGTAAAGAGCTTTCAATACAGGAAGGAAAAGCAAGGCATCATCTGCTACAAGTATAACTACTCGGATGAATACAAGAAGATAGATCATCAGTTCCACTTAATCTGGACCTTGTCTACCAAGAGAAGCATTGAAAAAAGCCTAAACCTTAAGAAGAAGGATCTCACCAAGTTGTGCAATAGCCTAGCCATTCCTGAAGAGTTCCATGGATGGTATTTGGCACTCCCATTTTGTAAGTTTCTGCATTGACAGGGTCAAAAGGTCATGGCCTCCATGTATGATGTTTGACCAAGTATTATTCATAAGTTAATGGCATTGAACATAACTACTTCACTTTGTCAGATTTTATGCTTGCAATCAAACTTTCAAATGTATTTTACTCAAAATGGCATATTTGGACATAGACAGTTGTGGTTTTAAGCCCTCGATCTATTGTTTTATTTCTAATGTATTTTTTTGTTCTGGAATACATCAAGTTACTTTGAGAAATGTATCAAAGCAATTTGATATCAATTCATATGTGCAATAGCCTAGCCATTCCTGAAGAGTTCCATGGATGGTATTTGGCACTCCCATTTTGTAAGTTTCTGACATTGACAGGGTCAAAAGGTCATGGCCTCCATGTATGATGTTTGACCAAGTATTATTCATAAGTTAATGGTATTGAACATAACTACTTCACTTTGTCAGATTTTATGCTTGCAATCAAACTTTCAAATGTATTTTACTCAAAATGGCATATTTGGACATAGACAGTTGTGGTTTTAAGCCCTCGATCTATTGTTTTATTTCTAATGTATTTTTTTGTTCTGGAATACATCAAGTTACTTTGAGAAATGTATCAAAGCAATTTGATATCAATTCATATGTGCAATAGCCTAGCCATTCCTGAAGAGTTCCATGGATGGTATTTGGCACTCCCATTTTGTAAGTTTCTGACATTGACAGGGTCAAAAGGTCATGGCCTCCATGTATGATGTTTGACCAAGTATTATTCATAAGTTAATGGCATTGAACATAACTACTTCACTTTGTCAGATTTTATGCTTGCAATCAAACTTTCAAATGTATTTTACTCAAAATGGCATATTTAGACATAGACAGTTGTGGGTTTAAGCCCTCGATCTATTGTTTTATTTCTAATGTATTTTTTTGTTCTGGAATACATCAGGTTACTTTGAGAAATGTATCAAAGCAATTTGATATCAATTCATATCTCCCACTTATACATCTATTTACCTGTATTCACATTTCTGCTTGTTCATGAAGATATGCAATTGTAGCACTTTTTGATGATGTGCGCATACTAATTGCTATGTAACACCTGACAGCTGTATCGAATTTTGACGAAAATGGTTTCAAAATGTGCGTAAGACTTGAGGATTTTTTTTTTAAAACAACAATTTTAAATTCCAAGCGGGGGGGGGGGGGGGGGGGGGGGGGGGGCTCTTACGTCCACCCCCCCCCCCCCCCCCCCCCCCGAGTACAGTAAGGAGTAAATGACATTAGCCATGTAATTATACATATGCATTTTTTAAGATGCTTACATATACATGTAAAGTGTTAAAGGGGAAGTCCACCCCGAAAATAAGTTGGTCTTCATAAAAGCAGATAAATGAGAGAAACAAATCAATGACATTTTGAGGAAAAATCAAAAAGAAAGTTATGAATTTTTTGGAGTTGTAATCAGTGAAGCACAAATTGGAAATTGTGTGACATCACATGCGAGCTCATATCTCATTTGCTTTGTACAAAAAATGTTTAAAAAAATTAATTTACTCAGTCGTTGAATAATTGAATACGATAACATAAGCGTTATATTAGCAGTGATCAGTAATGACATCTATCCGAAAGATGAACAAGGGTAATGCTTTTCACCTACTAGCAGTACTACTGGTGAAGGTGATAGCAGTAGTAAAGGTAACAGAGACTCTGATAATATTTGATATTAGCGGTGACAATGGAAATGTTTGATTTAAATGACATTTTTGTATCACTACGTGTAGGAATTGAATATCTTCAAAATTTCTACCATTTCAGAAAACTTGGTTTAGTGAAGACTGGGTCTTGGCCAGTGTCTTTGATATGTTCAGGGAATAAGCCAGTTCATAGATACAATCTGCGCATGGGCAAATAAAGGTCATTTGTACCAAAATGGTAAAACCCACACTGAGATGAATACTGGATATGCGCTCATGAAAGTTATGTAACATTATTCATTTGTGCACCAACGGTACATTCTATGATACGCAGGTGGAAGTATTCTTTTCAAGAGGTCAAACAAAAGGTATTCATGAATCACATCTCGGACTTTGGCAGTTATTATTCTAAGATGCTCAAAGTGGAACTTTTCCATGTGTAAAAGATCTGTGGATATTTGGGGTCATTTGTACCATGTGCTATCTGTAAACTCCCTTATTGAGGACAAATGATGATGTAATACCGGAGTTGAAAGATGAGTATGAATATGACATAGTGCTCCGTGAGAAGTTGGTGAAGTCATGGGAGTTAGCCCAGGAAGCCTTGAAAGGTGCTCGGGAAAATACAAGAAGTATTAGGATATGAATGCTAGAAACAGGAAATTAAATATCAGAGATCAGGTGTTGATCTTGCTTTCCACTGATCAAAACAAGTTGTTGCTGAAATGAAAGGGTCCCTGTGCTGGGGTGAAGTATGACTATGACTACATTGTCAGTGGTGTTCTTAAGACATATCACATTAATCTTCTCAACAAATAATATCCCAGGCAGAAGGTTAACTTGTCAGTGGCTGGCTGCTTTGATTTGTGTACAGAGAGTAGGAAAGTGTGTCAGGATTCTGCGGAAAATGTCGAGGATCAGTTGTTTGCATTGAAGGTAAATGTGGGTGCTGGGCTTTTGCAGTAGCATTCAGGAGAAGAATTCCTGATTGCTTATGCGAGTAAGAAGTCATTAACACGGGAAGAAAATTACACAACAATAGAAAAAAAGTGCTAAGCAATAGTACAAGCAATCAAAAAGTTCAAATATTATTTGTATTGAAGTACATACAGACCACAAATCTCTTTTCTATATTCAAGCGAAGAGGTTTGACAATAAGAGAATCGTGAGATGGAGCATGATGTTCCAAGATTACAGGCCTAGGCTTGTATCTGTGAAGGTTCAGTATAATGTTACTGCAGATTATATGAGCAGAATGTAAAATGCACTACACATGGATTTCTTTTGTCTGTCTACCATTGTAAATTATAGGATGTGTATCTCGGTTTAACATATTTTGTTAATGTCATTTGTTGAATACATATT
This sequence comes from Strongylocentrotus droebachiensis, assembly GCA_035222895.1. Taxonomy (NCBI): domain Eukaryota; kingdom Metazoa; phylum Echinodermata; class Echinoidea; order Camarodonta; family Strongylocentrotidae; genus Strongylocentrotus; species Strongylocentrotus droebachiensis. The sequence goes on from JAVYIG010001642.1 coordinate 25,165, forward strand.
GCATTTACCAGGATTATGTAATATTGAGATTTATTTTATATTGATCTTACCAGCCACTAATGTATACACATCAAACTTTCTATGATAGCACATACAAATTTATTATCCTGATCATATGTTTTGTAGAAATGCATGAAATCCACTACTGAAGTTTGATATGAAGAAGAAAATATTACAGCAGAATATATGCATTGTAGTTTAGGCAAGTGCAGGAATATTACTCACTACATTTTTAACAGAAAAAACAGAAAGAGATGATAATTAGACAGTCACCTTATGTTTCTAAATATATGAGGGAGGGCTTAATGGTGCTGAACACAATGAGTTGTGCTCTTTAATGCCGGATAATTGTTTAATTTTGAGTCAAAGACATTGTCTTCAGGTGATGATGTGAACATTTGATAATCTCTACTTTGTATTAACAGGTTATACACAAACTCTATGGACATTAACGTATAGCCATGTTAATATAGGCTTTCAACTTTGTGCAGAATATGTCATACATATTTATACATGGATTGTTTTTATGTTAATTATCCCACAGCATGATATTGTTGTGCTATGCTGTTGGCATTGTTTTTAGCAAAGGTTTTATTCAAAGGTGGTGTTTGTAGACTTATAACCATGCTCAAGCTAGCTTTTCCATGATATTAACATTCTGAGGTACAGGTGATATATCATTTAAAAAAGAAAACTCAGATTATTGGAAACATGTTTTTAGTAATTGCATTCAGAATTGCATGTGTAGATTTCAACTCATATACAAGAAAAATTTCATGTTTCTAAGCCTCATGACTTGATCAAAGTAAGAATGTCATATTATTTATTGTACAATATACAATTTGGTTGATTAAACCATAGGTTGAGAACTGAGATTCTTGGGCATACAACTACATGTATATTGACTAGGATTGGTATTTAGTGATATGAGCTATGTTGTGTCATGATCTTCTGATATCATGTAATGGTTGATAAGATGAAGAATATTAAGTTTGACTTTAAAGTTTTGCCTTGATAAAGCTTAAATGATAATTTATGTGCAGTAAAAATTGAAACATTTTGTTCCAAACATTTTCATGAGATATGTAGTTACCAGTGATTTGTGTATGTTGTACTGTTTTATAAGTATTTATCGAGGAATGTGAGGAGGAAGTTCAGTATCTAGGAATTATTTTTGACAAGAATATTTTTGTTCATGGTAAAAGTTGTCATGATGACTTTAAGAAGAATAGATTTTATCGACAAAAAAAGAGGGAGAACGAGAGCCAGAGGCTGGAAAGGGAGAGACAGAGACAGAGGGAGACAGAGCAAGAGAAGAAGAGGGAGGCAGAGCAAGAGAGGGAGAGGGATACAAAGAGAGGGAGAGGGTGAAAAAGTAGAAAGAGAGATACAGAGACAGAGCAAAAGAAGGAGAAGGTGCAGTACAAGAGAGGGGAAGGGAAACAAAGCAAGAGAGAGGAGTAAGAGAGCGAGATGTGAGTAGATATATATATAAAAAGAAAAAAAACAATTCTTTGTCCGTGGGAGAGACGTAAACATTGCGTATACATGGGCTGAATAACTGTAAATAACTCATCGTAGATAACATTGTCATTTTATGTATTAATGCTTTTATAATTCGCCCGGTTAGAGTTATATGTTTGGGTTTTGGGTTAAGGTTAGGGTTGGGTGTTTATTAAAGCATAATTAATACATAAAATGACAATTTTACCTGAGATGAGGGATCCAAAATACTCCACATAGACATTACATTTAAAGCTAAAGACCAGTTATGGTCATGCAATTGCATAGTGAAAGAAACGTTGTGAAATCGATCAGAAAGGGTTGATCATCTAGCATAGATGTACTGCAAGGTTCTGGAATCATCAAAACTATAAGAAATTTGGCCAAGTCTTCATAAAGTTAGAAGCACTGTACACAGAAAGATGTGTATGGGACTACACACACGTGCGGGACACGTGCATTTGTATCTCTCAACAGTATATAGATATACTAATTTACCAAATATATCAATTAGTAGGCGGTTTCCCGTCAAAAATGTTATCGTCATGTAATATTCAAAACATATTCTTTCACATGATTGTTAATAAGAGCTTCCATTTCATTTTTTGAAATTGGGGCGTTTCCAATACTGGTCTTTACCTTTAAACGAAAAATAGGATTCTCAAAACACATCTTGTCGTTAGAATATCGCCATGCATGATCCAAACATCTGATTTTTTTTTTTTTTAATTATAAAAAAACCAAGCAGAAATAATGGCGATATTGCTCGCAAAAGACAGGAATGTAGAATACAGATTTGAGAAAAAGTCATCTCCCATAAGGATTACACGCAAAAAGTAATGGACCAAGTGATAATAGGGTAATAATAGAGTAAATATAGTTGTTAATTACATTATTTGCGATTCTACGTGTTTTAATATTCAAAGGAGATGGTACGTACAGTGAAAGGTCAAAAAGAAAAAAAAGTGAAGAAAAAAAATTGTTGGAGACGCCCGGACTCGAACCAGGGACCTCGAGGTCGGAAGTCAAGTGCGTTACCGATATACCAAAACTTTTCCCATAGCGATTACACGTAAACGGAAAATGGAATTCTCAAATCCCATTTTGCAAGTGAAATATGAGCATTATCCCGGCATCTGATTGAAAAATAAAGGGCACACTTGTGATAGCTTATTGTCTCAGCTACAACATACTCCAAGCTCAGCGAAAACGAAGCTGAAACGAAGGAGATATTGCTTGCAAATCACGGGAATGTACAATCCAGTTTTGAGAAAAAGTCATGTCCTATAGAGAATACACACAAAATGTGAAAAATTGACATGCCTCCTTTAATCGCAAAAATACGCCATGATACCATTGTCAAAATGAATTATTGTGGTTAATGCATTTGTAAACAATATTCTAAGGTAGAACATATCAAAATTTGAAAGAAAATTGATTAATATTTACAGAGATACAATCAATTTTCCAAAAATCTGCTGACGTCATAATATGCAAATTAAAATTTTGAGTTTGGAGGCCATTATGATGACGTCATGAGTTAATTGAGGGTCAAATGAGACATGAAATCATATCTCCAACTCATGCTTTTTCCAACCATGATATAAAAGTTGGGGTCAATTGACTATCTGAAGGGCTATTACGATTTTTAAAATGGGATGTTTTTGATCAAATTTGCATTATATTTCCCATAGCAGCACGCGCAGATTTTGAACTTTGACGCGCGCTCACGGCCTTATGAAAGGTCAAGAGTGACTGAAATTAATGTTAATTGTCATTTACGGTAAGAGGAAGCTAAATCATGTAAAAATTTTGAATTTGACCTTTTACGCGCGTTGTGAGCGCGCGCAACGCGCGCGGGGACACTTACGGACGGAAAATTTTGAAATGCTTAAAATGACCTGATTCGTACTCTCCTTTAATAGTTAAGTGATTTTGAGCATTTTAAAATTTTGACGCGCGCGTACGTGCGCGTCATGACCTTTGTGTGACCTTTGATGACATGACTTGTTGACCCTTGACCTGAAGTATATGTGATATGAATATGAATGACCTTTGCTTATGCATCATGAAGATATGATGGATAATGTGATTTCACAAAATGGCGCCTGGATGACGTCACGATGACTTGATGACCTTCAAAATGTTACTGGAACGTCTTATGGCAATGACTTATGACTCTGCCAAAATTGAAGGAGATTGACTAAACTGATCTTGAGTTATCCTGTTCACAAAAAACGGGAAGAAATAAAAATAAATAATAATAATAATAATAAATAAAGAAAGAAAATTCTGACGAAAACAATAGGTGATCTGTTTTCAACAGACCACCTAATAATAACTAGAAATTTAATTCGTCATGGTGACGAATTAGGTGGTCTGTTTTCAATTTTATGATCATTGAAAAGTCAAAAAAGAAAAAAAAAATGAAGAAAAAAAATTGTTGGAGACGCCCGGACTCGAACCAGGGACCTCAAGGTCGGAAGTCAAGTGCGTTACCGATATACCAAAACATTTCCTATAGAGAATACACGTAAACGGAAAATGGAATTCTCAAATCCCTCTTTGCAAGTTAGATATGAGCATGATCCCGGCATCTGATCGAAAAATAAATGGCACATTTGTGATAGCTTATTGTCTCAGCTACAACATACTCAAAGCTCAGCGTAAACAAAGATAAAACGACGGAGATATTGCTCCCGAAAGACGAGAATGTAGAATCCAGTTTTGAGAAAAAGTCATGTCCCATAGAGAATACACGCAAAATGTGAAAAATTGACATGCCTCCTTTAATCGCAAAAATATGCCATGATCTATTTGTCAAAATGAAATATCGTGATGACAATATTTGTAGAAAATTATCTCAGCTAGAACATATCAAAATTTGGAAGAAAATCGATCAACATTTACAGAGATACAATCAATTTTCCAAAAGTATGCTGACGTCATAATATGCAAATTGAAATTTTGAGTTCGGAGGCCATTATGATGACGTCATGAGTTAATTGAGGGTCAAATGAAACATGAAATCATATCTCCGATTCATACTCTATCAAAATATGAAAAAAACTTGGGGACACCTTGCATCCTAAAGCGCTACAATGGATTTTGTATAGGCATGTTTTTGCCCATGTATGCTATGTATTACAAAAGCTCGCACGCACGGTAATTATCTTAAACGGACGCTCATTCCGTTATTAATGGGCAGAAAAAGTTGAACAAGGTATCAAAATGCTTGGAAAAATGTGCAAAATATGATGACAGAAAAAATTTGGCGATTCTATGTTGGAAGATGCAATTACGTGCGAAAACGCGCGCGCATGTGTGTGCGCGCGTTTTTTGCAAAATGCTTAAAATGGCTTGAAACGTATGCAAAATGAATTTAAGACGATTTTGAGCATTTTTATTTTTTGCGCGCGCGCTAACGCGCGGACATAGGCATGCGCGCGCGTTTTTCGACCTGAAATTGACCGGACGGATATTGACCTTAATCATGATAAATATGAATGAGAAATGTCTTTCCGTTATGAAGATATGATCATGAGTAAAAAGTACCAAAAATAACACAAAATGGCGCCTGGATGACGTCATGAAGACTTCATGACCTTGAAAATGTTACTCTAACGTCTCATGACAATGACCTATGACTGTGCCAAAATTGAACGAAATTGACTAAACTGATCTTGAGTTATCCTGTTAACAAAAAAGTGGGAACAATAAATAAAAATAAAGAAATAATAATAACTAGACATATAATACTTGTTTGGAACAAGTATAGGTGGGCTGGTCAACTAACATTTGAGACAAAATAGAGCAAAAATAAGCGACATACTGCTTACAAATTCTTAAAAGACAATATCATGTAGATTCATAACGTGAACTAAATTCACCTTCTATAGGCATAACACGCAAATTATGAAGTTTTTGACATGAGGCCTTTAATCAAAATTTTCACTATGATGACGTCATCAAAATGAAAAATGGTTATTACTGCGCTTGTAGCGAATTGTCTTAGCTACAACATATCGAAATTTTGAAGAAAATTGATCAATATTTACAGAGATACAATCAATTTTACATAAATATGCTGACGTCATAATATGCAAATTCGTATTTTGAGTTCCAAGGCCATTGTGATGATGTCACGATACACTTAATGGCCAAATGAGACATGGAATTATATTTCCGACTCATACTCTGTCTAAATATTTAAAAAAATTGAGGATCCCAGTGCATTCCAAAGAGCTATAACGGATTTTGTATAGGCATGTTTTTGCCCATATATGCTATGTATTAAAAGAGCTCGCGCGCACTGACATTTATCTTGAATTTACGCTCATCTTGTTAATAATGGTCATAAAGAGATAAACATGGTATCAAATTCCTTGAAAAAATATGAGAAATATCATGAAAGAAAAAAAATGGCGATTCTATGTTTTGTAATGGTGTTACGCGCGAAAACGCGCGCGCATGCTCGTACGCGCGATTTTTTATAAAAGGCTTAAAATGACCTGAAACGTATGCAAAATAAATTTGAGACGATTTTGAGCATTTAAAAATTTTGCGCGCGCACTGACGCGCGGACGTACGCGCACGCGCGCGTTTTTTGACCTGAGATTGACCGGACTGATATTGACCTTGATCATGATAAATATGGATGAGAAATACCTTTTGGTTATGAAGATATGATCATGAGTTCATTTTCAGAAAATTTCACAAAATGGCGCCTAGATGACGTCATCAGTCAAGTTCAAGGTTGAACACCTTACTGCGTTATGTCCATATGCCTATACATATGTGTGCTAAATTTAAAAGCATTTGATTGATTCATTACAAAGTTATCATGCTAACAAAAAAGTGGGTCAAAATAAGAAAAATAAATAATAAATAATAATAAATAATAATAAAGGCAATTTTAACAAAAATATAAGGTGGTCTGTATTAGATACAGCCCACCTGATAATAAAGAAAGAAAATTCTGACGAAAACAATAGGTGATCTGTCGAAAACGACAGACCACCTAATAATAATAAATAAAGAAAGAAAATTCTGACGAAAACAATAGGTGATCTGTTTTCAACAGACCACCTAATAAACAAATTTGGGGAAAAAAAAAAAAAAAAAAAAAAATTCTTACCCAAAAAAGCATTTTTCGGGAAAAAAAAAAAATTACCCTAAAAAGCATTTTTTGGGAAAAAAAGAAAATGTGGAAAAAATAATTTCAAGGGAAAAAAAAATTCATGAAAAAAAATATTGAAAAAGTTAAATGACCCTCGGTAATGGTGTAATGTGTGTAATTGGTGACATACAGTCCTCAAGAGGGCGACATGCATTGATTAAAAATATATTCATTTCACCAGCTGGTTAATATAACACCGAAAAGTGACCGGTCAGGAAAATATAACAATTTGGATCCTCACAATTGATATCACGTGACGAGCTCTGGACCAATCACATCTCGGTATCTGTCTAAGCTATCTAATATAATCATATATCATATCCTTCAAGCTTAATATATTGATAAGAAGGAATTATTCTGTTGACATTATCTTTCAAAAATTGTTTAAAACATTAGACAATATAGTTCATGTTTAACATTTGTATACTGTAATTGACACGGTTATTGCCTTTTGGCATTAAATATTTGTAACTGTAGATTAGAAATGTTTAAAAAATGTCGGACATCGTGGTCAAGATGTGCTGTTCTACGAGTACCGCTCTCTTTGCCTCCACTCTCTTTGCCTGAGGTCCTCCTCATTCCACTTGAATTTCATAAACTCTTGCCTATTCTGCGTTGGACAATTGCAATTCATGGGTTTTTCCCTGGACAAAGAATTCAACAAAAAATGTCTTGGAAGTTGTAAATTGCTGCGATGCACATTTTGAGAAGCAAATATTCCTTTCATGTCATCAAGACTCACTGCCTCCTTACTCCCTCCACTGCCATATCTTCACTCTCTTTGCCTCTTCACTCCCTCCACTGCCATATCCCCACTCTCTTTGCCTCCTCACTCCCTCCACTGCCATATCTTCACTCTCTTTGCCTCTTCACTCCCTCCACTGCCATATCCCCACTCTCTTTGCCTCCTCACTCCCTCCACTGCCATATCTTCACTCTATTTGCCTCTTCACTCCCTCCACTGCCATATCTCCACTCTCTTTGCCTCCTCACTCCCTCCACTGCCATATCCCCACTCTCTTTGCCTCCTCCTTCCCTCCACTGCCATATCCCCACTCTCTTTGCCTCCTCACTCCCTCCACTGCCATATCTCCACTCTCTTTGCCGCCTCACTCCCTCCACTGCCATATCTCCACTCTCTTTGCCTCCTCACTCCCTCCACTGCCATATCCCCACTCTCTTTGCCTCCTCACTCCCTCCACTGCCATATCTCCACTCTCTTTGCCTCCTCACTCCCTCCACTGCCATATCTCCACTCTCTTTGCCTCCTCACTCCCTCCACTGCCATATCCCCACTCTCTTTGCCTCCTCCCTCCCTCCCTCCCTCCACTGCCATATCTCCACTCTCTTTGCCTCCTCACTCCCTCCACTGCCATATCCCCACTCTCTTTGCCTCCTCACTCCCTCCACTGCCATATCCCCACTCTCTTTGCCTCCTCACTCCCTCCACTGCCATATCCCCACTCTCTTTGCCTCCTCACTCCCTCCACTGCCATATCCCCACTCTCTTTGCCTCCTCACTCCCTCCACTGCCATATCTCCACTCTCTTTGCCTCCTCACTCCCTCCACTGCCATATCTCCACTCTCTTTGCCTCCTCCCTCCCTCCCTCCCTCCACTGCCATATCCCCACTCTCTTTGCCTCCTCACTCCCTCCACTGCCATATCCCCACTCTCTTTGCCTCCTCACTCCCTCCACTGCCATATCCCCACTCTCTTTGCCTCCTCACTCCCTCCACTGCCATATCCCCACTCTCTTTGCCTCCTCACTCCCTCCACTGCCATATCCCCACTCTCTTTGCCTCCTCCTTCCCTCCACTGCCATATCCCCACTCTCTTTGCCTCCTCACTCCCTCCACTGCCATATCCCCACTCTCTTTGCCTCCTCACTCCCTCCACTGCCATATCCCCACTCTCTTTGCCTCCTCACTCCCTCCACTGCCATATCTCCACTCTCTTTGCCTCCTCCCTCCCTCCCTCCCTCCACTGCCATATCCCCACTCTCTTTGCCTCCTCACTCCCTCCACTGCCATATCCCCACTCTCTTTGCCTCCTCACTCCCTCCACTGCCATATCCCCACTCTCTTTGCCTCCTCCTTCCCTCCACTGCCATATTCCCACTCTCTTTGCCTCCTCACTCCCTCCCTCCCTCCACTGCCATATCCCCACTCTCTTTGCCTCCTCACTCCCTCCACTGCCATATCCCCACTCTCTTTGCCTCCTCACTCCCTCCACTGCCATATCCCCACTCTCTTTGCCTCCTCCTTCCCTCCACTGCCATATCCCCACTCTCTTTCCCTCCTCACTCCCTCCACTGCCATATCTCCACTCTCTTTGTCTCCTCACTCCGTCCCTCCCTCCACTGCCATATCCCCACTCTCTTTGCCTCCTCACTCCCTCCACTGCCATATCCCCACTCTCTTTGCCTCCTCACTCCCTCCACTGCCATATCTCCACTCTCTTTGCCTCCTCCTTCCCTCCACTGCCATATCTCCACTCTCTTTGCCTCCTCACTCCCTCCACTGCCATATCTCCACTCTCTTTGCCTCCTCCTTCCCTCCACTGCCATATCTCCACTCTCTTTGCCTCCTCACTCCCTCCACTGCCATATCCCCACTCTCTTTGCCTCCTCACTCCCTCCACTGCCATATCTCCACTCTCTTTGCCTCCTCACTCCCTCCACTGCCATATCTCCACTCTCTTTGCCTCCTCACTCCCTCCACTGCCATATCTCCACTCTCTTTGCCTCCTCACTCCCTCCACTGCCATATCTCCACTCTCTTTGTCTCCTCCTCCCTCCACTGCCATATCTCCACTCTCTTTGCCTCCTCTCTCCACTGCCATATCCCCACTCTCTTTGCCTCTTCACTCCCTCGACTGCCATATCCCCACTCTCTTTGTCTCCTCCTCCTCCACTGCCATATCCCCACTCTCTTTGCCTCCTCACTCCCTCCACTGCCATATCTCCACTCTCTTTGCCTCCTCCTTCCCTCCACTGCCATATCTCCACTCTCTTTGCCTCCTCTCTCCACTGCCATAGGCCTATCCCCACTCTCTTTGCCTCTTCACTCCCTCCACTGCCATATCCCCACTCTCTTTGCCTCTTCACTCCCTCCACTGCCATATCCCCACTCTCTTTGCCTCTTCACTCCCTCCACTGCCATATCTCCACTCTCTTTGCCTCCTCCTTCCCTCCACTGCCATATCCCCACTCTCTTTGCCTCCTCACTCCCTCCACTGCCATATCCCCACTCTCTTTGCCTCTTCACTCCCTCCACTGCCATATCCCCACTCTCTTTGCCTCCTCACTCCCTCCACTGCCATATCTCCACTCTCTTTGCCTCCTCCTTCCCTCCACTGCCATATCTCCACTCTCTTTGCCTCCTCCTTCCCTCCACTGCCATATCCCCACTCTCTTTGCCTCTTCACTCCCTCCACTGCCATATCTCCACTCTCTTTGCCTCCTCCTTCCCTCCACTGCCATATCCCCACTCTCTTTGCCTCCTCACTCCCTCCACTGCCATATCCCCACTCTCTTTGCCTCTTCACTCCCTCCACTGCCATATCCCCACTCTCTTTGCCTCCTCACTCCCTCCACTGCCATATCTCCACTCTCTTTGCCTCCTCCTTCCCTCCACTCCCATATCTCCACTCTCTTTGCCTCCTCACTCCCTCCACTGCCATATCTCCACTCTCTTTGCCTCCTCACTCCCTCCACTGCCATATCTCCACTCTCTTTGCCTCCTCACTCCCTCCACTGCCATATCCCCACTCTCTTTGTCTCCTCACTCCCTGCAATGCCATATCTCCACTCTCTTTGCCTCCTCACTCCCTCCACTGCCATATCTTCACTCTCTTTGCCTCCTCACTCCCTCCACTGCCATATCTCCACTCTCTTTGCCTCCTCACTCCCTCCACTGCCATATCTCCACTCTCTTTGCCTCCTCACTCCCTCCACTGCCATATCTCCACTCTCTTTGCCTCCTCCCTTGTCTTGTCTTGGAAGTTGTAAATTGCTGCGATGCACGGAGGATCGAATCCATCTAAGTTACAGGTCAGTGTTGCGCCATTTTTGATAAGAAATCTGAGAATCTCCTTTCTTGACTGCCTGACGGGGATTCATACAGATGTCGCCTATGGAAGCACAGTGCATTGGTGTGTTTCCATCTTCGGAGCCCTTTGCATTGGGGTCAGCTCCATGTGCAAAAGATGTTCTATTTAATGGTAGATGAAATGAGCTCGCTTGGCAGTAATTCAAGTAATTCAAGTAATTCAAGTAATTATGTGTTGATATTATGAGATGATGATTAAATATATATATATATATATATATATATATGTATTTTTAGACTTTTTAAAATAGTATGTATGTTTGTATGTCTGTCTGTCTGTATTTACCCAATTTGTATTGTGAGACAATCAAAGAAATAAAATAAAACAAGCTAATTATTAAGCATTGTTGTATTTTTTTCAATGTCCTGATGTTGTCACAATAATAACAACCATTACCATTTAAATTTCAGAAAATTAATAAAGTTAATAACTTAATAAAGGTAAACAATCTATTCCACAATTATAAGAAAGAGGAAAGCGAAAAGTAAGAGGTAAGGAGTGAAATTACAAAGTAAGAAGAGAAAAAAGGACTGAGGGAGGGATAGATAGATAGATAGATAGAGAGAGAAAGAGAGAGAAATAAAGAGGGAGAGAGAGATAAAGGGAGAGAAAGGGAGAGATATGAGACAATGCCGAGGATGGGAGTGCATAACATACAGGACAATTAGGAAAGCCTACCCTGATTTACTGATAATAAGTTGTTTTTAATAAAAGCAAGAACAACATTTATTCGGGGGGGGGGTGATTTTCCATATGTAATACATATACAAGAATGGCACTCAATAGTTTGATAAAACGCTCTTTTCCATATCATCTTTCTTTCTCTCTTTCAATCAATATTATCTTTCTTCCTCTATTTATTTATTATGTTTCTTCCTCTCTCCCTCCCTTTCAATATATCTTTCTTTCTTCCTCTCTTTCTTGCTCTCTTCTATTTTTCTCATGCGTTATTTCAAACGGACTAAAGGCATCTATTTTGCTTCCACTATTCTTAAATTATTAAATAACACAAAAAGACACACAAATTATGTTTTCCAATACTTTTATTTTCTATTACTATTTAGTATATGATATTAATATTGGTACTTACAAGTTCTCCCTCTGCTTTATTTTTTTTAAAGGAATTATTAACAAATTTAACATTTTCATGAAAATTAAACTGTGCACACAAGATATTGAGCAAAGTTTATCTGTTCATGAGAATGCTGGTGGTGTTAATGATTCCTAGTAAGGGCTTGGGACCTTCAAATACATGTGGGAAATGAATTAGTTGATTTTTAAACCCTGACTATAGCTATTTTTATACTGCATGACGTTTGATAATGCATCTTTTTGACAAGTTAGTTAGTCTTTTCTTTTTGGTGAAACTGTTATCTGAGCTCATCAAATGAAAACTTTGAAAATAAAATATATGTTATTTAATATGAAAATTAAACGAGAACTTACCGTTTGAAGTTTAATTAGTATTTTATTAGTAATAGGAGGATGATATTACGTGTATGAGAGAGCCCGTTACTGCGCATGCGTCAATCTTAGTAGCATAGAAGGCGACTTTGGATAGAAAATTGTCGAGAACTAACTTATGGTTTGAAGCATAAGGGAGGGTGAGGAGGGACGTAATATCATCCTCCTATTACTAATAAAATACTAATTAAACTTCAAACGGTAAGTTCTCGTTTAATTTTCATATTTTACTACGTAATATCGTATGAAATTACGTGTATGAGATTTTGAAGCACCACAGTCGTCTTCTAGGAATGCAGCAGAGCTGCCCGTAACAAATTAGAGACACCCAACTGGGTTAGACATAAACATAGAAATGCTCCACAAAAAGGAGACAGTTATATCAATAAAGCATACCATATATATTATGAAGCATCAGAACAAACTTGTCCTGTTACTGGCTTAGGACGGCCTGAGAAAAGGTCCTTCCACCATCCATCGGTTTGTTGTAGAATTTACTGAATGTCTTTTCATTCGACCAGCCCGCCTGATTTAGAATAGCTGCTACTGGTAAGTCACTGTTCTTAGCCGCTGATGTTGATGCAGCTCGAGTAGAGTGGGCTTTGTACTTGGTTGTGTCTATGCCCGCTGAACTCATAACATATTTCAACCAACGATATATTGTCTGAGAAGAAACCCATTTGTGTGGTTTCTTATAACTGATGAACAACCTCCGTTCAGCCTCTCTGATCGACGTTGTCCTCTTTATATAGTACTTTAAGTATCTTACAACACAAAGCCTCCTATCTGGAGGGTAAGCTTCAAGGGTTACAGAAGTATCTAAATTCCCTGGTTTAGAATGTTTTAACAGTTCTTCAAAATGAAAGATGACTGCATTGTTGGATAAACTCATTTTGTCTAGATGCATGAAGTGGAGTGTTGAGACTCGTTGTGCAGATGTCAGCGCGATAATCATACATAGTTTCAGCGTTAACATTTTAAGAGTCAAGGAGCTCGCTGGTGAAAGAGAGCGTAAATAATTGAAGACCGTGCTGACATCCCATATTTCTTTATATCTTGCTGTGGGAGGGCGAAGTTGAAAAACGCCTCTCATGAAACGCTTGATGAGCGGATGAGTTCCCACTGAATGTGGGGTGTCCAGCAAAACCAAAAAGGAAGATAAAGCACTCCGTGCACAATTCAAAACATTGTAACCAGCATTATCAATGTAGTATAGCTTGCTTAAGAAGTCTAATACAGCAGTCACATCTGCATTCAAGTGATCCAAGCCAAATGTATCACAGAAACTTTTCCACTTTTTCATGTACGTCGCATATTGTTTCTTTGTTGACTTGCGCCATGAAGAAGTTATTATCTTTATCGTCCCAAGATGGAGACCTCTGTCCTCTAGGGGTTTGGTGATAACCTGCAGCAGATAAGATCAAGGCAAGAATGCAAAGGATGAGGTTCATTTGTGATAGGTTGTGTAAGGAGTGACTTACTTCTTGACAAAAACAAGGGTTTCCCAACAAACATTAGGGACTTTTCGATTTGCACGTTCACTAGTGGACTGCGACGTATGCGGTCACTTTTGAAGCAGTGCGCATGCGCATCGACGAGCTCATCGTTCGTAGCAGAATTCTCGAACGCGTTCGCCCTTGTTTTGCCGTTCGTTCGCAAACTGTGACGAGTCGTGTTCGTAAGCAATCTTTTGTAGGCACGAAACATCAAATTGAAGTCACAAAATGGACCCAATTGACCTAATTCTAGAACCAGAGAGTGGTGGAAGCGTGAATTCTCTTAAATTAACATATTTTTGGGTCTGTAATTTCCCTTAAATCAAAATTGTTGCAGAATAATTCATGAAATGAACACATTTTATTCATGCATCGCCAATCTGTTGCAGCATAATTTTCGAGATCAGTCCCATGCACCGAGTTTGGTGTGTTGGATCTTTAGCTTTTCGATCGATTTCGCGCTCACTAAGCAGAATAATTCATAAAATAAACACATTTTATGTATGCATCGCTGATCTGTTGCAGCATAATTTTTGAGAACAGTCCCTGCACCGAATTTGTTGTTGGATCTTTATACTATTCGATCGAGTTTCGCGCTCACTAACCGAGCGTCGTAGTTGTGTGAAACCGAAAAGGTAACGAACAACAGTCAGCGTGCCTCGTCAACCCTGCCTAAAAAATGACCGCATACGTCGCAGTCCACTTATAAACGTGCAAATCGAAAAGTCCCTATTTTCTTGAGAAGGGGAAACCATGCTTGAGTGGGCCAATTTGGGACCACTAAAATTCCTGTTGCTTTGTCCTCGTTAATTTTTTGGAGGCATTTTGTGACGAGGCAAAATGGTGGGAAGGCATAGAAATCTAACCCTTTCCAATTAAGGGTGAATGCATCTACTGCTACAGCTTCTGGGTCAGGCAACCATGAAACATAGTCCTCTAATTGTTTGTTGAGCCTAGAAGCAAACAGATCAATTTTGGGATGACCAAAAAATTGCACAATTTGTTGGAATGCATCCATATTCAGCATCCATTCTGTTCTGTCATTAAAAGACCGTGACATTTTGTCTGCCTGGATGTTTAGTTTCCCAGGGAGGTAGGCTGCCGTGACCCAAATATCTCTTTCTTTGCACCACATCCACAAGTCTTTTGCGGCCTTATTACAATCATTTGACCTAGTGCCGCCCATGGAATTGATATAAGAGACTGCTGTGACATTATCTACACGCACTAAGATATGCATACCATGTAAATCTGAGCACAATGATTGAAGACCCAGTAGGGCTGCTCGAGTCTCAAGATAGTTTATTCGATTATCCTGAGCATATAAGAGCTCGACACTGTTCCACCTGCCACCAGTGTTAATAGTAAGATCTGTTGCCCCCCAACCGATACCACTAGCATCTGTGCGAATTTCGTGTTGTGGTGTCGACTGTCTCAAAGGTGCGAAAGTCATTTGCACATTGTCTATCCACCACCACAGTTCACATTTGGCCTCTGGCGATAAAGTCATCTTTCTATCAAAGTGACCCCTATTCTTTTTGAGTGAAACAATCTTGTCTTTCTCTAAGGCCCTGTAATATAAGGGACCATATCTCGTGGCAGGTAGAGCAGCAACGATTTTACCAATAACCTTGGCTACATGCCTTATAGAAGGGTTTTGAGTCTGTAGCAACTCAAAGCACAGGTTCTTAATGTTTAGGGCCTTTTCCTCTGGCAAGGTCATAATCATTTTCTCAGTATTAAGAACGAAACCTAAAAAGGTTATTTCTTTAACCGGTGTAAGTACAGACTTCTCTGGGTGGATTAAGAAACCAAGTTTTGAGAAACTTTCTACAACAGCCTCAACTGCCTTCTCAGAATCATGCTTAGATCCTGCAATAATGAGGAGATCGTCTAGGTAGCTCACTACCATGTGTCCTTGTTCTCTCAATCCCGCTAACAAAGGTTTGAGTAGTTTAGTGAACAATCTAGGGGCCGAGCACAGCCCATTGGGCAAAGCTTTGAATTGCCAATGTTGGCCTTGCCAGAGGAATTTCAAGTAATTTCTGTGGCCTTTATAAATAGGAACTGAGTAATAAGCGTCTTGGAGGTCGACTGAAGCAAGGAAAGAATTTTGTGTGATAAGTTGCCTTGCTGTGTGAACATTTTCCATTTTAAAATGCTGATAAGGTAGGTAGTTGTTCAGATCTGATAGATCTAGAATAAGACGAAGACCACCATTCTTCTTCGGTCTAGAGAAGATATTTGACACAAACTCCCTTTCTTCACTTTGACAGGGTTCAATAACATTTTTCCCACAAAGCTTTTGTATTTCATTTGACAAAGCTACTTCTTCCTCTTCACTACACTTGAAGGTGAAAGGGGGATACTTTCGTAATGGTGGTAACTTCGCACTATCAAAGTCAATTTTATATCCTTGCACAGCATTTAGAATGGAACAATCTGAGGTGATTTTACACCAATTTTCATAAAATTGCTTCAGTCGGCCTCCAACAGTGGGCTTAGAACTAGGGCAAGTAAATGAGTAAATTCTCACCTCATCAGGAGTTACTTTGTCCTGTGAGCTTGTTTGTATTGTGCACGTGGCAGGTTGGCAGGTTGTTTCTGCTGCCTCTGTTGATTGTTGAAAGGCGGAGCCTGTCGATTCTGTCACCGGGGTCGCTGGCCTAAAAAAGGCATACCAGCATCATTTGGTGGTGGCCGTGTTGCAGTAGCTGGTGCAGCACTTCTTTTCCACCCAGCCTTGGAGTATCGTGTGCTTGTTCCAGGGGCAGAGGAATTGAACTTATGTGTGCTCTGTCCTGAAACCCGATTATAGGGGTGATACTGATTGCTATGCTGTCGGTTGGATTTCCAAGGGCCTTTTATCACCCCAGCAGTGGCTTTCTGCTCCTCATTGAGCTCTTTTACTTGTTTGCTCAAGTTTCCAAACAGCAAGTCAGTGACTGGCGTGGTAGGCTTACAAAGATGCCGATAACGAGAGTTCAGGTCAGGTCTTATGAACTCCTTCCTCAGAGAA
The DNA here is from genome assembly GCA_035222895.1 of Strongylocentrotus droebachiensis. Taxonomy (NCBI): domain Eukaryota; kingdom Metazoa; phylum Echinodermata; class Echinoidea; order Camarodonta; family Strongylocentrotidae; genus Strongylocentrotus; species Strongylocentrotus droebachiensis. The sequence goes on from JAVYIG010001642.1 coordinate 41,938, forward strand.
TTTATCTCAAAATTGGCATTGCACAAGAGTGCTAAAGCATCCTGCTGACCTTCAGTAATTTCCGCTGAGGAAAGCGTGTGTACAAAGGCATTTAGCCCACGCGTTAGAGATTTTTGCACTTTTTGCAGTCTGAGATCTTTGGTCTTGGTGTAAGTTGGCAGATTATCCCAGATCGCTGGGTTGACTTTTGGTGCATCAAGAAATCTGCAATTACTTGGCAGAGGGTATCTCGCAGCTGTGTCTTCAAGTACTTTCTGTTCTAGCTGGTGGCTAAGAAGGTATGTTGTCGATTCTGCTATTCCATCATCAACAGGTTCACCGATATCGGTAGGAAGAGCAAACTTTGCTGCGATTGGAGGTACAGACATTTCATCGTGGAAATCACTGTCTGGTAAAACTTCTCTGCCATCAATCTGACCCGACTCTAATTCTTCTAGGTCTGAATCACAATAATCTGGGAGGTCTAGTTGACCATAGGTGGGATCCACATATGTGATATCAACACGTGGTTGAGATGTAGGTGTTCCTCGCCCGTGGCGATCACCAGCTCTCACGTCATCTACAGTTTGACGACTTTTTTCCGCCCGTGGTGGAAGAGCTTCTAAAACTTTGGACATTAAGTCCTCAAGCTTAGACATGCGAACAAGAACATCAGGATTAGTTTTTGTTGTGCTTGTCGTTTTCTGTTTTACAGATTTGCTAACGGTGTTAGACTTAATTGCCGGTTTGTCACTCCGCTCGCGCTCCCCCGTAGAGGTAGCGGACTGAGTTGGCTTTCCCCCGCCCGTGGCGGCCTGGGAAATGGTTGTTGAAGCGGCGGCACCACCTGTAGTGGCTTTCCCGCCGGACACTTTCGACGCCGATTTTTCCATGGAAAAACGCTTTCTGTTCACCGATCGAGTGTTTAACAGAAGCTATAAGATGTATTTCGTCAAACTAAGGTGAAAAAACGCTACTGTCAAGGTGAAAACCGAAGATGATTTAGGATAAAAATAAGCCGAAAACGGGGCTCAGTACGACGCCATGCAAGCTGTAACGTAATTGACGCATGCGCAGTAACGGGCTCTCTCATACACGTAATTTCATACGATATTACGTAGTAAAATATTTAGTCAGGGCATTAAAAAAACATTATTCATTTCCCCTCTAGTAGGCAGCATTAAGAACTCCTTTCCACAGTAGTAAGCATTCCACCTCTGGCCACCAGCTGGGTGGTGCCTGGTGAATGCTTGGGATGGGTGAAATGATCGCCAGTCCATGGAACATTACTATTGTCAATAGATGAAACGAGATTTTATCCGTCTGCGAAATGGTGGGTGCATGCATGGGTCAATAGGTCGCTTCAACATTAAACATGACTTGATAACTGCTTCAATGCACCAAACAAATTTGATTGCTCTCATTCCATTCAAACTCCATTTTCTTCAGGAGTATTATGAAGTTCATGGTTCTGGCATCCTCTTCTTTCACATTGCTCTCCTCATTTTCTTTGTGATACTTGTCGTCATGGTGGGTTCCTGCCCTGTCACTCCAAACGGCACCATCCTGACAAACCCGCTCGAGGTACCTTACGAGGGCTTCTCAGAAAGATTATCTTTCCTATGTCTCAAGTGCAGACAGGGAGGTCCCTGTGTGTCTCATATATCACAAACAAACAGCCGTTCAATCTTCTTTCACTTGTTTCCTATTTCTGGTCCAATCACATGTATCTCAATACATTTCCAGCATTACTTTCTTGTCTTTGCTAATTTCACTACTGCAGCTGAATGATGTCAAATGGTCTATTTCTTCTGAACTGCTGCTACTACCTTCTCTTCTTTCTTTGCTCGTCTCCTCTCTTCTTGACTCCTTATACCACTGTTCCTTTGATTCCGTTGCAGTCTCTTCACAAAACCACACTCCGTAGTACTGACTGTGTGTGGTGTTGTCTCGAAGCTTCTTGCACTTTCCGCAAGTGGTCCCCTTGGTTCTCGGCTTGTACTTCTTCGTCTTTCGTGATCCTGAATCTGCTTCCTCTCTTTCTACTTTCAGTCTGTAGTGTAATGTGCTTCTTGCCATTGGAGGAGGACGTGGAGCGATCTTTACAAACTGAGGTCTCTGTGGAGGGATGTTGACCGACGCTTGTGGTGTGGATGAAGGGATCAGCACAAATGTTGGATGCCTCATCTTTGCTTGCTGAGCGGTGTTCTCTGGTGTACGGAACGAGAATGCATGTTGCTCCTCGTGGACGGGTGCTGAGAGGGTATGGGGCCTGTCCACTGGTGCTGGAAGCGGTCTCTGAGCTGCCATTGGAGGGGGTGCAAGAGTGAAGCCTTGTACGAGTACCTGCTTCTCTTCTTTCTTGGATGTCTTATTGTACCTGTGTAAATAAAATAATAGCAAAAATTAGCATAACAACAATGTTAATGATAATAAAGAGAATGAATAAATTGGGATACAAGTTGGTATATATATATATATATATATGTATGTATGTATGTATATATATATATATATATATATATATATATAAATCAGCACTTCTGCTCAAAGTTGTATGTTTGCTTGGTAAAACCATCCTTATTATAAATGAATTTGCCTGTTAAGGAATATCCGTCTGTCATATAACCCTACACAGAGTGCACCCCCCCCCCCCCTCCACCACCACAAAAAAGAACCTGTAAATCAATCAATCAATCAATCAATCAATCAATCAAATAGAGCAATGGTTGTAATGAGAGAATAAAGTTTAATGTGTAAAGGGATATTTTTATAAAATATAAATAAATGTTAAACGTACCACTGTGTAAGAGTTCTCTGGTTAAGCTCGACCAGTTGAATCTGGGTGTGTCTCAGGATGGTTGCGTTATGCAGGACCTTGTATCTGATGTTCTTGAAGACCTTGAGGATGAGAGACCACCTCTGTGAGTCCTTGGTACGAGCATCTCCTTGAAATCTGCTGCAGAGTTTAGTAATGGTGCACTCTATGTACCTGTTGTAGTCCGGCCACTGAGCGGGTCCAGAGTTTCGACCCTCGAAGCACCTGTTGAAATGAAATGAATTCAAAATTAAATATTTGTAACTGAAAATTAGAAATGTTTAAATGAATTGATGGACAGAGAATTTATTTCATATTAATTCTTTGTTATTGATTCATATTAACTTCCGTGAAAGGACGAAAGGATAAAAAGTTAATATCTTAGCTTCCGGCATGTCAATTCAATTACAGACCAATGTTTAAATCTTTTTAAATTCTTGTTACAAGTTCTACAATTCACAATTACCTCCTAGTGCTTTCAAGGCCAGGAACAACTGTGTTGGACTTCGTCTTTTTGGATTTGAACCTTCCATGAGGTGCTGTGAGTTGGAAGCGGGGATTTCGCTTGGATGTGGTCTTGTCGTATTCATCTAGCTGATTCCAGAGAGCGATGACTCGCCGAGCTTGAGATTCGTTGATAACCCCAGCGTCATCCCTGAAAGTCACAAGATAGTCGGCCAGTTGTTCCACCTTGTCGAATCCTGGGATGTTGTCAGGGCCGACCGACACCTCTTCGCCATCCTGTTGATATACAAAAGGCAAGAGTGCATGTTAGTTAGAATTTTCTAAATAAATGTCAACATTTATTTTGTTATTAATTTTAGGGAACATGAATTATTAACTGTGCTTATCTGTACATAAGACTTTTTCTCTATAATTTTCAACAATGATTTAAAAAGGTATAGAGCTGTTAACTCTGCATTCTACATAGTTATCAATGACCTCTTCTGTTGGTGATGGTGTAGTAGTCTCCATTGGTTCTACAGGCTCGACCTCTTCTGTTGGTGATGGTGTAGCCCCACTTTGCACTGCTACCCCTATACAAATTTAAGTTCGTCGCGAACTCATATTATGCTCGTGGTAAGCTTAATAAGATCGTTTTTAGGCTTTAAGCTCGTAACACGCTTCCAGGAAGCTAGTAACGATGTTGGCGAGCTCGTGCGCGAGTTCGTCACGAGCTCCTGGCGAACTCAGGTGTAAAAGGGGGAGCTCGTGGCGAGCTCGTGGGTAAAAGGGGGAGCTCGTGGCGAGCTCGGGCGTAAACTGGGGAGCTCGTGTGCGAGCTTGGGGTAAACTGGGGAGCTCGTGGCGAGCTCGTGGGTAAAAGGGGGAGCACGTGGCGAGCTCGTGGGTAAAAGGGGGAGCTCGTGACGAGCTCGTTGGTAAAAGGGGGAGCTCGTGGCGAGCTCAGGTATAAACTGGGGAGCTCGTGACAGGCTCGTGGGTAAAAGGGGGAGTTCATGGCGAGCCTGGGTTAAACTGGGGAGCTCGTGGGAGCTCGGGGGTAAACTCGGGAGCTCGTGGCGAACTCTGGGGTAAACTGGTAAACCCAGTCCTCTAGGGTGGACACCAAAGGTTCATAATTTTCTTTTAAATATCTATTTGAATCAAAATTGAACAATTCAATGAATTTTATATACACTTACACTTACTTATGCACTTACTACCAGACAATAATTGAACATCAGATAGTCATACAAATTTAGAGAATACTCATTACCAGGAACTAGGTTTTTTCATGTCACGTTTTGGTGTCCTAAATAGGGCAAAAAAATGGGTTTCACCTTACATAAAAATTTAAACCCAGGGTTTTGAAACACAATGTTATTTAAGTTATCTCCACTACATATCTGCATTAAGACATGGACAAAATCATCACCATAGAATACTCTTTTATTTTTATACTTGGATCTGAAATATCCATGGTGAAATCTCTCCAGTATCATAAAAATACACATATGCAATTACATTGAAAGTTGAGAAAATTTGTATTGAAAATGAAACAATAGCTTTTTCATGCTGAAGTAACCTGTCAAATTACTTGTAAATTTAATTAAATTCTTTTGAAACTTTGAAACATTTATTTGCAGCATACCAGATTGGGAAGGGGGGGGGGGGTTGCCATTTATTCTGACTGTATCATATATTTAACACCCTGAAATGTCATTATCAGGTATTACATAAAAGCACACACTCAGTGCTTGATTCGAGGTCAACTCCCTGTTTCTTTCTTGGTCTCTCCTTATGTACATAGGATTCCCCCTGCTTATACACACAAACCCCTATTCCTCTCTCTCACTTTCTTGTGTACACTCTCTTGTGGAATTACCACTGGTAGCATTCCTGATAAGAATGAATTGACTTGTTAGGCAGATTTGGTCAGCCATTTTCTATCTTGTTGTTGTGGAGAGCAGACATGGGTTTTGAATGGTACTGCATGCTGAAGCTCCTTTGTTTTAGGTAAGAGAAAAACTTATTTCTCACACCTTATAACTAAATGTTCTACTTGTGTATTTATAAAAAGACTAGGCCAACAGTTAGGCCTACCTCTCTTATACATTTATGAAAGAGAAGTGTAGAGTAATGATTAATTAGATAAAGTATTTATTCTCTTTCTAAATCTAGTGAGATATCTTTTCATATATTGGGAAGTTTGTTTCTCTATCTATCTAGCACATAGTATATTCACTTCATTAAAGTAACATTAGATATAATCTATGTGATAAGGTTATATTCATGTAATTGACTGACAAACCCTATCTTTTAGGCAACATGAGAGCACAAGAATGCATTTGGTCTGAGTACTGAAAACTAGTTTGCTAGCGGATATAAAGAATGGATTGTTCTAGAGATCCTATAGTATATGTACATGTATCATTACTTGGTACCCTGGGTTGGTGAATACACTGACAAGAAGGGGGGATGCTATATAGTTATTGTATGAATACCGCTTTATTAGTTTGGATCTTTGTAATATTATGAGTGATTAGAATGATGGATAATTAACAAAAGGGATAATAATATTTCTTCAAAGGCAGAGCATTCTACAGTGTAATTACTCACATAGTTAATTTCAGTGTAATTATATAATTTGGAAATCATTTATTCATTCATATTGTTGTGTGAAGTTGTGAACCCTGCATACAGGTAACACGCTTTATACAGGGTTTTGTATTGCCTCTAATAAAGAGCTACTTGTTTTAAGTTACATTTTATGTTATATCTTTTCTTTCTGTTCTTTGATAATTTAGTGATTTAACTGATTGATATCCTAGAAGTAATGAGCTTTTAAATTGCCCTAAGAGTATCAATGTATTCTTCACCAGCTAGCTAACTGAATTGTCCCTGCATGGCCAGCCTGCAGATGTTACCAGGATATTAGGCTAGGAAAATTGTGGTTTGAGGTCAAACAAATTGCAATACAATATTTTTCACTGCAATGCATTTTAGTAAGGTCCCCCAAATGACATACTAAAAGTCCGAAAAAATCCGTGTAGTGGAAGTGACCCTAATTTGCATAAATCCAATATGGCCGCTATTTCGAGGATTTTCACATAGATTTGTCATACTGTTCAACTTGTATGGGCTGTTGTGGCACATAACAAATTTTGCTCAAAAATATTTTTTATTGCAATGCATTCTAGTAAGGTCCCCCAAATGACATACTAAAAGTCCGACAAAATCCGTGTAGTGGAAGTGACCCTAATTTGCATAAATCCAATATGGCCGCTATTTCGAGGATTTTCACATAGATTTTGTCATATTGTTCAACTTGTATGGGCTGTTGTGGCACTAAACAAATTGCAATAAAATATTTTTCACTGCAATGCATTTTAGTAAGGTCCCTCAAATGACATACTAAAAGTCCGACAAAATCCGTGTAGTGAAAGTGTCCCTAATTTCCATAAATCCAATATGGCCGCTATTTCGAGGATTTTCACATAGATTTTGTCATATTGTTCAACTTGTACGGGCTGTTGTGGCACTAAACAAATTGCAAAAACATTTTTTTCACTGCAATGCATTCTAGTAAAGTCCCCAAAGTGACATACTAAAAGTCCGACAAAATCTGTGTAGTGGAAGTGTGTCAAATTTACATAAATCCAAAATGGCCACCAATTCTAGGGTTTAATTTTCCTAGATTTGGTCAAATTATTCACCATACATACCTTTTAGCATACTTTGGGTGTACTTTGAAAGTCTAAAATGTTATTTCCTGGAATGCTTTTGTTTGCACAAGGTTTCATATATGCCCAGTTGCATGAGTGTTTCAATCTGCTTGAATTCAAAATGGCTGCCAAATTAAGCATTTTTGTAGAGAATTGATTATACTTATATTTCTTGTCCTATGATATATTCAGAATAATTGCGACAACGCTTATTCATGTTGTAAAATATTGTTATGTTTCAAATGTATCATAATTTGGTTCTTTAATTTGCATATACACATACATTTTCAAAAAAATGGGTTAATTTGCATACATTTTGTGTTGATTCTCACCTTATAGTGCATTTCAGAGCAGCTATAATAATGTTGGTGTACAATCCCAGTTCAGTTGTTATTACAGGATGCAGATCATGAGGCCTACAGTTTGGTATACATATTTTAAGTTGATTAGAGTAATTGGTAGTCTCCAACAAACATACATTTTTGTGGCATGCTGATTAGTAGTAGCATCAAGTTCTACATGTAGGTCTAATGGTGGTGAGTTGGTGCAACTAGTGCCGCGACAATCAATGCAGGCTGTTGAACATTGGAGGCCATACTTCCGGCACATGTATTTCTTGGCTGCACAGTCTTTCTTGCATCCACATCTGATGACCTTAAGGAGTGATGCGGGTGCTGGTGTTTTATCAGTTTTTATTGGAAGATATTTCCCATCCATGACCTGCCAACTCAGTTTCCCGATGTCAGGTTGTCTGCCATTCCTGTCTATTCTGATATCTGATAGTACACACCCAGACTGAGGAACTTTGCTGCTGCTGAAGTTGGTGGCAAAGTCTTTGCTTCTAATAATAAGGCAGACAAGATTAAATGATACCTTTACGCAATACTTCTGTTGAGTCACCACCATACAGGCATACGAGTGTCTTCTATCCAGCTGTAATAATGGTCTCCTTCAGGTCTGATGCTGGCTGACGTACCATATGGCAAGCTCACAAAAGTCGTCATTCTTCATGATTTTCTTCAGTGCTGCACGCCTTATATATCCAAATATGTGAGACGTTGTCTGGCAGCACAGAAGCACATGGACAAAGAGAAAGTAGTTACACACACTACCTTCCTAGAGTTTCCTTCAGCTGTTTCATATTACATCTTCGGTTCTACTTGGAGTTTGCCTTGGGCTGATCAGGTGCAAACAAAAAGTCCTTCGCATTCAGATCAGCGTAGAAGATCAGCAAGATGAGAAGGTTTGTGGCATCACCGACAAGAACTGTGGCTTTAAAATTCTGCTGCATCACAATTAATTCCAGGAATCTGCTCCACATGGAACACCTGGGTGCTGAACAACCTCTGGAAGTTCCTATAGTGATCACTATAGGAACTTCCGAAGGTAGACGACATTTCAGCAGGAGTTGGGTAAACGCGTCACTTGCAATTTTCTTAAGCTTGACGTCATTCTTTAGCTTGATGTCATTCTTTATACGGTGAGGCAGCAGTCCTTATGATCCTCATTTTCTCCTGCTTTGGTTTGTTGTTCTTTCCGTTCAGTTCAGTTATAACAATCCTCTCACCAAAGTGCCCCTGTATGTTCTTTTTCATGTATACCCCACTGTAGGCCTCATGATCTGTATCCAGTAAATACTCTTGCATCTTAGTGATCAACTACTGCTGTTTGTTCCTCATCATTTTCCTCCAGGAACTTAATTACTTTAAGAATGCAGTCAATTTCACCCCATCCTTAGGTCGGCCAGTTTTAGCCTTTTTGGAAGTGCTTGTGCTCACAGAGTATAACTTTGGTATTTGTTTTTCAGTTTTAAAGTTCACTATGCATTGTTTATGGTATACAGCATCAACTGTGGGAAGATCGTTGACAGATGCAAGTCTTCTAGACACATTTTAGGACCAAGTATTATTTCTTTTCATGCATATTCCTACTATACAACTACAGTAATAGGACAACCAGTACCAGTACCACACCAGCAACTAAAACCCCCTTCCTATTGATGTAGGCTCATGTGTATAGGCTTGTCTTTGTAGCACTGCATAGAAAGGTGTACATTCTGTGACGTCATGAATTACAGGCTTAATTTGACATCTGAATTACCTTAGATGAAGTGGGGTGTAGTGACAAACTTTGATTAGTCATTGTGCCTATGTGGGGTCATATATTTTTTATTAAAAACATATATTGTATTCTGCACATTATAAGCTTTCCATCGATATTAGAATGAAACTGTTATTGGGTGTTCAACTTTAAACTTCTACAATGAATGACTATGAATGAGGCAGCTTTATCACTGGATATCACACAATTAATAAACGCTTTCAGGTCTAACTTAGTTGAATATTTGACAGAAATAGTGATTAGAGAGCGCAATACCGCAGTAATATTCTTGTACTGTGATGAGCCATGAGCATGCAATGTATGCTTCTGTTTGTCACCTCTCTAAAGTAAACTGATGCAATGAGAACAACTTTTAACCAATCCAATGACCATGAGGATAATGTAAGGTACAGGCTGTATCCCTACATAGCCCTACCACGTACCAGCAGCTCTTGTGTTTGTACGGATACTCATAAGGGCCAGTTTTTCTGAAGATTTTTGTTTGAGTTTTTTAAACTAAAATGGCATGATTTTTGTGTTGCGTATTACAATATATTTGTCTAGTGCATAATGAAATAACATCATCTGCTATTAAAGGTGAAAAATTGAGCATAAATTACATGTTGGATTGTGTGGGTGTGGGTGTGCGGGGGATTTGTTTCAGGTGTGTGATATACCTGTAGTATATGGGTATTTTAGTTGATAAAAAAAAATGTACAGCAGATCACTTCTTCAACACCTTTAGTGCCACAACAGCCTATACAAGTTGAACAATACGACAAAATCTATGTGAAAATCCTTGAAATAGCGGCCATATTGGATTTATGCAAATTAGGGACACTTCCACTACACGGATTTTGTCGAACTTTTAGTATGTCATTTGGGGGACCTTACTAGAATGAATTGCAGTAAAACAAATATTTGTTTGCAATTTCTTTAATGCCACAACAGCCCATACAAGTTGAACAACATGACAAATCTATGTGAAAATCCTCGAAATAGCGGCCATATTGGATTTATGCAAATTAGGGTCACTTCCACTACACGGATTTTGTCGGACTTTTAGTATGTCATTTGGTGGAACTTACGAGAATGCATTGCAGTAAAAAATATTTGTTTGCAATTTGTTTAATGCCACAACAGCCCATACAAGTTGAACAATATGACAAATCTATGTGAAAATCCTCGAAATAGCGGCCATATTGGATTTATGCAAATTAGGGTCACTTCCACTACACGGATTTTGTCGGACTTTTAGTATGTCATTTGGGGGACCTTACTAAAATGCATTGCAGTGAAAAATATTGTATTGCAATTTGTTTGAGGTTTACCTAAAAAATGTGATATCTTTCCTGGCCTATATTGAAAGGTTGATAAGTTAGATAAATATATATATATGCTTGCTAATAGCTCAACAGGATCATCAAGTTCACCTCTATAATTATGTAGACACAAATTTGTTCTCAACGCCAACCTGCTGTTAAGCACGCCATTAAGCTTGCAGCCATTCCACGAGATTGTCGACGAACTCGCCGACGAGCTTGTCGACGAACTCGTTGCCGAACTCGCCGACGAACTCGTTGATGAACTCGCCGACGAACTCGTTGACGAGCACACCAACGAGCTCGCCAACGAGCTTATTGGCCAGTGACGAGCGTGTATATTTGGAGCATGCCAACGAGCTCGTAGCTAATTTGCATATTTGGAACGAAACGAGCTCGCTGGCGAGATCGTCTGCTTGCTCGTCAACGAACTCGTTGATGAGCACGCTGACGAGCTCGCGTGTAAGCGTACTGAAATTTGTATAGGGGTAGACCCCTCGGGGTGAAGAATCGTGGAAGTGGTGGTGGTGGAGGTGGTGTACCCGTTGGAATTGGGATGAAGACTTTGGGTGGCGTTGTGGCTCCCCTGGGGGTCGGGGTGACTTTCCGTCGCCGTGGGTAGATGTCTCTAACTGAGACAGTGAGACGACGACATCTTGAACTACTTTCATCCGACGATGCTCGAGTAGTCTCCATCGCTGGGTAGACTCTGTGAGGTCTTTTCCTGACATCGTCTTCTGCATTAAAGAAATGAAAAAAAAGAAGTTTATTGTTATACTATATACTGAAATACATCTTTGAATTTGTTTTTAGGTATACATGCACATATACATGAGAATAGACGTAATCATACTTAAATGTGTTCGATAAATTATGCAATATTGCAAGAGATAAATTCTAGACATTTTACTACTACCATTCTCATTTCCTTTCGGTGCCTTTCCCTAGAAACAGTTTTTAAAGGTTGTAATTCACTTAGAGTCAGGACTTACCGAGTGAAGATGTCTGTTGATCTTCAGGAGGCGCTGCTCTGACGGAATGACGGGTGCTTGCCGATGTAGCAGAGATCCCAGGTTGTGTGAGATCCTCTACCTCGCTCGCATCCTCAAATCCTTCATCAAAGTCCTCGTCTACTACGACAGCTTCCTCCATGCATTCTGGCTCTGTGACCTCCAGAACTGCATTCGTCTGAGCATAGAGGTACTCCACTCCGATGAGTTCTCCTACGAAGTGATTTAAAAGAAATATATCAATACATACATACATACATACATCTATATTCACTGCAAACAACCGAAAGGCAATGAAATATTATATTTATTCGTTCATGGCACATAAGTAAAAAGAAACCAAAATGACATATTTTTAGAGCTCCCCATTTGATCTAATGATTACATCACAGATAATTTGTTGTTTAAATTTTGATGCTTTATTTACCATTTGTGCAAGAATGGGAAATCTATCAAAATCTACCTGTGTACTCCTGGGGGGCAACAAAGGATGGGTCGATCTTTGTGTGAAGGACGTCCTCCCCAAGAACGTTGACTGCATGTCGCAGCAGACCACTGTAGGTGTTCACACGGGGTCCGCTGCCCCTTACGGCTTGTGCTGCCCGGTCTTGATTCCAGCGAGATACTCCTTCCAATAGATAGGCTTGGAAGTGGACGCCACTCGCACGAGTTCCTGTTTAAGAGAAGAAGGAAGATAAGGAAAAATGTAATCATTATTGCATTCATTACAATTTGAAGTAGCAATTAACAATTATATATAGATGGTGTAATATTACATATTTTTAACTCTTGCTTTACATTCTGTAAGTGTTGCTTGTATTTAAACTGTAACTTTCATGAATTATATTTAACATTGGAGTTGTTAATAATGAGAATTAAATGATTCAGTCTAGTATTCAATTATGCTTACCTGGAATGAAGGTATTGATGTGCAAGTGGAAAGACTCCAATGAGGTTGATCCCCTCGCACACCTGAAGACCGGGAGAGTGACTCCGCCTTTGACCATCTCGCCTATCTTGGTGTAGAGACTGATGTCATCTGGATCCTGGATGCATTCCATGTGGTTCTTCTGCTTGTCCCACTCGTGCCAGATGCGGTCGTGGTCGAACAGGGGCACTCCAATGGTGTCGAGTCCCTGCTCTCCGTCCAGGGCTGCAATCAGGTCTCCGATGAGCCGTGTGGTCTCTTCGGCTCCCCTGGTCTTCCTCCTGCAGTGTCGGGCCATCTCCTTCCGTGAGATGCTGGATATGACATCCTGGTCTGTTGGATTCAAGATGTGCTGTCCAACGAGTACCGCTCTCTTTGCCTCCATGAGGAGCTTGAGGTCCTCCCCACTCCACTCGAAGATGCAGGCCGACAGCCGACCGAGAAAGACGCTGTAGAGTTGATGAGAGTCTGTCGAGCAGCCGGTAGCAAGCCTTCGCATCAGATGCCAGATGTCCAATCGAATCGTCATGTCTGGCCAGGCTTCGAACTTCCTTCGCAGCCGGGAATTGGTATTGCAGCAGTCTCTGTCCACGTACAGCAGCTCTGGATGTGCGACACCCGCATCTGTGTAGCGACGGATGATACCTTGTAGCATGAGGTCAAGGCTATCTCCTTCTCCTTCTGTGAGCATCGACATCAGCACCTGCCCGTACTCGTTCCCAACGTTTGTGACCCAGGCTGCTGTCTTGTCTGCATGGCCAGCCAGTTTCTTCACCATCTGTGTTAGAACATGGGAATAAACATTGATAATAAATTTTCCTATTAAAAAATAGAAAAGTGCAAAATGTAGTTATGGAAAAATTATCTCAAATGCATATCTTGGATCTAGGTGCCTGGATGTAACATATATATATTAGAGAAAATGTTACAGTTTAAAGATAAAAAGTTTCTTGTTTTCTGCCAAAAAAAACACACAATTTGATTCAAATTTTTCAAACACTGCGAAAATGATTTTAAATGTAATCACCTTCCTCGTGGAATCCAATTTCAGCACCCTGCCGAAGATGGAGGTGATGGAAGCCTTCACCTCTTCTATCCGAGACCAGACGTCGCTGCAGAAGACGGTAAGAAGCCATGCCGCGGTTGGTAGTTTTGGCATCTCCACGGGCTTCTCGAAAGTGGGTCTGTTTACCAGCCCTCTGCTGCTGGCCTGGTGAAACGTCTGGCAGTCTGTCAGGTAACATGCAGTCTTGTGAAGCCACGCCTCGCTGTGCTGTTCTACCAGTTTGCGGCGGAGTTGGTTAGAGCTATTCCCCACACCCCGCATTCGAAGAAGCCTCACTACCCTCAGGTCACAGGTATAGCGGTACGTGAGAACTGCTGGAAACTGCACTCGGTGACCAATGTCGAGCTGCTTCAGGATCTCATTGCTCCAGCTGATGTACTTCTTCTTGCACGTCTTGCACTCCAGGTACTCGGAAGCCATGTTGTACCAACCGTCGATGTCCAGAACGTGACGGACTACGGTGTGCATCCCTGCTGATGTCAGTTCCTGTCCAGCGCATGTTGCAGTCGGGCACAGAAGCTTGACGGCCCAAAGCTTCCGGGGCATCCACAGCAGAAGTCGTCTGGTGAAATACTGCGCCATCTTTGGAGGTTGGCTGCAGATCAGTGGAGTTTGGGGAGGATAGTACCAGAGCCTGTTTACTTTGCTGTAGTCCACTTTAGACTTCCCCTTCGTTGAACGGTGAAACAGGGCCCGAGATACCCACTGGTGATCGGTCTTTGGCACGGTGGTTCTCCATCCATCCGTGAGGGGGCATAATTCTAGAGGAGGCAGAGCAAATACAAGAGGAATAGAAAATAATGAAAATGAACCTTTGTGGTCAAGAAACAAAATCTGTGTAAAAAAAACATGAAATAACAAAGTTTGGTAAATCATGAATTTATTTTCAGTTCTTTTTCTTTCATCTGTCATGACAAACAATCAATATGCCTCAAGTGCTGGCATGCTAATGGTCTAATAATTCATATAGTCTTCTGAAAATAAAATGTATACATTCTCATTACCTGAATCATCTTTGAGAGAGCGAACTGCCAGGGTCTCCATGAGATCTGAGTCTGCTTGGAGTTCAGCGTCTGTTATCTCTTCATAAGACACTATCGAGAAATAGAAAACAAAGGATGGATTAGTGAATGCATTATTGGGAATACAAAAGAGCAATAAATATAGATATATATAAAATTATATAGATAGATATGTATAAATAAAGAAATACATATAGACACTAACTGCTGAACATTTTTCATTAGAGGTCGAATATATTTCAACACTATTAAAAGTGAAGTAGTTTATGAAATTGAGAGGGAGAAATGGAGGGTAATTTAATTGAAAACTCTTGATCAGTCTAAATCTCTAAATTACAGGAATGAATATTTAACGCATACATGTGTAAGGCATGAAGAAATATAAAAATATGATTAAAATCACCTGGAGGCGGCTTAGATACTGTGCTAGAAGGCTTCTGAACAGTACAAGACCTGCACACGGCACTTGCACTTGGAGCTGCCGTTGAAGCGACTGGTGTTGCTAGGGCTTTGGCTAGGGCTTTCTGCTGCTCCGTGTCCTTCCTCGCCTTCAGCTGCAATGCGTTCTTTCCCTCCTTGAACAGCTCAATGTAGTCTTTGAAGTTGAACTTGCTCGTGCTGAGTGGCTTGTCCGAACGCCTCTCACATACCAGGCTGTTGACGATGTACGTTGCGTAGCCTAGGTCGTTTTCGAGGAGCCACTTGAAGGTTGACCCCTGGTACTGGCCAAACTGCAGCTCGAAGCTCCCCAGAACGGCCACCTTGTCGGCTGGATCGCCTCCCTCTCTTCGCAAACGTTCAACGGCCTCACGGTGCACGATGATGTCAGCTTTGGCAGCCGCAGTCGCTCTCCTACTCGACTTCACCACTCTCGCCTCTTTGGAAGCTACCAGTTCCAGTTCCCCGTCTTGACGGCACCGGAAACGAGGGGTGTTTACTCCTGAAGAGAGAAAATAAAAAAAATAAAAAAATAACAACTTCATATTCAACTAGAGTTTAAAAAAAAAATTATATATCATGTTGCCCTTCATGACATCACTAATGAATTTGAAGCTGGAATTTTAATAATGATCATAACTGTTAATGTCAAACAGATTGATTTCTAATTAAAATTTTTATAAAACAAATAAATGTATGACTTCTCTTGATAAATGACAATATAATTATATGTGATATGTATAACAAACATATGCACTTTTCTGTATATGACAGTATCCAATGAGAAGTTGCAGTTTCCTATGACAATTTATATCATTTCAATTCTATATAGACTCAATGATCACCTTCATAATGTCACTCATTCAACTTCTATGTAGTACGTACCTGGTCTTACATCTCCCTTGTTGGGTTTCTTGCTCGAACTGACTGGGGCTTCGGGTCCAGACTTGCTCCTTCCGGAAAGTGTCTCCTCCTCCAACGTCTTCCTGTCTCTAGCCACGAACTTTGGCATCGTCTTGCGTGCTGACATCATGGAAACTGTAGAACTATCTACCTGTATAAAAGAGAGCTTGGATGAAAAAAAGGAAAGAAAAAAAAGAAGAAAAAAACGATGTGCAGAGTCCTCCTGGTGGGTTGGTAGATGTCCTCCTGGTGGATTGGTTGTAGAATTGGCACACTCAGAACCTGAACACTTGAAAAGGCTGTCGAGAGAAAAGAGAAACAACAACATGTTAAAAAGGACCCTATAATTATGGGGGCAACAGTTAGTTTTGACAATGCCTACCACCCCCCCCCCCCCCCTCTTGAAAAAAGCCTTGCTTCTTAGACCAATCATTAATTACATGTTCCTTTTCAAACTAAACCCCCCCCCCCCCCCAAAAAAGAAAAAAAAAAAAAAAAAAAATGAATGGATTGTCATCAACATGATCAATTGTCATCGATCTCTTGTATTTTCCTCATTTCATTCTTCTTCATTTCTCAAGTTTCCAAAACTAATTTGGGAGGACATTGCCATGCTATTCATCAACAAGTGGTCGGCTTAAATAAAGGCCCTGTGCACTGCACTCACTAATAACTCACTCTATCAGCACTATCTTTGTCTTCCTCTTGCTCCGAAAGAAGGAACAAACATGTTCTTCTTTATCATTGCTTCTCTCTTCAAAAACACACTTCTAAAACTTTACTCATCGAGTCACGTAAATATGACAACGTCATCTCTACATGTCTCAATTTGTTTCCTGCATTCACTTCAATCAAATTTCTTCTTATCTCAGAATCTTCATACATCTAGAACTTAATTTATTTTAAACAATCAGCAGTCATTTAGACTACATCTAATTTTATTTCATTTGGTAAAGACTGTGACTCTATAGACTTAGAGTATAACTTGGTCTTTTTACAATTACACTACAACTACAAGTTTTAAAAAATGATATGGGGGGGGGGGGGTCTGTAAAGATGTCTAACAACAATTTTGCCTATGGTGGATTTAACCATTCATCATTATCATCATCAGCATGCCCAGACTATCAGTATCATCTTCATAATCATCATCAGAATGTCCAGACTATCAGTATCATCTTCATAATCATCATCAGAATGTCCAGACTATCAGTATCATCTTCATAATCATCATCAGAATGTCCAGACTATCAGTATCATCTTCATAATCATCATCAGAATGTCCAGACTATCAGTATTATCTTCATAATCATCATCAGAATGTCCAGACTATCAGTATCATCTTCATAATCATCATCATAATGTCCAGACTATCAGTATCATCTTCATAATCATCATCAGAATGTCCAGACTATCAGTATCATCTTCATAATCATCATCAGAATGTCCAGACTATCAGTATCATCTTCATAATCATCATCAGAATGTCCAGACTATCAGTATCATCTTCATAATCATCATCAGAATGTCCAGACTATCAGTATCATCATCGTCATCATCATCAGCATGCCCAGACTATCAGTATCATCTTCACAATCATCATCGTAATCATCATCAGCATGCCCAGACTATCAGTATCATCTTCATCATCATCATCAGCATGCCCAGACTATCAGTATCATCTTCATAATCATCATCGTAATCATCATCAGCATGCCCAGACTATCAGTATCATCTTCATCATCATCATCAGCATGCCCAGACTATCAGTATCATCTTCATAATCATCATCGTAATCATCACCAGCATGCCCAGACTCAGTACCAGTATCATCTTCATCATCATCATCAGCATGCCCAGACTATCAGTATCATCTTCATAGTCATCATCAGAATGTCCAGACTATCAGTATCATCTTCATCATCATCATCAGCATGCCCAGACTATCAGTATCATCTTCATAGTCATCATCAGAATGTCCAGACTATCAGTATCATCTTCATCATCATCATCAGCATGCCCAGACTATCAGTATCATCTTCATAGTCATCATCGTAATCATCATCATCATCAGCATGCCCAGACTCAGTACCAGTATCATCACATCATCATCAGCATGCCCAGACTATCAGTATCATCTTCATAGTCATCATCAGAATGTCCAGACTATCAGTATCATCTTCATCATCATCATCAGAATGTCCAGACTATCAGTATCATCTTCATCATCATCATCAGCATGCCCATACTATCAGTATCATCTTCATAGTCATCATCAGAATGTCCAGACTATCAGTATCATCTTCATCATCATCATCAGCATGCCCAGACTATCAGTATCATCTTCATAGTCATCATCGTAATCATCATCATCATCAGCATGCCCAGACTCAGTACCAGTATCATCATCAGCATGCCCAGACTATCAGTATCATCTTCATAGTCATCATCAGAATGTTCAGACTATCAGTATCATCTTCATCATCATCATCAGCATGCCCAGACTATCAGTATCATCTTCATAGTCATCATCAGAATGTCCAGACTATCAGTATCATCTTCATCATCATCATCAGCATGCCCAGACTATCAGTATCATCTTCATAGTCATCATCGTAATCATCATCATCATCAGCATGCCCAGACTCAGTACCAGTATCATCATCAGCATGCCCAGACTATCAGTATCATCTTCATAGTCATCATCAGAATGTCCAGACTATCAGTATCATCTTCATCATCATCATCAGAATGTCCAGACTATCAGTATCATCTTCATCATCATCATCAGCATGCCCAGACTATCAGTATCATCTTCATAGTCATCATCGTAATCATCATCATCATCAGCATGCCCAGACTCAGTACCAGTATCATCACATCATCATCAGCATGCCCAGACTATCAGTATCATCTTCATAATCATCATCAGCATGCCCAGACTCAGTACCAGTATCATCACATCATCATCAGCATGTCAGACTATCAGTATCATCTTCATAGTCATCATCAGAATGTCCAGACTCAGTACCAGTATCATCACATCATCATCAGCATGCCCAGACTATCAGTATCATCTTCATCATCATCATCAGCATGCCCAGACTATCAGTATCATCTTCATAGTCATCATCGTAATCATCATCAGCATCATCATGTCCAGACTCAGTACCAGTATCATCACATCATCATCAGCATGCCCAGACTATCAGTATCATCTTCATCATCATCATCAGAATGTCCAGACTATCAGTATCATCTTCATCATCATCATCAGAATGTCCAGACTATCAGTATCATCTTCATAGTCATCATCAGAATGTCCAGACTCAGTACCAGTATCATCACATCATCATCAGCATGCCGAGACTATCAGTATCATCTTCATAGTCATCATCAGAATGTCCAGACTATCAGTATCATCTTCATCATCATCATCAGAATGTCCAGACTATCAGTATCATCTTCATCATCATCATCAGAATGTCCAGACTATCAATATCATCTTCATCATCATCATCAGAATGTCCAGACTATCAGTATCATCACATCATCATCAGAATGTCCAGACTATCAGTATCATCTTCATCATCATCATCAGCATGCCCAGACTATCAGTATCATCTTCATAATCATCATCAGAATGTCCAGACTATCAGTATCATCTTCATAATCATCATCAGAATGTCCAGACTATCAGTATCATCTTCATCATCATCATCAGCATGCCCAGACTATCAGTATCATCTTCATAGTCATCATCGTAATCATCATCAGCATCAGCATGTCCAGACTCAGTACCAGTATCATCACATCATCATCAGCATGCCCAGACTATCAGTATCATCTTCATAGTCATCATCAGAATGTCCAGACTATCAGTATCATCTTCATCATGATCATCAGAATGTCCAGACTATCAGTATCATCTTCATCATCATCATCAGAATGTCCAGACTATCAGTATCATCTTCATCATCATCATCAGCATGTCCAGACTATCAGTATCATCTTCATAGTCATCATCGTAATCATCATCAGCATGCCCAGACTCAGTACCAGTATCATCACATCATCATCAGCATGTCAGACTATCAGTATCATCTTCATAGTCATCATCAGAATGTCCAGACTATCAGTATTATCTTCATAATCATCATCAGAATGTCCAGACTATCAGAATCATCTTCATAGTCATCATCAGCATGTCCAGACTATCAGTATCATCATCATAATCATCATCAGAATGTCCAGACTATCAGTATCATCTTCATAATCATCATCATAATCATCATCAGCATGTCCAGACTATCGTCTTTATAACCACAAACTACAAATTACTCAGCTTCAAATTCATCAACAAAAATGACAGTGTTAGGATTCAACCTTTCCCCTCAATGCTACCCGCTTAGTTGTTATGTAGATTACAGAATTGGGCTGGATGCATTACGTAGTTAGGCTCCACTGCACTCTACATAGCTCCAACAGGTGGTGCATAGCTATAGTGGGTGGGTTGAATGCATTGGGTAGTTAGGCTCCACTGCACTCTACATACATTGTAGCTCCAACAGGTGATGCATAGCTATAGTGGGTGGGTTGCCTTACCTAACAGTGTAGTGCCACTATCTGCACACAAGTCATACAGGCAGGACCTATGGGTTGGAGGTGAAGGAAAGTTGTTTCATAGGACCTATGGGTTGGAGGTAAATGAAAGCTGTTTCATAGCATTTTGCGCTGCAAGTCCAATTTCCATGGAGGGTCAAGATCACCAGAACCGACATTGAGGCCTGCCCCGATTTTCTGCATTTCAGTCAACCAGTCAAACTGTAAGTTTAATCCAAGTTTAATCCATATTTGTATTACCTTTTTATAATGATACATTGGGCGTGTTCATTTGTCATTGAGACAGTCAAGGTCACAAGTAAACCTTGGAATTAGGGATTAATAATGAAGACTGCAAATCATTTCTCCTAAATTAATAATGTAACTCTTTATACATTATTTTGTTCATTTCTGAATAATAAATGAAAGTACATGTTCGCAGGATTTGCACTCACTAATTCAGACTCTTTCGAATGTTGAAAGGATATTTGTAATGCAATGTAAATCATTATGATAGAAGCCTTTTCTGTAATGTATTTTATTGTATTGCCTGATGATGATTATAGTCTCGTTAAAAGATATTAAGCAGATGATGAATAATTTAGTATTATTCCGTAGACTATTAATAGCCTGGATTAACGTTAATTTTTAGATGGTGTTCCGGCTAGGACGTACAGAGCAAGTCCTGTATCCAAGTTCATGCCACAATGGGTGGATCTCTACCTGTATAGCTGTAACGACTATGGAGAGATGAAGGTGCCATTACAGATGGAACAACCCCTTCGTTTATACTGGACAAGTTCCAGCAACAGTAACAGCTATGGTTTCTTTATTCCCATGAACAATATTTTATTATCACATCTTGAGTGATTGCATCACTAAAGTGGGTTATTTTATTTATATTTCCAGACGTACGATAAACTTACGACCATTTTCAGTGACGATACTCTGTCCAAATGTTTTACTTTGTGACAGCTTAGAATACAACCTCAGGGTTGAGTTCAATATATATTTTATATCTTTATATGCATTTCTATTGTGATAAGAAGTAAAGTAATAAAGATAAGAAGAAGATGATATCCTTTGATACACTTTAACAGAATTTGAATTCGTTGTTTATTGTGTAAATTTCCCTGTGAGACGATAAGAGAGTTAACTAGATCACGAATTAAAGTCACCTGAGTTTACCCAGTTGTGACAGACAGCATCGATCTTCTTCATCAGTTTCATAACATTATTCATAATAATCATCATGTCAAGAGTACGACTTCAAATCACATCACCTTCTTACAACACTCTCATGATTAGAATCATGGCCATTTATCAGGTTTTCATCAATACTTTCCATCATAACAATGTTATCCAATTAGTTCGACTACCCGCCAGCCAGCCAGCAGCCTCCCCTGCACGGCGGGGGAGTTCACAGCGCAAGACGGGCCATCACACGCATGAAATGATGAATGCGATGAATACGAGCATGTTTTCGAAAATGCCAGTATAAGTATCTTTTTTCGCATTTTCTGAGCAATTTTATCCATAATCACTCTTTGATTGCATGTATGAACTATTAATACACGGAAAATTGATACTCACAGAAATAAGAAGTCTGTTTTGCGGGGCAAATCTGGCTTTTTAGACCGTGATTCAAACTTTCGACCAGTGGCTATGCAGTCATGGAGAAGGGAAGATTTCAATTGTGCATCCTTTAACTGAGAAAAAGGGAGCGCCCATTGGTCAATACTTTGAGACGAACTGGATGTCAATCAGCCCACTATTAGGCCCCCCTACGCGTCATATGACGGTGCGGTCGCTGGTTGGTCGACAATTAGGCACAATTAGAACACGGCAAGCCTCTGAATGGTTAACAATTAGAGCAACAATTAGACGATTCGAGCGTTCATTGGCCCGTCCGCGAATTTGCGATTCCCAAACCATTCAGCTGTGGGAAACATTTTGAGCAACGTGATTGGTTAAAAAAGTTATAAAGACACGCCCACATCGACGCGAGCCATCTCATCATGGCGGATAATGGATAACAGTGGGCCTGTATGTGCCTAGCCTGTAGCTAGCTCGCATGTGAAGTGCATTGTACCAGGGAGGTGTTACCCTGATTGTACCTAACAACATAGCGTATGTGCAGTCCTGAGTGTTTTGTTGAGCCTAGCCATGCATTGTTTGAACATAGACAATAACACAAGTTACATGTAGATTTAGATGATAGATCTTTTAAGTTAGATACAAGTATGTTCTAATGAAATATAGATATCGATTGGATGATTTTTTTTATTTTTTTTAGATCTAGACCCTAGATCTATAGACCTATGATAAAAAATAAAAAATGGAACATTATTTATTGGGGGAGGGGGGGGGGTCTAACTTTACTAGTCTAGATGTCTATGTATAAATGAGAGCTTGAGTCTGAGGGAAAAAAGGGGTTGCAGAGAGGCCCAGCAGTTGTTCTAATAATCAGAGTTTGATGAAAGGATTAGGCATTACAAAATTTCCAGGGTAGAAATCCTCAAACAGATTAAAATGGTAAAACTAGAGAAAGTTTCCAAAATTAAATTAATTCATCTTGACTATACATGTAGATCTAGCCATGAGTATTGTTCAAAAAGGATAGACTACAGGATATCACATTTTTGGTTGCTAATTCTTCTTAAAAGTGCATTAACAAACTGGCAAATGTAATTGTATTAATGATCTGAGTATAATTCCTTTCATTGCAGGATACTCTCCCTATTGAGTATGAATACCATCTCTGCTCGTTACTGATACACACCTTCAGTAGCAGAATTCTAAGGCATGTGAGTAGTTTGCAGGCACATATACAGAGTCTGAATCGTGAGACTACAGTAGGCCATTTCATGGAGATAGACTACCCTCAGACATGATATCTTTCGTAAAGTGTCAAATTAGAGTCTGTGCTTGCAGACTAACATTGTGAGTGTTTGTGTGTCTGTGTCAGCTGTGAGCGAGCCCGAGCGTGCAGTAAATGATGTAATATTTATTTCTTCTCTCGACCAATCACGTTGCTCATAAAGTCTCCCATAGCTGAATGGTTTGGGAATCGCAAATTCGCGGCCCGTCCCACCCCTAAGATTCTGGTATAGTGGGCGATCGATATCAATCGCAATTAACTCTTCAGTGGACGGGGCCTTGGCTTAATATGTCGAATTCAAAACCGCTTTATAATCAGATTCAGGCGGGTAAATTTTGTTAAGAAACGTTCAAAGTGTAAACTGACGAATTTACGCAAAACAAATTGAGTAACTTTTTTCGTTTGTGTTCTTTATTGTTTATACTTCTTTCATGTTTACATATTGTGCATTCTATAAGTCTACTTATCATTTATACATTTAATAATGTGCGAGAAATCCCCTGCGCATATGGTCATATATTAAAGCTTGAGCTCTGGTAACGATAGAAATAAATTCTCACAGAATCCAACAAAACTTACACTAAATGTTCAAGATTACACATAAATGACACGTGCCGAACGATTTCGGTAGCAAATGTATATAGGGGCTGAGTAGTGAGCATAGAAAGATTAAGAAAACAAGGTAAGTATATTATAGGCCCGACACCATGTGCTTATAACACAGGTCACTATGTGCAAATGAGAGTTGTGGCTTTTATTTTATGGAGATGATTTCTAGCAAGCTTTTGTAAGTTTTTATTTATTATTTAACTGGTTTAAAGGGACTATGTCCCATTTGCAGGCCAAACAAATGAAAAAGTTAAATTCCAACCGCATTTGAGAGATAATACTAATTTAGAACTTCCCTAAAAAAGGTGGGGCTTGAAAATGTCTTCAAGTGGGAAAATAACGACTATTAGTTGTCAAATCGACTTTAGGGCTATATATAGAGCCCAAAAGTAATAGTCTTGATTTTCAGACATTATTGTACCGAATGGTCATACGTTTTATGCTGCGCAAAGATTCAATCAGTTTAATCTAGGCCACCACAAGAAGTGGGTTATTGATGTAGACAAATGCTCATGTACCCTTTACAACTCTTTTCATGTATGTTATTACCAAAGAAGAAAAAAAGCCAGTCAGTCACTCAATAGTGTCTGACAGTGAAGTCTAGCAAGTAAACGGTTTTCCTTGCTTAATTTTAATATGAGGACACTGCTAACGTTTAAATTTCACAGATAGGACATACATGACATATTCATAATTCCTGCAAAATTCTACAGCATTTGAGGTTGGCTGCAAAAGGGACATAGTACCTTTAAACCATCAAGATCTACCGCAGGATAAACAATCTCAAATGAATTATAGCCATGTTCTCTCGACATACCCTGCCCATACCAGACCTCAAGATTAGCTTACTGACTTGGCTTGCATTGCATAATTGTACTAAACAATTTCTAATTCTACTATCTAAGTTTTTACCTAAACATCCACCCTTACATAACACAATGCTTTCATGTTGGTTTTAGTGTGCATAGACTATGTTTATGTTCGCAACTTAGTACATTTTCATATAGACAATTCTTTGTTCATATCCTAACAAATTATCGTTGATATATTAATCAGCTAGACTTCCACTGCTTCGTAGAAGTTGTATAGTAGTAGTAGTAGTAGTAGAAGTAGTAGTAGTAGTAGTAGTAGTAACACTAGTAGTCATGGTATTAGGAGAAGCCTAAGAGGAGTAGCAGTACTAGTAATCATGGTATTAGTAGGAGTAGTAGTAATACTAGTAGTCATGGTATTGGTAGGAGGAGTTGTAGTAATACTAGTAGTCATGGTATTAATAGGAGCCTAAGAGGAGTAGTAATACTAGTAATCATGATATTAGTTGGAGGAGTAGCAGTAATACTAGTAGTCATGGTATTAGTAGGAGTCGTAGTAATACTAGTAGTCATGGTATTGGTAGAAGGATTTGTAGTAATAATAGTAGTCATGGTATTACTAGTAGTAGTAGTAGTAGTAACACTAGTAGTCATGGTATTAGGAGAAGCCTAAGAGGAGTAGCAGTACTAGTAATCATGGTATTAGTAGGAGTAGTAGTAATACTAGTAATCATGGTATTAGTAGGAGGAGTTGTAGTAATACTAGTAGTCATGGTATTAATAGGAGCCTAAGAGGAGTAGTAAAACTAGTAATCATGATATTAGTTGGAGGAGTAGTAGTAATACTAGTAGTCATGGTATTAGTAGGAGGAGTATTATATACTCGTAGTCATGGTATAAGTAGGAGCCTAAGAGGAGTAGTAATACTAGTAGTCATGGTATTAGTAGGAGGAGTAGTAGTAATACTAGTAGTCATGGTATTACTAGTAGGAGGAGTAGTAGTTATACTAGTAGTCATGGTATTAGTAGAAGTAGTATAGTAGTAGTAGTAGTAGTAGTAGTAGTGATAATAATATTAATGTTTAAAAAAAAAAATTATAATGATAATAATGATAGTAGTAATAGATAATAATAACTGAGTATTAATTCATTCTTGTCCTGAAGTAATTATTTAAACAGCAATAACAGGCAATAACACTACCAATACAGACAAAAAGTACAATATAATATCATATTTTCTACTACTAACATCTCAAAACCCGATTAACATGATGGAATATGCCTTAATCATAATCTCTCTCTATGGCATCATTCAATGTAATTCTATGTATGTAGCTTCTTCATCAGGTTCTTGGTAGGTATGAGGGTCGGCAATATCATCGTTGCTCTGAGCATCGTTATTAGTATTACGATCTAGGTAGGTATGGGTGATATTATTCAAGCCTTGGTAGGTATGAGGGTCGGCAATGTTATCGTTGCTCTGAGCATCGTTAGTACGATCTAGGTAGGTATGGGTGATATTATTCAAGCCTTGGTAGGTATGAGGGTCGGCAATATCATCGTTGCTCTGAGCATCGTTATTAGTATTACGATCTAGGTAGGTATGGGTGATATTATTCAAGCCTTGGTAGGTATGAGGGTCGGCAATATCATCGTTGCTCTGAGCATCGTTAGTACGATCTAGGTAGGTATGGGTGATATTATTCAAGCCTTGGTAGGTATGAGGGTCGGCAATATCATCTTTGCTCTGAGCATCGTTATTAGTATTACGATCTAGGTAGGTATGGGTGATATTATTCAAGCCTTGGTAGGCATGAGGGTCGGCAATATCATCGTTGCTCTGAGCATCGTTATTACGATCTAGGTAGGTATGGGTGATATTATTCAAGCCTTGGTAGGTATGAGGGTCGGCAATATCATCTTTGCTCTGAGCATCGTTATTAGTATTACGATCTAGGTAGGTATGGGTGATATTATTCAAGCCTTGGTAGGCATGAGGGTCGGCAATATCATCGTTGCTCTGAGCATCGTTATTACGATCTAGGTAGGTATGGGTGATATCATCCAGGTCTTCGTAGGTATGAGGGTCGGCAGTATCATCGTAGCTCTGATCATCGTTATTACGATCTAGGTAGGTATGGATGATACTAGTATTCATTCCTTGGTAGGTATGGACGTCTGTCTCTGACTGATCAAATACAGGGTTCTCGTACTGGGAAGACGTAGTAGTGGCTGATTCATTGCTGAAAGTTAATATTATGAAAGCATAGATAAATTGCATTAATGAAATACATGGTTTGAGAAATCATCAAGCTCCAATAAATAGATATATAGAAACGTGCCAATATGAGATGTGGAAATATAATGGTACTTTTAAAGTGCATGTCAGTAACATAACAAGTCTTTTAAATAGGTTAGTATATTATCAAAACAAGTAATGCTTTAGAATATCAACAATCGGAGTGAATAGCATTTCAAAAGGAGAAGAAGAAATTATTGAAATAACTTTATAGATTTTTTTATTTGTAATAAAAAATATAATCATAATTCCGCTTGTACTGTATGTTCATGACCATACGGTTTTAGCATCTTATAGGAAGAGTGCGATGAGAATGGACTGATGATAGGAACGAGTTAAGTACAAGGTAACTCTCTAACCTTCTTCGCTTGTAAAAGATGATGATGAGAATTATAACGATAACAATCACAACAATAGCACCAACAGCGCTTCCTAATATGACAGTTGCTATGAAGCTTGAAGAACCTCCAGCTGACGTTGATTTTGGTGGAGTAGAGACAGTAGCTAAAGAGAATTGTAGGGAAAAGAATGACATAAAGTAGAAATACCAAGGTAGTATCAGAGATAATGGATAAATATATATGTTTTCAATTAGATATACATTTGCCACACTCCACCCAGTGTAATTATGCTGCATTATTGTAGAGCGCTTAGAGACTTCTGATAATGTAAGTGTTAGGCGCTATATAAGCAAATATAATTATTTATACCTGTAACCATGTTGATGAATGAATAGGATTCTAGACACTATAATGGGAGCGTTGCATCTGCAGAAGTCATCAAAAATATCGGCATGAAATGTCATACCTATGTATCCTTACTGGCAAACGTTCAATAATATACCAACAAGTAAAGTAAATGATTGTACCTTGGCATGCTGCCCCAGACAATCCTTGCGAGCAGTCTCCGGGACATTTTCCAGTGAAGTCATCACAATCTGCTCCATCAGTGCAGTGACATTCTTGAAGACAATCAGCTCCAAACATACCATCTACACATGCTTTAAGACAAAATAAATGAGCTATAATACAGACTTGTTGAACATACAGGGAACGTAATGTATTGGCTACCTCAAACTTAGTTTCGCCAGTAATAAATGTCACTTCTTTATTTTCCATTTTCAATCTATTTGAAATCTGTTCTGTATATTAGGCTAAATTTATCCATGTTCCTTAAATTATTAAAGTTATATTCATAGTTTTGTATTTTATATGCTATTAGTTTAATGCTTTAGGTTCAATATGTTAATGTTTTATAGATATATTGTACCTTCTTGTCTATTCGTTCTTACATTTGCATGTACAGCGCCATGAGCGTCATGCCTGATGGACCTGTTGCGTTTTATAAGAAGCCACCATTACTATTATTATTATTAAGCTTCCAGGCGATTTGTCTACCCCCCCCCCCCCATCACACACACACACGCACACACACTATTTTCTTTAGTGAAAGTGATAACAACAATTGCCCTCTGTGCTTTGCGATTACTATGAGTACTACAGTCCATTTCAACAAATTTAATTCATGGAATAGCTTTCTTCAAACTGTAGTTCAGTTGAAATCGTCACCGATTAACACTTACTTTCATCGCAGTTTATTCCTGTATATCCAGCCAAACAGGTGCATCCATAAGGGTCAGGTAGACAGATCTGACTTCCAGCACACTGGTCTAGAGGCTGACCGGGACCACATTCAAATTCACAGTCCCAGCCAAACCGATGACTTCCACAAGCTAAACAAGAAGATTATGACACTTGATTTGATAAGAAAACTCGCTAAAATCGTGTCTTTGAAATGAAAAGTGCAGTTACTCTTGCTGAAATTAATTTTATTGCTATAATATCGCCAATCTCTGCTGAAAGAAGACGATTTAACTCTTTTTAAAGTCCAAAAACCATCTCATATCGCCTACCGCATCAGATGTCCGGACTGTTCCAACCAGAGAGCTCATGTTACTCAGGGTACGTTTATGCTCAATTTTGAAGGCAGAATGAGCGATTTGAAACGCTCATCGTAATCGCAGTTCCACGGTGTACTGATTATGCTCACTTATCTGGCTCCTCCAGGCAATTCTGGCTTGGTGGCCTTGAAGCTGGATTCGCAAACCCGCACTGTGCATGCTACGTATAGACCCACTAGAGGTCAGTGCGTTGACCCCATTCAAACGCGTTTACAAATGATTGTGCGTTTATGCTTCCCAGAATCGCCGATTTTGCAGAATCGCCGATCCAAAACGCACCTTTTTGTGAGTTTACGATCGGCGATTATGATCGGCGTTTTTCTGTGATTCTGCAAAAATGAAAAAGGACGCAACCGTGTTTTGAACTAAAAGCGTAATCTGGCCAGAAAAAGCTGAGCATAAACGTACCCTAAATCACATTAATGAATATCATTTGTATGTCATTATTATACCTTCGTGGCAGTTCTTTCCAGCATAGCCAGGAGGACAGATGCATGTTCCTGAGAGTTCGTGGCATACACCTCCGTTATAACAACTATCACACAGCCGATCACATAACCGTGGATTCCATCTTCCATAAGGGCATTCTGTTCATAGAAAGAAACGAGATGTCATAATCTAAGGAACCACCCGGTACTAAAAACATTCAATCAATAGGTGATAATTCAATTAATTAGGTGTCTGGAAACATGTAATCTATTATTCTTTACTTGTTAAAGTTTGATATCTAACTGCTTTGTCGAGCGGAACTGCAAAGAAATTATGAAACATTAAATGCGCCCTCATATTTTAGTAATATCGTGTTGGGCATTTTGGTCAACTGATTATAGTTGACCTATAATATTAGCATCAGGGGACCATTATTACATTGTCATTATGCCATTAGTGACATTATCCGATTGGGTATAGGTGTCCTAAAGTATGTAGGATTACATAAGTACTCTAATGTTTGGCATTTACACGATATTCTATTGAGATACTTAAATATTAAAGAGTGAAGTCAAAAAGCAAACCCTTCACGATGAGTCTTATGAAGCTGAATTGATGCTGTTCCAATGTTCCATCCATATACGTCACATACACACCGGCGTCTGAGACAGATGCAGATTGAATTGTGTGTGATAGACTGCCAGAACTCATTCCAATGAGGGAATTAGCCCAGTCTTCATCAGTGAATTTCCGCCATCTTATCCCTTCATCACCTTCCATCTCTGTCGTGCTCATCACACTGAGTGTGATATAATCTCCAACGTGTGCTGTCTTTGTAAACCGACCATTGATGGGTTGCAGTTGGCCTATGACAAAGATAAAATACTTATTTACCATGTATACCACAAAAATGTTAATTGTTAATTACAAGTAACCTTTTTTGTATCTCTATACAGTATTTCTTTCTTTCTCTCTTGTTTCTCTCTGCATCGTAGTATCTACTATTATATATATATATATATCTCTCTCTCTCTCTCCGTCTATTTTCTCTCTCTCTCCCCTCTTTATCTCTTTCTCTCCCCCCCCCCCCCCCCCCCGCCTCTCTCTCTCTTCTCGCTCCCCCATATTCTCTATATTTCTCTCCTTTTCAGTTGTGCGTCCTTTTCACGAAGTCTAAATTAGTTCCCATAACTATCTCTGCTATAATATCATTTCAATTCCATAAAATATTTCATCTTTTTTTATGTCCAATGGAAATTTAGTTTGTTCACAATTTCATACAAATTTACAAAATATTATTTTTACAATTTGAAAAGGTTAACCAGTTTTCATTTCATTACCAAGACCTCTTTTTGTTGTTACCAGGTAAGAACATTCATAAGTAATCATACAATATGCATAAATCTACCGGTTTGACAAGAATAAACTTACGGGTAGTAAGAAGAATGGCAAGAGGAACAGATGTCATTCTACTTGCTGTCGCCGCTGAACATTCGAAAAATCCAGAGGCCTCCATAGCAGCTGGAAGAGTCTGCCTTAATACTACATGTACTTTATCGCTGTATCCTGGAGATGTGTTACTATCGGCAGTTATATTCTCGGTCAGACGGACGAGTCTTCTGGTTGAGAATGTGAGAATCTCTTCATTCTCTGAGCCGAGTAGACAGATAAATGAAGCATCCAGCAGTCCTCCTCCGTAGGGGGATGAAGTAGCTGCCATTAGACGTACAGGAAGGATCGGGCGTGGACCTATGGGAAAATGTTATATTGTTGTGATTAGTGTCCGTCTAGCATTTCTGGTGAGGGAGAACTAAGGGGGAAATACACAACGGGGTCAAATATCACACTTCAACCTTACAGTGCGTACGTTATGAGAACATTTGATGCTTGTTGCAGTACATACAAAACAATTTTCAGGAATATACTATATAAAAAAGTTATTTCCACTTTTAAAACTGAATGGTATAAAAATGTAGGCCTATAGGAAACACGATCTAAATATTATATAATGCTTTATGAAGTCACGTCTTCCGAGCTCCTGCGAGCTATCGACATTAAATTAAGCCTAAATAACTAGGAGTGTTTAACAGGCAAGTTTTACATTTTATATGATAGAATATTTCCCCTTTCTGCCTTTAAAAAAAACATTACTAGCATGGATCCACAATTTTTATTGTTGATATTCTGTTTAAAGTGGAAACCAACTATGGATTCAAAACAGTGCTTACAAAATAACAGGGTGTCATCAAACGATATATTGTTTCGTTTGTTATACAAACTAATGTGATAAGGTGGAGCAGACATGTTTGAACATGGCCTATCATAAAAGGAGTACTCCAGAATATAGAGGAGAGAAATATAACGCCAATACTCACTCGGAGGTTTTTCACATGCGAACCTGAGATAGGATGTACATGGTAGTTTTCTCCATCCATTATCAACCTGCTGATTAACACATCTTTCATCCTGAAATAGGGTTGTATCACCATTCGACCAATCAGGAAATCTGCAAAGGTAAAATATGTCCAACAGCAATGTATAACTAAAGTATTAATGAAAGAAATGTTTTACTTTAAAGGGCATAATCGTTTCCTTGTTTGAAAGCGCTATGTCAGTGTTTTGATTCGAGTTGCAGTTAAACTTGATTAAAATGTAAATCATGATCATGGTTTGCTTTTTTAGCTCCTTGACGTTCACATAAAAACAAACTTAGAAATTATTTTTTTAAATATTTTGTCAACTTTGTTTAAGGGAGGTGGGGATGCCATCAATCCATTGAGAAAGCCTTCCTAAGCTCGATGGATATCAATTTGTGCCTCAGAAATCTTGTTCTTAAAGTTACATACTAGTTTCTACCTATTGCATTCTGTCTGTAACATGATATGATTACAGTCTGTCATGAGAAGGGTATGTGAGATATTGTTGTGTGTGCGTGTGTGTGCGTGTGCGTGTGTGTGTATGAACAATATAGTTAACACATACTCATTATTATCGAGTGGTATGCCATCAATCCATTGGAACGTGCCCTCTTGATTGATATCATCCAGTCCAAACCAGTACGAGTTACCTTCAGCAATCTGGATAAGATGCATCTAATGAAAGGGTTAGAAGGATGAATTAGAATAAGAAAATCACCACGGATTATTTTGAATGTGCCATCATGGGATGAGTGTATCGATATCTTGAAATAAGACGTATTTTGTTTACCTATGATTGGCTCATCATGTTGATATCATGCTGCTCTATTATCCTCATACCATTTCAACACTGTTTTCAAATAACATAACATATTACCTATTTTTCTTATATTTCTTATATTGCTTTTACATTCGTTTTTTACACAAAATTGTTAGATACCCGGTTAAGTTTTAATCACGATTAATTCATACGTTCCAGACTTTGAATAAAACTTGTCAATATGATTATAAAGTCTTACATTGATTTCTTCTGTTTTAGGCTGGGCAAGATCACCTCCTTGAGCCTGGCAGAACCTTCTAGCAAACGAGTATGACGTCATCGAGGATTGGGAGATATAGTACAGGGTTCCATCAAAGCGACTCCACTCATATTTGGGAACGTCTAAATATTGATTCAAACAAAGTGATTGCCATTATCAGAAGGAATTTCGAACTATTATGTGTCATTGCATTTATTATACTCAACCTGATATAATAAAACATATGGTCAGAGATGAGAAGATCATGAATTCACCCTCCGGCATGGATCTTTCATCTATATTGCCAGATGAATATATAACATTTGGGGTATTATCAGCTCCACTTTTAACCAAAGCATTCAACGCTCAGTGCATTCAAGGAATTAATTATACCAGGTAGCCACTTTAAACACTTCATATGAGTGTGGCAAACGTGATTAATTTCTTGCCAAAGGACATCTGTTCAGTGATGCAGCAGTGATTCGAATCCCTTTCATTGTAGCATGTAACACAAGATGCATAAGACATTTCATAAGGTTGTGAAATGCGAAACTTTGTAAAGCCAAGTCGCTTTGCATACTCAAATAATAATTGTGTCATTTTCAAAGGGTTTCAAAGTTTTAGGAAAAAAGATCTCATTTAGCTTCACTCTCTAGCATATAAGTTTCATCGGAAACTTTGTAACATTTGCGAGGATGCAAACCCCGTGCCACTAGATAGATGCATATTCCGGTAACTTATCCACAAGGGCAAAACCCGCTTATTTAACAAAAATGCACAACGGGGGGGGGGGGGGGGGGTCTGACATGCTCGAGTTTGCTCCAAGCCGACAAAGTTGGATTAAGTGCTATAGTTTCATCAAAAAGGCCTTCAAGCAATTTGAAAGAAATAAAAACACATTTTGGCGATGAAAAAGAAACGACCATACGTGTTAAGTCTCGTGACTTACCCTGATAGCGTTCACATATGAAGGGTCGGTCGAGAATGCATGGAAAATCATTCCATCCCATGTATGAATCAGAAGCTCGTAAAGTGGCACAATCTTCTTTATCACGAGAGTCATTGGGTTCAGAATTAGCCCATGCTGAATACCTGTGTGTATTGAATGAAGCAGAATGAAAAACAAACACAAGAAGGAGCAAACAGACGATTATACGTAAGAATTTTGTTTTATTTTTAGTTAAGCTTCTTCTTTTCCTTTTTTTTTTTGGGGGGGGAGTGGTAGGGTGTGTGTTTTTTGGTTATATTTCAGACATTTGGTTTTGTCTTTTAGCATTGTTTTGGCACATAAACAATTTGAGAACTGACAATTGAAGTGTAATAACCCATGTCATACATGTACGTGCACTTATTTCTTGGCTTTTAAATGTTTAGTTTCTCATCTGGCTTTTGATCCGAAACATTTATACGATCATACTCTCTCAACCAAAAGGTAAGCTTTCCAACGACACTTTTTAATCTACCTCGAGACAAAATTCATGAAATTTATTCAAAAGCAAATTATGTACTACTATATCACCGATATATCGATTGCTTATTTAAAAATATGACATTTTTTGTATGCAGATTGTTTTTTTTTTATATATCCACTTGCTTATGTACACAAGATAGGGTACACACCCTCCCCCCCCCCCCCCCCCCTCCATTGCATTTCGAAATGCAATATGCAGTTGTTTTTTAGTACTGACTGCAAATATTTTATCAAGACAATCAAAATATGATTAAGAAAATTATTACGAAGACTTTGCTTTTCAGAAAAACAAATTTAATTAATTAATCTTGATCGAGTTACATTAAAAAATGTCCGCGAAACTTTCTTTTTTTCTTCATTTTGTTGGGTCTTTTATCCCAACCTACACAAATGAAATGAAAATGTTATAAATTATATAATTGAAGAGCAATATGAGTAAATTCGAACTTGACAGTCCTTTTAAAGTAGGAACGATTAAGTTTGAATTTAAGATTTATTGAACCTACTCTAAACGTGTTCCGTCGATCCATCTAAATGTGCCTTCTAAAGCTAGGTCAGTCAAACCAAAGAAAAAAATGTTATTTCTTCCCAAAATCCTGTCATGAAGAAAGGTCTGTTGGAAGGAAAATGAACGATGTCACTTTATAAACATCAGTTGCTTTTCGTGTTTCATGATTATAAGGAAATTCAAAAAGATGAACGAAAAATCAATAATAACACAGTTCAATCGCCTGCTGTGAATCTGAAAGGCAGTATTTAATAATAAACTTAAAAAGCCGTCTAAGTAAATAATATTCGAAGTTTAAATCATTTATTCATTTGAAGCTTCTTAGAGCTACTTTCAAATGACTTTTTGCTGTTATGGTCCTTTCAATACAAACAATAATGAGAATTGATATTTGAAATACATTCAATTAACTATTCACAAATCACAAAATAATATCATGGTATCAACGTGCTTCAAAACATGCGTCATCGGAGAATAGACTGTTTGAAAAGATATGGGAAAGTATCAACCATGTAGATTAAGGATGAGAGTGTTTACATGACTGTTATATGAATATCCGCTTTCAACTAGAAATTCCCTTCTGTTTGGAATTGTTAAATTGGCATTTGCTTCCAATTTTATCTCCGATTCAAGAGAAACCAGTTGTCCTATTACGTCACATGAGTCATTCAATAATGATATTATAACATGAAATATTTTCTCCCAATATACCATAACGACAGAACAGCTCAATAGCTCTCTAAACCTCCAAGCTGTGAAAGAAAATATTAATTAAAGAACAAAAGTTAAATACGTTTAATGTACAACATCTTGTAAAGTTGATAAATGAATGAAATGAGGTAAATATATTTGAACATACGTTGATATCGTGTGATTTGATGAGTGCTAAATCAGCTCCATGATACTGACAGTAGGTCCGTGCATCAGAGTAATACCGAGCCAGCCATGAAGGAGAGATGAAGTAATCCATACCTCCAAATGATGCTTCACTGCTTCCATCAAATACTGTAATGAAAACAACTTTCTATTTGAGAGTGTATCGTTATGTGAAAGATATTGATTTTAACGATATTGCTTTTCTCTGATTCTACACTCCATTGTGGGCCTTTAGCAGTCGACGATAAACTTTGTACATCGTGAATGTTCAACTAAAAGGGACCAAAATTATTTCTGGTCTCCAAATAAATATGAAAATAGAGGACGAATGAATTTGTTTGTCATTTCTTAAAGGCAAATTTATCACCCTCTATCTGAACCGTGAATTTCGTCGGTATAAGAATGATCAAGATTTAAGAATTATATTTTTTTTCCATAAAACAAAAACATGTACAGAGTCATTTCTTGTAGTCAGTGAAAATTCAGAATGCAAAGTCAGCCGGATATCTCACAATGATGTTCCCGAAGGGAGATTACACACAGTAAAATAACAATGGATTTCGTTTAGGAGGTGGCGCAATATCCTACGTATCTGAAAAGCAATTTAATTTCTTACACTACAAACAAATTCTAAACTTCAGCCCTTTACCCTACCGCTAACCCTAACATAAAACTCAATTCGATCCCAAACAATACGTATGTTGAAATATAGCCCGGAGCATCTGTCGCTAGTACACAATTAAAGTTGATACATCAGAATGCATACCTCGTGTACGCTCACAAATGTACGGGTGAGATGTATTTGAAGCCTGGTCATACCATGAAGGGCCATCACGTAGACCAAGACAACCCCAGGAGTCAGCATCATTTAGTTCCGTGGAAGTATACCAATCATTATACCTTGGAGGAAAAACGCTTCATAAATTAAGTTCATATTATAATCATAATTATGATAATAATCAATTTAATGATAACATATTAGTAGTATTATAAATAGTAAAAGTAGTAGTAGCAGTAGTAGTATTGTCATCATCATCATCATCATCATAAATATTATTTAATATAATAACTATTATCATAATAATTATTATCATTATTGTCAAAACATTATTATTATTAATACAGTAGGCTTACGGTTGCACCATGTGAGAGGGGGAGGATTGGGGAGTCCTGAAAAGGACTGTCGGTAATCTTTCTTTCTTGAGGGGGTGTGTAATCTTATTCATTTTTATTATTATCATCACCATTATTGTCATATACCATTATTGTAGTTATCCTTATTATTTTATTTTTCCTGTAATATTGAAATAAACATGGAGGTTTGGAAATCCATCATTAAACTGAATTTGAATTTAAATCTGTATTCACGTTACTCTCAACCCCCCCCCCCCCCCCCACACCCCTCCCACACCCCCTTGAATATGCCCACGGCAATACTGTAGGTACTTAGCATGCACAGAAATAGAGCAGAAATCAGGTCGTACCTTTCATGATATTGTATTGTTGAGCCAATTCCCTATTCCATCTTCTTGATATAAATTTTACACAAATATATTGCAAATTATGCCAATGAAGTATATAATATTTATATGGACAATGTGAACATTTACTAAAAAAATGATTTGAGGAGAATTGTAACTACATATTCAATCTAGACATGCATATATAGGTGTTTATCAACATGTAGTCTTTTATATTGGCTGATCTTGACAGAGAAATCATAATATGAAGAGCATACTGGAGTGTAGTATCATCCAACCAGGTGAAATTTTCCAAGCCACTCCTCCGAAGCCCGAACAAGTAACAGAAATTTGGATCACTTGGAATAAATGGGGGAAGTAGCTCTTTGAGAAATGTCTATAAGAAAAATAGAGAAAAAAAGATCAAATTTATTTATGATTTATTCACAAATTGTGTCAGAATAGAAACCCTTAACATCAGCTAAAAGCGCCCCCTCTGTTTTACCAAGTTGTTAAGGACTCTCACTCTCTCTCTCTCTTTTTCTATGCATTGTAATTTGTTCATATTTCATCTTGAATATTGCGACATAATGTTTGAATTTATTTGAACACGTCTTTCATCCTTTGAAACAGAATTTAAACCTCGATAGCGACCTAATTTTAATAAAATGATAAGAATATCAGCGTCATTGCTTTTTATAAGAGCTTTGTAGCTAGGCCCGCAATAAATTATTAATGAAATAATAACAATTTATCATTGGAAAAAAAATATGAAGATATGTAATAATTCCTCAATTTTACAGATTCTGAACAAAATCTCACACACACAAGAAGGAAAGATTACCGACAGTCCTTTTTAGGAGTCCCTAATCCCCCCCCCCCCCTCTCTCTCTCTCTCTCTCACACATGGTGCAACCGCAAGCCTGCTGTATTAAACAGTATTGTTGAAATACTAATTTTATAGTTAACTGTTGACAATTCAGGGGGGTGACAGACTTTTAAAAAGTAGCTTGACTGTTTCCTTTTTATATTTTTTTAAATACTTTTTGTTATTGCATTGCAATAAATGTACCTTTATTTGATTCTCGAATGCCGTGTAATTCAGTCAAGCACTGTGTTAATCATGATTTTTCGATATACAATAGGCAGTTTGCGAATGAAAACACTTTTAAAAATGTCTGCATTGAAACCCATTATAGAGACAAATCCACATGGGTTATCCAGCCCCCCTCCCCTGCACCCCCAAAAAGCAAAAGAAAAACAGCTAAGAGCGACAACATACACGATTACGTGAGAATATGGTCAATGAAATCTGGTGCTGTGTTGTTTGCGGTGACTAGGGTGGGGTAAACAAATACAATATAGGCGTATGTTTTAGTTTCCTAAATTATCTCAATAACCTTGACCGTGTGAATACTGTATCAAATGTGTCATTAGACTTACGTTGACTTCGGCTGTCTTGATGAAAGCCAAATCACCGCCAT
The DNA here is from genome assembly GCA_035222895.1 of Strongylocentrotus droebachiensis. Classification (NCBI taxonomy): domain Eukaryota; kingdom Metazoa; phylum Echinodermata; class Echinoidea; order Camarodonta; family Strongylocentrotidae; genus Strongylocentrotus; species Strongylocentrotus droebachiensis. Next base: position 80,520 of record JAVYIG010001642.1, read on the forward strand.
AACTTTGACATGTTTCCCTGGCAGCACTTGGCGTTGCACGAGATGTGAACTTGATGAGATACTGAGATTCACCGAGCTCTTGCCATCTACAGCCATCGTCTGTTTATATAATTAAATAAAACATTACGCTATATTGAACATGGATGAGAGCTACTTAGCTAGTACAAACTGAAACATTGGATAGGCTATCAAATCCGTAAAGTAAAAAGAGCATTGATTACCCGTTGACTAGTACAACATTGAAAGAAATTTATAACACTTGACATTCTATTCTTACATACAGATCATTGAAGGGCAATCTAACCCTAATTGTAATAAGGTTGTGATGTGGTGGTAGTTATTTTACCTGACTGCTAAGAAAGCATAAATGCTTGTAAGTAAGCAACCAGACGGCAGACGGCTTTAGGTCCTCTCCGAGGGACCTGGTAATGAGGATTAAAGCCTTACCAAAGGGCACAAGCGCATCGACTTGGTTTCGAACCCGGGTCACCGGATTACGAGACCACTGCTCTACCAACTGAGCTATCGCGCCTCGTTCATTTTGATGAAAGCAGAAAAATAAGAAAATTTGAATGGTGAACGTTTGAAATAATTTCGGACCAATAATAGAAGAATTATGAATGTTTGAAACACGCGATCACTAAATATGATATTGTGCGAATCCCAAATTGGCAATTTGAACCGTGGATTGTGACGTAGACACAGAAAACTCTCCCGTTAGCCGTGTACAAACATAATCGAATTTATGTTCTTCTCCTACTCCTCCTGAGGGGCATAACTCAAAATATATAATGGATAGCATATCCTTATAATTATGTCTAACACCTTATGAGCATACATAAATGCTTATCATTTTTGAGTTTTCACATTACATTATAAATTAAAATTGAGTTAAAATTAAGTTATTGAAGCAGAATTGTACACGGTAGTTTAAGATATGGACTATACTTATAGTATACATCACTAAATATTATGGACTATATACAGCTTAGGCTTCAAGAATATCATCCAAATGATGCAATGGTTTTTTTGGACGTAGTAGCTTATGAATCAACGTTCATTTATGATTTATATTTTGGGACATCACCTGGCAGAGAGTAAGTGAATTATTATCCCTATATTCTTTTTTAGATTAACATGACAATACACTGTACTAAAATCAATTAACTAAATCCTTCGTTCGGTTCTTGTCTTTTTTTTTCTTATTTCGGAACGATAGAAAAATGAGAATTCGGCTACAGCAGGGATGATCGAAATAGCTTATTAAAAACAGCAAAATGCAAGATTTTTCTGATAAAATAATAATATTTAATTTTTATATAGCGCTTAATACAAATGTCTCTAAGCGCTTTACAAATATACTATTACCCCGGTCATTGGATTTAGTGCTTGTATTGTATTGATATAACTTGTAGTTGTGTTTCTAAATGTAATTGTTATTATCATAATCAATGATTACCTTGATAGGCCTGTTTTTCCCACCACATTATGAGTAGAACATGTTTCTTTCTAATATATATATATATATACACACATACACATATTGATTGGATTTCTTTGTTTGTAACCAAATGAGGAGAAAGAAAAAAAAAATTGAATTCTGTTTCATTTTTTCATTATTTTCTTTTCCCATCGTAATCACTTCATATGGTTACATTTTTTCTCTCTCTTTCTCTTTGTTTCCGAATTCACTATAAACTTCGATTTATATTCACACACCGTCGATAAAATTGGGCAGAATGGTAAACGAAATTCAATTGTATCAAAGACAGTCTGCCAATTATGCATACAATGTTATTTTACACGCTCCTTCATAACGAGATTAAACATGGTGAATATACCAAACAACCTGCATACCTACCGAGAGGTATTTGGCAGATGTATCGTCTTACTGAATTGCATGATACTCGGTTCCATCGTCCATGTATTGGGTCAGTGAGGTTCAATCGAGATCTTATCACAGCACAGTGAGGTGGTGGTTCGTCCATCTTGGTATATAGAGGAGTATCCCAGTTGGTATACCTTGAAAGTGATTAATCAATTAGGATTAACAATACAACTTAGATTTAAGCACATCATAAATTCCATAGAAATGTTAAAGATAAATATGGGACATAGATTAACTACATCATGACTCGAGTGTCCTCGAAACAAAAGAACATTGAATCTTCTAGTAAATAAATACGAAAGGCTTATGACTAAGTTTGTAGATATATTGAAATGGTACATTTGGCATGGAATTTCAAGTTTTTCATTTATTCATTGACAAGATTTACGTTTGGAGCAAGCATCATAATTGTGATTATGTCATTATCAGAAATAATTGCGAGCAAAACATTTGTGTGCAGAAAATATGCATTTCATGGAGTGAATTTGAATGTGAATGGTCAATTTTGGAACATAAAAGATTTGTTTTGAGAAGAACACCTAAGTAGGGTGGTGTTTTTGGGGAGGGGGGGGGGGGGCATTTAGAAAACTACAAGAAACAAACGTAATTTGTTGGCGTGACGCACCGCGTAACAGGATAGAAATGAGCTTTTCCGTCACCATACCATGTTGTTACTTATTTGTATGAATAAACGATTAATATCAAATACATGCTCTAAAGAATGGGAACTTTTTTGTTCGTTTTTTCTCATGTTTATTCGCCTGTACTTGTACTTGGAACTGGTGGGGGAAAAAAACGTACAAAATATAACCACCGGCTCCATATTACACTCTTAAGTTGACCTCATACAATCTTATTACAATGTAGGCAATTTTTTTTTAACATTACCAAACAAAAACAAAAATAGACAAGACAAAATACGTACAATTTACATCGAAAGTGAAAAAAATACAGACAGAAAAGAAAAGAGTTCAGCATGTACCCAACAGGTCATATTACATGTATGTAGAAACACCCTATATAAAATATACAAAATAAAAAGAGCGTTTAATACCCAGAATATAAAGCATACACAAAATTGAAATATTCAAAAGATCACATTTCTTGTTCGAAGAGTCAAGTCTATCCCGACCAAGGGCAATTTGTTTTTCGATAGCACAACTTAGTTTTAATTTACAAATAAATTGATACATGGTAGGCAATATCTTGTTACATCGACAGCAATACAGATAATACTTGGCATGAATAATTACAAAATTAAATTTGTCGAAAGCAGGATCCGTGATACCAAAAAAAGCATCTCTGTTGGTGATAGTAAAACTGTTGTGCAGTTCTTTGTGCAGTATTTCCTGCACTTCTAACCAAAAAGAATGAGCAATTCTACAGTCCCAAAAAAGATGTTGCAATGTCTCATCATCACTTTTACACAAGGAACAAAGTTTTGAATCAATAAATTTAATATCAAAAAGAAATTTATTCAGAGGGAGATATCGATGAAGAAATTGAAATTGAAAATATCTTAATTTAGTGGACAAAGTTGCCTTAAAAGAAAGACGGTAAATAGAAGTCCAATCCAGGTTTGCCTCATTCCTTGGAACTTGATGGCCTTCAGCACTCTACATCAATTTTGCTTTCAACAAAAACTATCACATTATTTGACCGTAGACATTTGAATTGTTAACACGTGACAAAATATGAAAGATCTTCCATGACTGAGAATAATCCTGGAATATGAATATATGATCAAAATGTAAATTAATAACATTAATTATACGATTTTGTTTTAGCCCCTCCTCTTCAAATGGTTAGTGTTCCTTTTCTTCCCTCGTGTGCCCATTATAAAACCATTGACATAATGAACAATCGATATAGGAAAAAAAGATTAAAAAAGGAGTGGCATTTTATCACGACGATAGTTGATACATACCCAGGGTCCGTTCCATTGATCCACCTGTACGTACCATCCTCATCCATGTCTTCTAAGCCGATGTAATAGTTACCAGTATCCGCTTTTGTTGATAATTTCCCGGTTATGAAATCCTGTTTATGTTATGAATATAACATGTATACATTTGAATGTTTACATCAAAGTGGCATATATCACTACAATTACACGTAATCTAGAACTTACACTGGTTTAAGCTAACCAGTTTAGAGTAATATTTTACATTCAAATAAGGACAAAAAAACATTTGGTGCTGTTTTCTTGTCTTTTTCTACCGGAGAGTTTCAGTTAATGCAAATACTGTTATGTGTTTCTTTTTGGGAAAACAACAGAAGTACAAAAAAATAGCCAATAATAGTTATAACCTGTTTCGTTTTTGGTGAATAATTTACTCGACTCTCTGTCTTTCCTTTCATTTGTTCGGTATTAGTATTACCATAACATTTTGTATCATATCTGATATCGATTTGAATAAAATCAGTTTGTAACGACTGTGTTTTTTTGTTTTGAAATAGTAGTTTTACAATCGAACTCAGCATAATTGAGTCCATTCCTTTTCATTTTGACCATTCTTAAAAGCTTTAATACACAACAAGTCTTATATTATACATAACCAACCTTTTCCAATTTCTCCTAGTTTAATTCATGTTGCCACGTCACCAGAGATCAATGGTGTGTAGTATAATACTCTGCGCTATAGCCCGAAATACCGTGTGAGGCAAAACCAAACTTTACACTTAGAAGATTGTCATTTATTTTAAGAGTCAGCTATGAACGAAAGGTTATCAAACACGTTTTGAAAGATTGTTATAGCCCGAATCGTTTAGTATCATTGTGTGTGTGGTATGTGTTCACGCTTGGATGAACAGGAGGCATTGATTGCGGGAGTGCAAAAATCGACTTGCGCAAAATCATTAAAGTAATAGAACGAATTGAATGTATCAAATGAGATGCATTGCATAAGCTTTTTGCAGGAGCAAAGTCGCACCATAGAGATCTCTATGAGTCGCGCACACACACACACACACACACACGCGCGCACAAAGTCCTTTGATATTTGAAATGTGTGGCATGATTAATTTTGTTAGGGATGTTATTTGAATCTGCAAAGACCAAATTAATACCCAAATCACAATTGTTTTATTCAAATGAAGCGATCCACGGCGAGACGGCCCGGTGGCCAAAACCGCCCCGCCTAGTACCGACTCAGAAAATGTTAAAGTATAGCTTTAGTTCTTGAAGTGTAGAAAACGAAGATAAATCAAAGTCACTGAAACAAATTCTTGATTGGAGTTGAAGATTTATTAAAATAAACGAAGAATTAATAAATCACGAAGTTCATGTTTTGGGGCTGGGCAACCCAATCGAAACAAATTAGCAACTCATGTCGATCGTAACGGAAAAGAGGTCCCGCTCTAGAGACGCAACTCGGTTTTTATACCCCCGAACTGACACGCCTCGCGCACCCAAAAATTGAGGCGTGTCACACAGACGCATTGCGTAATATCAATCCACCCATAATTAGTTTCCGTATTAAAAGGTCCTATATTTCTTGGCGAATTTACCCCCAGGATATAAGGCGCTCCGGATGATCCGCATCTCTATTCCTCACATACTTCTTTCACGCACCCACCTGTGTCTCTTACATTCTAATCTTTCAAACAAGAGATGCAAATCACCCGGAGACCCAACAACCCTGGAATATAACAAGGGATAAATGTTGCTATGTCCGTCCACACTAGCGAGCCCACATGCTTCTGGCTATTACACACCTGTAATCCTCACTTCCCCTCTCATACTATTTCGATAGTGTGAACAGACCCGGCAACAAGGAAAAACCCTTCCAATTGTAATACAAATCTATTTCCCAAATTTGCCTGATTAAATTTAAGTCGACTGTGGCGACACGCCCAGCGACACCTAATCCAATCGGCCAAGCCGAAAAAGTAGAGCCAAAATTAAGAGCGCAACGTCTCGGAACAGGTGTTAAAAATAGCATACAAGGAATTTACCTTGTATATGTACGTCAATGAACCTTTGAGGAAAACGTAAACACGAGAATATCCATATCATTACACAAACATCACATTTATTACTTTGGCGCTAGTCGATTTTTGCACTCTCTTAAACAATATCTTCTGTTCGTCCAAGCGTTAACACATACCACACAAAAATGATACCAAATGATTTGGGATAAAACACTCTTTCATAGCATGTATAATAATTTACTGTTCATTGATGATTTTTGTAATAATTAGCAATTTTCTAGGTGTAAACTTTATTTTGACTCGCACTGTAAGCTGAATTTTACATTTAAGAAATTTCTCCTCGTCACTATTCATCAGTAAATGAAAATCATAAGCATCAGAGGTAGGTCTATTTTGTAGTGCAACATTTAGTCGGAGAATGAAGGATTTATATTTGATATTCTTTCAGATAAATCGAAGAGTAGAGCTTTAAGGTTATTCCTACATGTTATTACTTTGGCGCTAGTCGATTTTTGCACTCTCTTAAACAATATCTTCTGTTCGTCCAAGCGTTAACACATACCACACAAAAATGATACCAAATGATTTGGGATAAAACACTCTTTCATAGCATGTATAATAATTTACTGTTCATTGATGATTTTTGTAATAATTAGCAATTTTCTAGGTGTAAACTTTATTTTGACTCGCACTGTAAGCTGAATTTTACATTTAAGAAATTTCTCCTCGTCACTATTCATCAGTAAATGAAAATCATAAGCATCAGAGGTAGGTCTATTTTGTAGTGCAACATTTAGTCGGAGAATGAAGGATTTATATTTGATATTCTTTCAGATAAATCGAAGAGTAGAGCTTTAAGGTTATTCCTACATGTTATTGTAAATTTGACGTGTTCACTTGGATATGCACCGGATTGTGGATCATAACAATTATTGTTTCCGGTTTGAGTCCCACCGTGGCATTAATGTCATTTTCCAATCTCCCCCAGTAGGCTACCCGGTAGGATGCGAACATTCATGCGGTTGGATTGGCCTGTGTGTGTTTGCAAAATGGTGCCTTGCCATAATACAATGCGCAAGTCGAATTTTGCACTCCCGCAAACAATGCATCCTGTTCATCCAAGCGTGAACACATACCTCACAAAAATGATACCAAATGATTTGGGATAAAACATTCTTTCATAAGATGTATAATAATTTACTGTTCATGGATGATTTTTAAAATAATTAGCAATTTTCTAGGTGTATACCTTTTTTTTAACTCACACTGTATAGAAGCCTAGGTTATTACCATTATTAGTAGTATATTAGTAGCTATACTCCTTAGTGAGCGGAGCGAGTGCACCATCATGTGCGGATTAAAACTGAATCCAATGACCAGGGTAATAATAATTGCAAATTAAAGTGTCTTTAAACGAAGTATTAAGTGCTGTACAAATTTGTCTATTATTATTTGATAGGACAGAACAGGAGGAATCAATAAAATGGAAAGATCATAACCATGCAGGTTACAATGGGAATAATCCGACCGCGAATTTTCAATTTTAAAAAATTGGGAATTAAAATCAAAGTTTTAAAAGTCACATTTTCAAAACACCTATAAAATGTTATGTTTTGTGGTTCACCAGTGGAAATCTTGAGATAGTGAACAAAAGCAAGCTATTCGGTTCCTTAAAAAATGATGATGGTGTATTAGTCGCAATTTAAAAGTAATACAAAGTTTTGGGAAATTTTGAAAATTAGGTGGATAGTGATTATTTACAATTTTGATATATTTGGAAGCCCCTATGAATGTATTTTAAGCACTAGAAAGTTTAGCCCCTAAAACACTTCTGTTTTCGAGAAAAATTGAATATAACAATTTACCGGTGCTCCCGGTAAATGCCGGGTAGATGCGACTACGAAAATCTCAGAATATTTAGATGTGATATATAATTTCCACTAATCGATTTTAGTCAAGAAACATTGTTTTATAGCTTAATTAATATCTTAAGATAGAGAGGGAGCTATACAACATAAAAAGTTTATTATTTACAATTTCATAACTTTAGACTCGATTTCAACCACGACAACCATCACTGAATATTGTAGGATCGCATATGCTTCCAATATGTTCATTTGAACCAAATTCAGACCCCATACCAAATCTTTGTATTACCTTTAAAGGTACTACGTCCCATTTGCAGGCCAAAAAAATGAAAAGGTTCAATTCCAACGGCATTTGAAAGATAATACTAATTAAGAACTTTCCTAAAAAAGGTGGGGCTTGAAAATGTCTTCAAGTGGGAAAATAACGACTATTAGTTGTCAAATCGACTTAGGAGCTATACAGTGCGTCCCAAAAAAAACTATACACTTTTGAAATGGCTGCCGAATAAAAAAATATATGATTCTGGGTGAAAAGTTTTATATATATGAAAAGCTCATAAACTTAACTTTCATAATTATGACACCAAAGAAGTCCGAAAATAATTCATGCTTGGGTAAGCACTGATCACTTTTGTACCATCACCCTGTCCTGACTCCCATGAACACTCCACTGAGTCTATCATGGAAAGTTACATTGCTATACGGTAATACGAATTGCGATTCCTGTTCACTCATGCATAAAATGTTAATCACAATTGATCATAAATTGATCATATCATCCTCAATTTCGTAAGCTCCAAAGGATTTACCTCTCACAAATTGGAAGGCTAATTCCTGCGCAACCTAATTTTCATTCCCTTTACAAAAGTGAGCAGTGCTCACCCAAGCATGAATTATTTTCAAACTTTTTGGTGTCATATGAAAGCTGAACTTATGAGCTTTCCACACATATAAAACTTTTTCCCCATAATTATATGTTTTTTTATTCGGCAGCCATTTCAAAAGTGTATAGTTTTTTTCGGGACGCACTGTAGAGCCAATAAGTAACAATATTGATTTTCAGACCATTGTAACGAATGGTCATACGTTTTATGCGCAAAGATTCAATCAGTTTAATTTTGGCCATCACAAGAAGTGGGTTATTGATGTAGACAAAATAATGCTCATGTACCCTTTACAGCTCATTTTATGTATGTTATTACCAAAGAAGAAAAAAGCCAGTCAGTCACTCAATAGTGTCTGACAGTGAAGTCTAGCAAGTAAACGGGTTTTCTTGCATAATTTGAATATTAGGACACTGCTAACGTTTAAATTGCACAAATAGGACATACATGACATATTCATAATTCCTGCAAAGTTCTACAGAATTTGAGGTTGGCTGCAAAAGGGACATAGTACCTTTAAAGGTATAGACCAGTTTTGGAAACGCCCCCTCTCAAAATATTAAATGGAAGCTCTTATTACCAATCATGTGAAAGAATTTGTTTTGACTAATACGTGATGATGCAAATTTTGCCGGGAACCGCCTACGAATTGATATATTATTTGGGTAAATTATTATATCTATCCAGTCCGGATAGATATAATAATTTATCGCGTAGTCCCATATACATTGTTCTGAGTACAGTGCTTGTAACTTTACCAAGACTGGGCCAAATTTCTTATCATTTTGATGATTCCAGAACCTTGCAGTACACACCAATACTTATATGCTAGATGATCAACCTTTTCTGATCGATTCCACAACGCTTCTTTCACAATGCAATCGCATGACAAGAACTGGTCTATACCTTTAAAGTAAAATTAGAAAAAGCCTACGCTCCAATGATGTTTTCTTAATAGGCTAAACTTCATAGAGCACCTGTTAATTAGAATATCATGTTTGGCAGTTTGATATCAATCTTGACAATATTCCCCGGGACCATATTTGTTCTGAAGAAATCGAAATTCGCCAGATATTCACGATACATCATAGAAAAACTTAGGAAACGGGTAAAAAGAACTTGCCATGTTCAGTAAACTATAGGGTTTCAGTATTACACGGTAAAAGTATTTACATGCACATACATTTTGTTCAGCTGATGTGATGATTGGCATGTCACCCCCTGAGCTTTGACAATGTGCACGTGTTTCATTGAATGTCCTGTAGGTACCATCACCATCAATACCATGGTAGAAGTCATACTGATAGCCACCAAACACATCCAACCCTGATGTAGGACACTCCTGACATTCAACTGTAAATATGGGAAGACAACCATGAAAATGACAGCAATTCTAGTAAAGAGATTTTGTATTTTATTTGATTAAGTAAAGTTTTATTTCAAATCAGGGTGAGTCATCACATCTAATGAACTGATGTTCTTTCGGAGCTCCTGTATCAAGTTACATTGAAGAATTAAAAGTATATAGCATCATACAAAATTTCCGTATAAGGTGTCAGATATAGGGTACATAAAATGAAATACAGCTTGAGTTATCATTCCACGTTATCAAAGAAAAGAAGAGAATCAAAATTCAAATGTCAGCTCAAAGGAATCGTTTGACACACCATACAACCATAAACACATACACTGCTTCTAACTGTTAGAGAGAGATATTTATACAAACCTATTGAAGATGTCAACATCCACATCAGAGTTAATAACCATTGCAGTAATTGAAAACTAAACATTATAACACGTATTGATGTTGTCCAACTAGAAAAGAAGCATTCACTTCATGTCACAGGTTATCAAACCCAATCGTTTGTTGCGTTGAGGTTGAATTCGCCTTTAAGATGTTTCCAATATTCTGCTCAGAGAGTGAAGTGGGAAACTGCAACTATCATTGACGTTGAAAAACAAATAAATTCACAATGCAAATAATCAAGCAAAATGATCGAATGAGTCTATTTCATACAAATGCACATTTAAGTGCACTATACTTCCTCATAGTCGTTCACCACCAATATCAGGAACGTTGAACTACTCACTGTGGAGATAAATATATAATTTCATGAAATATGCTTGTCACTGTGGGTTTTTTGTTTCTTCAATTGTTTATGAATGTTTACGCATGAACATCCGCGATCGTGAATAAGGAGTTTCGAGAATCATATGACGAATCTATAAGCGTTTCCGCATGCAAAGTCACAAATTAATTAGCCCTAATCAGCTGCTAATAATAAGAATGTGCAATTCCTCTAGAAAGGCAGGCTCATCACAAGCACCAAACTAAGTAAATTACGTCTTTCTCTACTGCTACTGTTTTTCATCTACATTACTTATTTTTTTCAGGAACCTATCTTATACAAGCATTGCTTTTTAATAGGTTTTTCACTTTCTACTTAATCTATTATATGAATTGAGAATCATTGAGATGTGCTCATTTATACTACATTAATTGTATTGTATAATTTTGTATTTATATGTATGTCTATATTTTCGGTAAAATCTGAAACAAATAAAACTTGAAAACTTGAAACTTGAATGTAAATGACCTCTTTAATCGATAATTGATATTTGATGATTTTTAAAAAAAATACAATATGAAGAAAATTGTAAACACGTGTTCAGCAACTCGATGAAAATCGTTTTGTATGTGAGTTGAATTTTTGTGTTAATATAAACATCGTAATGATATCAGCATTAGTAATGTAATAAATATCGTATTTTGTAGATATCGTTATTTGCTGTCAAACGTTGAAAACGATAAAATATGTATCAATTAGATGCCTTTGTTTCCATATTTCTATCAAATTGAGGACTATCATAATGATGGTCCATGCACAACACCTCAGATTAGTTTAACCTTCTCATATTGCATCAATAGTTTTTTTTTTTTTTTGTGTGTTTATTAACATTTATTTCCTTCTCAACAGTACAAATATGAAACACAATGTATATATAAATGATATATGTAACAATTATTTCAACATAGAGTATACAGTAAATAATTCAGATACGGAAGGAGACGAAAACCCGGAAAGCAGGAAGTCGGATAACTCAGCATTGTTTGCCACGCCGTAGACAGATAATGAATTAGAATTATTTGAATTTCTTTAATTTGTTAATTTGACGACAGTTATCCTGAATTTAAAGTAGGTGTAAACATACATTTTGGGGCCTTTCACCAAAAATAAATACATAAATGGTAACTATGACTCTCTCTCTCTCTCTCTCTCTGTTTCTCTTTCTCTCTCTCTCTCTCTCTCTCTTTCTCTCCCCTCTTTCTCTCTCTCTGCCCCCACCCCCATCTCTCTCTTCCTCTCTCTCTCTCTCTCCCTCTCTCTCTCATTCTCTCATTATTCTCTCCCCCTCTTTCTCTCTCTCTTTTCTCTGCCCCCTCCCCCTCTCTCTCTTCCTCTCTCTCTCTCTCTCTCTCTCTATATCTTTACATGAATGAAATGTACATCATATCAATCAAAACAGATATGTTTTCTCAATGTTTATCTTTTTGCTCCTATAGAGTAAAACACGAGGGATAAAGAATTTGTCATTAAATATTTGATGCCAAATCAAGGAATCCCCCTCTCTCTCTTCCTCTCTCTCTCTCTCTCTCTCTCTATATCTTTACATGAATGAAATGTACATCATATCAATCAAAACAGATATGTTTTCTCAATGTTTATCTTTTTGCTCCTATAGAGTAAAACACGAGGGATAAAGAATTTGTCATTAAATATTTGATGCCAAATCAAGGAATCCAGCGATGTTAGCAAAGTAATGTTTATCAAATCATTTAGGTCCACGTGTAACATTTCGAAGACATTTATATATTGGACAAAAATTGTGTTTAAAATTATGCAAATATACAGAAACGTTATTGCCAGAATACGTAAACCGAAAGACATAATTATGTTGAGCTTACTGGCAGCTAATCTTTACAGATGTTTGCAATAATTGTATATTGAAGTTTACAAGATCTGATAGTTCCTTCGTAATAAACACTACGAATGGTTCATTTTATTACTTTTTAACATATAACAATCTTTAACTCAACATAGAATTGTGTGCATGACATGATGCCTTCATTGCATGAAATAATAATCGCTTCTAGGGGCGGTTTTTCATACATTATGAGCCACATTAAGAAGCAACTTATTAACAATTGTCACGACCGTGTCAAAACTTCAGATAATTTTAATTCAATATTTCTTATTTAGAACAATTCATAAATAAAACAAATAACTAGCAAGGGTACGTCCCATATAGAAAGTGATTTTGTATTATTACTAAAGTAGTCTACATGCAGGATGCATATTAAACACAAAGTGAAATTGAAAGAAATACAGAATACCAGGGATTTGTCTTATAAAGAGTTCAAATTGATCCGAATCAATCGCAAGTAAACATTTTCTTTCTCTTTATAATTATGTACATGTCATTGCGATTGATATCAATTGCAACTAAGTTGCAATTAACTGCAACTGTTTATAATCAGTTTCCTGTTCAAAGTCAGTTTCTATTCTATTTTGTATTTCGGTGTGCCTAAATTATTATCATCAAATTAGTACTATGCATCTTGGACATACTTTATTTGCGGAAGTTCGTTCATTTTGCAAATAGTGGTTATAGTGCGTTGGTTTCAAAGAGTTGTACAATAACGTAAGTTTGAAGGTTTGCATGGTGGTATGAATAATCATGGAGGTTTACGGTACACCATGTGTAAAGTCCTCGAGGGACTGAGGAAAGTAGATAGAAAATAGAAGTGAGATGGAAAGGCGAGAAAGTGGAGGTTGGAAGGAAGAGTATCTTTCGGAAGTGAGTATAGTCCTGAAAAGGACTGTAAACCAGAAAGTTGTAGGCAGGATGGGAGGTTAGAGTAGAAGACTGGATTGAGTTGGAGAGTTGAGTAGGCGAGTAGAGTTTGCAGAGTAGGAGCAGGAGAGTAGACTCGACGTTTCGGACAGGTTGACTGTCCGTCTTCAGGAGTGAGTGTTCGCTAGGCGTGCGGCGGTCCTTATGGCGTGAATGCGGACTTGGGGGAAAGCACTGGGCCGGCGGGCTCGGCAGGTTGGCAGGCAGCTGTCGTTGGTGGCGCGCGGTTGCGTGAATTGGCGGGAAACGAGTGGGCGGCGGCTATGCGGACGTCGTGTGGTAGGTGTCGGCGGGGTAGCGGGGGGGGGGTGTGTGTCGGTCGTTGAGTGGGTGTATCGATCGGCTGAGAGGACGGCTATTAGTGGTGTCGCTCTGTGTGTGTTGGTCGGCGGTTTCGGCGTTGGCGTAGGTTGTAGCGAGGTGTGGGCATGGGCGGTGCTTGTGTGGGTGAAGTGGCTAATTGAGAACGTGTAGTGCTTGGTTGAGTGGGTGTGGTTGGGTGGTTGTAGGTGGTGTCCGGGCTAACGGATGGATGGATTGGTGAAGTGTTGGTGGTTGGCGTGTTGGTTGTGGAGTTGGTTGAAGATTGGTCGGAAGTAGGATGGTGAGGGAGGATTGGGTGCCAGATACTGTTGATGTAAAGGCCTGGGTCTTGGGGTACGGTGTTGTGTTGGTGGATCTCGATGGCTTCTCGGACCCTTCGGGTGTGCCAATGTCGGATGGAGGTGATGAGGTGACTTTTATCCCAGTGAATGCAGTGGAGCTCTTGTTGTGCGTGCTTGACGATGGCTGACTTGTCCCATTCGCTGCGTCGGTGGTGGGTCTTGTGTTCTTTTAGTCGGGTGTCGAAATCGCGGCCGGTTTCTCCAATGTAGACTTTGCCGCAATCGCAGGGAATCTTGTAGACGCCTGGTTGTTTGTTGGATGGGTGCTTATCCTTGTGAGAGTGAAGAGTGGAGTAAAGCTTGTGGTTGGATTGGTGTCTGACGAGGATGTTGGCTGAGCGGAGGATGCGTTGTAGTCGGTGTGATGTCTTGCCGATGTAGGGAAGTACGATGGTGGCGGTGGGCTTGGTCTCAGGTTGGGTTCCGGTGGTGATGTTGCTGGTCTTGTGGTAGGGAGCTCGGGTGTTGATTTTCCTTCTTGGGTACTGGTTGATGAAAGTAAGTGCGTGCGTGATGTGCTTGAGTTCTTGCTGGAGATGTGCTTTATCACTTAGTTGGTGGGCTCGTCTGATGAGTGAGTTGGAGACTGATTGGTGGACTGATGGATGGTGGTGAGATCGGAAGTTGAGGTAGCGGTCTGTGTGGGTTGGTTTTCGGTATACTTGGTGCGCGGGGAATCCTGATGGTGTCTTGATGATGAGTACGTCTAGGAAAGGGATTGAGTTGTCGTGTTCGGTCTCCATGGTGAACTTAATGCTGGGGTGTTGGTTGTTGATGTGGTCGAGGAACTGGTGGAGGTCTGGTGTGCTGTGTGGCCAGATGACGAAGGTGTCGTCGACGTAGCGTAGCCAGAGTGAAGGAGACTTGTCGGCGGACTTGAGTGCTTGGTGCTCGAGGTGTTCCATGAAGATGTTGGCGATGATTGGTGAGAGTGGAGATCCCATGGCTGCTCCTTGAAGTTGTTTATAGAAGTTGTCGCGCCACTTGAAAGAGTTGGAGTGGAAGCAGGTGAGAAGGAGGTCGTGGATCTGGTCAGGTGTGAGCTTGGTCCTAGATTCGAGGTCTGGGTCTGAGATGAGGCGTTGTTTGATGATGTCGCATGCTTGGTCTACAGGGACGTTGGTGAATAGAGAGGTGACATCGAAGCTGACGAGTGTGTCGGATGGCTGGATCTTGGTTTTGGAGAGGATGTCGATAAAGTGCTTAGAGTTCGTGACGTGGTGCTGGGTTTGGCCTACGAGTGGTTGTAGAATGTTGGCGAGATGACGTGCAGTGTTGTAGCAGGATGATCCTCGGGTAGAAATGATGGGGCGGAGAGGGATAAGCGGCTTATGAATCTTGGGCTGTCCGAAGAGGATGGGTGACTTAGCTGACGAGGATCTGAGTTGAAAGTAGAGTGCCTTGGGTAGTACGTCGGATCTGTGTAGGGTCAAAAGTTGTTGGTTGATCTTCCTTTCGTTGGCCAGGGTTGGGTCCCTCTTAAGTTTGGAGTAGGTTTCCTTATCTTTGAGTAGGTCGCAGATCTTATCTTCGTATGTATCTTGGTCCATGACGACGGTGGCGTTTCCCTTGTCTGCTTGTAGGATGTGGATGGATTGGTTCTTGCGGAGGTCTTGAATAGCGGATCGTTCTTCTTTAGATAGGTTGGGTTTGGGTGGCTTAGCTTCGGCGAGAGCGTTGGTAATTTTGAGTCGGATGTCGTTGGCAGCAGCTTTGGAGAGGAAACGGAGCTTGGGTTCTACTTGTTGCACGATGTCGGAGAATGGTATCTTCTTGGGAGCTACGGCGAAGTTGAGTCCTAGGGATAGAACCTTGTGTTCGGTTTGGGAGAGTCTGTGTTGACTGAGGTTAACTACTGTGTCCTTAATGGGTTGAGTCGTTGGAGGGTCGTTGGTGCGGATTCGCTTGCGTGATCGTAATTGGTCGAACTTCCTAATTTGCTTGAGTTTGGTGGTCTGAAAGGCGAGTTGGGCGGTGTGGACGTTGAAGGACTGTACTTTGCTGAGGTCATCAGGATTGAGTTGTTGGTTGATCTTGGACTGAGATGCAGAGGTAGCGGTGTTGAGATCGTGGAGTTGGTGGCGTGTGTGTACGATGCGTTCTCGGGTAAGGTCAATACCGGCTTGGTGTAGTATGCGCTGGGCCTTGGGGGTGTCAACGGCGGATTTGAGTTGAAGGCCTAGAGGGATGGTGTCGGAGTCGCGGCAGCGTTTGAGGAAGGTTAGGTGGTTGGTGAGCTTGGCTGACTTAACTAGGTCGCGCTGGAGTTGTCTGACGCTGAGTTGAGTAGGCTCCCCGTAGAGCTGAATCAGATGATGTTTGAAGGTTTGCATGGTGGTATGCCCCAAGTCCGCATTCACGCCATAAGGACCGCCGCACGCCTAGCGAACACTCACTCCTGAAGACGGACAGTCAACCTGTCCGAAACGTCGAGTCTACTCTCCTGCTCCTACTCTGCAAACTCTACTCGCCTACTCAACTCTCCAACTCAATCCAGTCTTCTACTCTAACCTCCCATCCTGCCTACAACTTTCTGGTTTACAGTCCTTTTCAGGACTATACTCACTTCCGAAAGATACTCTTCCTTCCAACCTCCACTTTCTCGCCTTTCCATCTCACTTCTATTTTCTATCTACTTTCCTCAGTCCCTCGAGGACTTTACACATGGTGTACCGTAAACCTCCATGATTAATAACGTAAGTATTATGTGGAATATATCCCTGCGTTATGCAAATTATGGAAAATGGGGGTAGGATTATTTTTAACACTCGGCATGCCCTATTTTCACCGAATTATTTTAGGATAGCAGCTTTTAGGTAGTTTGTAGCTTGTTAACAATTCTGATCTGTGCCCTTATAGGCTACTTATATTTGGAAAGAAAATCTAAGATATTTATTTTATTTCATTTATTGATTTAGGTATCCACATTCAATACATCTCTTTAGTTTACCAAAGAGATTCGATCATAGTATGTCCTCCGAAGTAATTTTCTGCTCTTTGTTCCAAGGAGCCTTCTTTCTAGAGATCGAGGACAACATCCATTTCGCCTCCAACCGTGTCATATCTCTGTCATTCTAGTCGATGTGTAGCGCCATCACATGTCATTTATTGGGTAGAACTGACTCAAACTTTGATCCCTCTTCACATTACTAAAATTATTGATTCATCCTTCTTTATAAAAATTAGGAACAATTAACAACTTTCTGCTTGCGACTGTTTGTTGATGGTTTATGCTCCACAAGTGGTGACAACATATCACACAAGTTACAAACTTTAGTAAACAATGGAGCGACCTTTAAAGGGATAGTGCATGCATATGCATGACCCAAAGACCGGCGCACCAGATAGGGGAAGGGTACCTGGCGGAGACGCCGCCCCGCCCGCCGGCGGGTGTTCCGATTTTTTTGTATTTTTCTTGTTTGCCCAACAGAGAAGATTTTGCCATATCCTGCGATCAATATCAATCGCAATCAACTCTTCAGTGGACGGGGCCTTGGCTTAATATGTCAAATTCCAAACCGCTTTATAATCAGATTCAGACGGGTATATTTTGTTAAGAAACGTTCAAAGTGCAAACTGACGAATTTACGCAAAACAAATTGAGTAACTTTTTTCGTTTGTGTTCTTTATTGTTTATACTTCTTTCATGTTTACATATTGTGCATTCTATAATTCTACTTATCATTTATACATTTAATAATGTGCTAGAAATCCCCTGCGCATATGGTCATATATTAAAGATAAGCTTGAGTTCTGGTAATGATAGAAATAAATTCTCACAGAATCCGACAAAACTTACACTAAATGTTCAAGATTACAAATAAATGACACGTGCCTACCGATTTCGGTAGAAAATGTATAGGCGCTGAGTAGTGAGCATAAAAAGATGAAGAAATCAAGGTAAGTATATTATAGGCCCGACACTAGGTGCTTATAACACAGGTCACTATGTGCAAATACCTTTAAATGTATTGATCAGTGACCTTCTGATGTTTATCATGTTTGTATAACTTGTATTTCTTTCTTTTTAACACTTGTAATATGTTTTTTATTGAATGGAATGAATAAATCTTGACTTGACAAATGAGAGTTGTGGCTTTTATTTTATGGAGATGATTTCTAGGAAGTGTTTGTAAGCTTTTATTTTTATTTTACTTGTGTAAACTATCAAGATCTACCGCAGGATAAACAATCTCAAATGAATTATAACCATGTTCTCTCGACATACCCTGCCCATACCAGAGCTCAAGATTAGCTTACTGACCTGGCTTGCATTGCATAATTGTACTAAACAATTTCTAATTCTACTATTTAATTTTTTACCTAAACATCCACCCTTACCTAACACAATGCTTTCATGTTGGTTTTAGTGTGCATAGACTATGTTTGTAGTCGGATATTGCTCAAACTTTTACTTACGTGTTCCTCTCATTTTTCTGCTTTTATTAAAACCAACTTAATTTCACAGTGGACGTCCGTTTTTAACGCTATACAAATGTGACTACAATTATAATATCGATAATTGTATGCATTGCAAAATTAATGTGAATGAACTTCAGTTAAAATAGACATGTTATATTTATCAAGATTGCTATTATTTTTCTACCTTAATTTTTTTATTTAAAGGAATCGTTTACAAATCTTTTTGACATTTCCAACTTATAATTACCATTAATATTCTTCTTCTTCTTCTTCTGTTTCTATTTCTTCTTCTGCCTTTTCTCCCATTTCTTTTTTTCCCCTCCTCATCTTGCTTTTACCTCCCTCTTTGGTTCCCTCTTCCTCTCTTTCACTTTTTCCCCTCTCTCTCTCATTCTCTCTGCCTTTCATTGTTTTCTCTCTTTCTCTCTCTCCCATTTTTTCATCTCTCTCTCCTTTTTGTTTACTTCTCTCTCTCTCTCTCTTTCTCTCTCTCTCTCTCTCTCACTCTCTGCCTCTGTCTCTAAAGAGAATTTTAAAGATTATAAAGTGAGTCCTGGCATTACGGTTTAAATTGCTCCGATAGCTATCGATACTCCTTGTTAATGACTGATTTAAACACAAAGGTATGGAGACTAGACCTCCTCATTTGAAGGTCATTTTATTATATTGGTCTACAAACCAGTCCTGAAGTTCTGAGCTATCAAATGTTGTTTCTAATAACACGACATGGCGCTGTCTCGAATTGTAGTCCTAGGAAAGAGAGAGATGGTCAACTCTTTGTTAGTAACTGAGCAAACTGATGTCTGGTTATAATAAGAGTACTCTTCCCTTTACCAAAATATTCTCTTATAACTTTCATCAATAAACATTCATACTTGTTCACAGCTGCAAACATACCAGTCTTTGAAAGGACGAAATACCTGTGAGTCTGATTAATATTCGACATCAGCCTAAAATTCATTCATGTTCTCTTCCCTCATGCAATAATGTATGAACTATGAATTGCAAATTATATTCAAATACCACAAAACTGAAAATTAAGATACATGAAGCTTTTCTACGATAAATAGTTCCACATTCAAATTTATATCCTGATTAACGAACTAGATGAAAGCCCCTCTATTAATTCTTTTCAACGAAAGCTCAGGTGTTTCCTTTTGAGTAAGTATGTATAATATTAATGTTGATGACGCGCTGGATCGTACAGGTAGTTATACAGACTTTTATTATTTTACAATGTCATTGATTTCATCAATTTGCTTTCTCTTCTTCTTCTTCTTCTTCTTCTTCTTCTGTCACTTCTTCTTCCACTTCTTTCTCGTCTTCCTCTTCTTCTCCTTTCTTCCCTTCTTCACATTCTCATACTTATCATCATTATAAAATTCCTTGTTCTATTTTTCTTTTCTTCTCAAGTTCACTCTCCTTGAACGTTTCCAGAATCTCATACTATACTACTCCGTTTTCGCCTCCTATAATACCTTTTAAATTCAGACCTATATAATTTATTGTGTTTTTTAATACTCAGTAGGGGAGCCTATTCGCATACAAGCTATGCTTTTTATTTATGCTCCCCACATTTTACATTGTTTTACCTTGTCTGTCACATCTATATATTTCGAAGCTTTTTACAACCTATTTTCCGTACATTTTACTTCATTTGAAATCTTTAATTTTTGTAATGTGAAATCTACGCTTATACGCCTGTATGAAGAAGAAAAAAAAATTCAAACTTCAAACTGCAAACGTAAATGTATTAGCTCATCAATATCATCGCAGCACAATACACGTCATATAGTGTCCTATATAGACACTTAACGATTCAAAGATAGCTAAAACACGGTAATTAGCTTTGACAATTCTATAAACTACACTGAAACCAGCAGATAATCGCTGATGTAACTTGCTTTCTTTTCTTGGTAAGCGCTAGAGCAGGATATATTTTTTCATTAAAGGTAATATAAAGTTTTGGTATGGGGTCATGAATTTGGTTCAAATGAACATATTGGAAGCATATGCGATCCTACAATATTCAGTGATCGTTGTCGAGGTCGAAATCGACTCTAAATTTATGAAATTGTAAATAATAAACACTTTATGTTGTATAGCTCCCTCTCAAGGTCAAGATATTAATTAAGCTATAAAACAATTGTATTATGACTAAAATCGACCGATTAGCTATTCCCGTTTGAAAATTATATAGCACAACTACATATTCTGAGATTTTCATGGTCGCAGCTACCATTGTATGGCCGTAGGAGCTATTTGAAATTTATCAAAATTTACCGGGAGCACCGGTGAATGTTTATATTCAATTTTTCTCGAAAGCAGAAGTGTTTTAGGAGCTAAAATTTCTAGTGCATTTAATACATCCACAGGGTCATCCAAATATATCAAAATTGTAAAGAATCATTATCCACCCATTTCTCAAAATTTACCAAAACTTTGTAATACCTTTAATTTTATTATTCTCTATGCACAATACAGAATTCCAATCGTTGAAGAAACTAAATAAATGAAATCGATAGCGGTTAAGTTTCTGGCAAAATTCATGTTTGTTAACGTTCATGTAAGCCTTTAGATTAATTTTAATCTTTTGACTGAATCATAGACCTAACAAAGATATAGGATTAAATGAGAATTACGTTTTTTAACTATACATTATTTTTTGCTTTCGATAAACAACATTGTATGATTAAATAACATTAATCACTAATAATATAATTATGGAATTTAAAAAGCTCATATAAGGATATTACTAAAAAATACTATCAATCCCATTTTATTCTCGTGTTTTTCACTGGTCAGCTGGTCTAGCAATCTATTCATGTCAAATGTATTACTTTCCTGGAAGTCACAATGTGGTATCGGTGCTGACTGTCCAGAAGCGGATCTAGAGGGGGGGTTGGGGGGGTTGCAACCCCCCCAAAAAAAAAATCCGGGGACCATTTTTTAAAATCTTATCGCAAGAAAACGCCATTTTCACACACAGATTTTCAAAAATTTTCCCTACTGTGGGAGGGGGGACACCCCCCTCCCACACCCTCCCCCCTTGCTCGCTCCGCTCGCTTGGACTCGGTCACTACGCTCCCTCGCATACCACCCCAACCCCCCCTTTATAAAAAGCTGGATCCGCCCCTGCTGTCCTTCTACTTGACAGTTGGACACCCTGACTGCTCGAAGTCGCCAAGGACGTTCGACCATCCTGCGACCCAGTCTGCTTGTACTTTCCCCTGACGAAATCGTCGTTGCGACGCTGACCGGGCTTGACCTCGGCGAAATTGCAGTGCATCCATCGCACCCACTGCTCACGGACCTCCTTCTGCCGGACGCAGAACATGAGGAAGACGAGGAAACCCTGGATGGAGTTTAAGATGAGGAAGAGGATGTTGAAGACAACACGAGCACCACCAATGGCGAGGAAACCGAACAACCATGTCAGACCGAGCAAGACAGAGATGGCGACGGCGTTCTGGACCCGTCGCCACATCTCACCGCGGCTGGCTTGGTTGGTCTTGTTGTCAGCGACGGATTTGCGGCATGACAAGCCTTGCATGACGATACCAAAGATGGTGAAGTTGGCGGCAAGTAAGAGAGCGACGATGAGTAAGACGCCGTAATACAGGGCTGGACCCGGCTTGACAAAGCAACTGTTAAGCGAAGAGAGAAAAACACACCATACTTAAGTTTGAGAACAGAGAGGCGATCTTATCACGGTGTTATTCTCTTCAACAAAATATTGAAGAATTATAAGATTGATAATAATAACAATAATTTATATATAATGATAGCGATAGTGATAACTCAACAAGAAGCAAAGAAATCACAATTCATTATTACTTTGAAATAAGTACATGCTCAAAGGGCCTATACAGTTTCCATGAAAAGACGCAAAATGACGACCTTGTCGACATAGGTTTTCAAAATTTAAACAACTCGTCAATAATTGCACATACAATGAAACTACACGGGCCGACACATTTTCCATGAATAATACAAAATGGCGAAATTGGATACCTTCAACATCGGTTTTTTAAATTATTATTATGCCTTTAAAACAAGATGACGATTTATAAGAAAATTTAAATATTTAACTTACTAAGTCCCGTCTCCCAAGTAGAGGGAGCTATCAAATGCTACTGTTACGATACACACGAGAAGAGGCAAACCTGTAAACAAAAATATAATATAGGAAAGACTTAAATATGTCAACAAATCAATTTAGGTGAAAGGGTCTAATTTTCTCAGGAAGATTGACTTCCCGCTGCCTGAATGTTAACTTTTTTCCGGTTTTTTCCGATCGTTTGCGCTGGGGAAGTAACCACTAGTTTACATGTCCTTTAAAAATCTGATAATAATGATAATAATTTTGTTTAAACAGGAAATTTTCATCAGCCTCAATCTGTTCTTCATGAAGGTCGTGTAATTATTAACTTAGTATCCCCAAGCAATTGCCAGGTACCCATTTACACCTGGTTGGAGAGTGGAAAGTGTTGATTAATGTCTTGCCAAAGGACCATAATGCTGGGATCGGTCTTGAACTCCTAACCCTAGGATTGCGAGTCAAGTAAACAACTCTCTATTCCACGACACCCCGACATTATTTTCTTAGTAGACCAAGACACTCACCATAAACAAAAAGCGCGGCCTTACGCATAAAATAAGACACGGTGGCGTCTAGGACCTTGACGAAGAGGAGGTACATATTGATAGCTTCCACCAACATCCACGATATCGACGACAGCAGAAAGAAATGGATGAGAAAACCGACCACCACGCAACCCGCGGTCGGGAAACGGCGGTCGATACCGATGACGAACATGAGATAGAGCCCGAGGAGCGCGAAGCAAAGGTTAATCAGGATCCGCTGAGGTTGCTTCGAGCGTAGTTTTCTGTTTATATTAAAAAGGGTGATCAACTTTGATTATCAATATTCGTTTACAGTTTGTAGAATGATACGGGCCGACATGATGGCAGCATGGTACCTAAAAAGAACATCTACCTCGTGGATGTTACCTTTCGGGGGTCCGTTCTCGTAATGTCCAGATTGTAATGTCGAAAAAAAAAACATCTAAAGCTTTGGGGATTGGGAACAATTCAACATGATTTTAGCATTAGATTTTAACATTTTAGGGAGCTGCTTCAGAAGTTTGTCCAGTTCCGAAAAGTTTCACAAGCGAAAGAAAATAATTATCAAGCATGAAAAGTGCTGTCAAATTCAATTAACGCAGACTTACACCCATATAAATTGTTCTTCTGGCATAGGACCTACAAATGCAACATTTTAAAGTCGCAAAATATCATATACAACTTGAAATCTCGTAGTTTTGTCAATTCCTGCCAAATTGTGTTTGCAGAATAACCATCATTTTTGCTTACGATAATACTGCTATTAATAAAAATCGATCACAATTTATTAACTCATATGAAAGTAATTCAATGAGTAACTTATTCCACATATTAAAAGTATCGTCATTTCCTGAGCAATAGTAGGCATATCTTTTGTTATAGCTTTATCCATTCCTATCCATTTACATGACGACAGATCGGTTAAATAATCTTTAAAATATTATATTTGATAAAAATAATACTTTGATTTAAAGAACATGTTTCAAAATACCGCTTCAAACCCGGGTTTCAGCTGTTCTCAAGATTTCCAAATTGTTAGTCAAAGAATACACAAGTATGTAAAATATTGACGTTTGATGAGTCAGAGGGAATATTAGGAAAGATCACTTACTTCATGCTCAGATAGGTAACAAGTGTAATCACTAGGCATATGATGGAGATGATACAGCCGATCATACTTGACACATCTAAAACGTAGAGGCCCACATCTCCTGATACATCCTACAAATAACGAATGAAGCATTGCAAGAGAGGGAGAGGGAGAGAGAGAGACACACACACACACATTAAATCACTTTAAAATTTGAATACATGTTTACGGGTAAACCAAATTAATGATCCATGTAATATTGAATATTTTACAGCGCTCACATCTACCACCACGTACATTATCCAAGCCACTCCAATATTACCCCAGCTCGAACTAGGCGTGGCCTGTCGATTCCGGTGCACTCAAGGAATTCCTTCCCATACCAATACCCTTTTAACACATGGGTGAAGAGTGGCAAATAAAGATTTATGTCTAAATTGAACAATAGTGCCGCACGATGGCTCGAACCCACGACCTTCGTATCTTAATGTTTAAACAATTTGGCTACGCCGCCTCTGTTTTCGACATGTCACTACTTGTAGATACTTGCTCCCTCTATATAGAAAACAATGCCTGGGCGGTGCCCGTCGGTCCCCCATGATCCTCTTTTTCTTATGTTAATTGAGAGCTGAGTTGAAGAGATAACCACCTGTCATTGACCATGCTGGGTGGTATAATCCTCCGTGGCCAAACTAGTGCAGACGGGCTTTAAGATCCTACTTCACACTCTAATGGTGATACTGTTCAATTATTTACCGTTGTAATGACCCTGAAATCTAAACCCTGCAAGTCCATTCATGGCAGAGAGATGAACAACAGTAACATTGATAGTAATAACCGCGATTCAAGGTATAATATACGATAGCGGTTCTAATACGGAGAAGTATTCCATGGTGACACTTCTACGAAGATAGCTATTTTTTCCAACTATTTACCATGTGTTTTTTTTTTAATGAAATTAAATGACATGAAAAGAAATAATAATGTACCATTAAGACGGCAAAGCTTGTCAGGTGATCACAAACACATCGTATCCTATTGATGTCGGGGTGGTTTTCTCGTCGACATCCTTCTGACGACCATCGACCTCCTTGATCAATTTTATCCCAGAACACACACGTCCTGTTATCCACCGCCTCACTGTCTAGAGTCACCTGTATGGAACGAGACGAAGCAGACACACAATCCAAAGGCGGATCGATCCAACAAAAAAATAAGGGTGTAAAATGTTGAACAAAGATACAGTAATTTTTTTAAATATTTTGTGTTGGGGGAGGGCGCTGTTTGTTATTGGGTTTCTGTATGGAGTAAGGTTCTCTAAACCCATTATCAAGCAACGTGCCGTCACTGATTAGTTCCATATATTTCAAGTTGACAATAGGCGCATGAATAAAAAAGTAAGATCCGGCTCATGATCAGCGGGTGTTCAGCTAACAGTCAAATTTTGACTTTGTTTGAAATTTGACGCTCAACTGGTCAACAAATTTGACTCGCGGTTTTCTACACAATTAAGCAAATGAGTGACTTTTGGACGTACCACATGCGTGCTTGTCTCTGTTTCTAGGGGCCTATAATGCAATAATAATCGAGGCTTTTCATATATATATGGCCTCGTGTGGACAGGGCAGTAAACCCGTTACATACGAGTCGTCTGCGAATAGTGCGCAGCCTTGAACGGGCCGCCATGTGAACATGACATCGTACAAAGAGAGAGTGTTATTTAAAATGAGTAGTACAAATGTGCAATGACTGCATGTCGTATGTTCAAATTGCTTACATAGGCCCGATTAATTGTTACGTTATACCCCCTTCACATACACGGATTTTTCTTACGAGTCCTTACGGATCGCCAACTCGTAGTCAATCGCAAGCATCCTTAAATAACTCGCTGGTATCCGCAAATAAGTAGTCACAACTCGCAACAACTCGCAGACACTCTTAAGGATCCGTGAAAGAAGACGCAAATTTGGTGACATTTCAAAAATCTTCTTACGATTGTCCACAGATTGATTTTTCCATAAATAACTCGTAAATAGCTCGTAACAATTCGTAAGTATCTTAAACCGCTCGCAACAACATGTAACCATCTTTAAACTGCTCGCAAGAATCCGTAAATGACTCGTAACAATTTTTGTTAACGATTTGTTACGGTAAGTTTACGGTTTGTTTACGTATTATTTACGGATTATTACGGGTGATTACGTGTTGTTTACGATTTCATTCGGGTCGTGTTACGATGGCTTTACGGATTGTTACGAATTATTACGAGCACTTTACGTGTAGTTACGAGTATTTACGAATAGATACGTATACTTTACGTATTCTTACGTATTGTTTACGATTTGGGGAAAGGTATAAAAGCTGCAAATTCGAACACTTAATTTTCACTTGTTATTTTTTGGCTAAAATCGTAGGGACTCATAAAAACTTGTAACTAACTCGTAACTATTCGTTACAACATGTAAACAGGTCGTAACTAACACGTACGTTGCTCTTAATTATCCGTGACATCTCGTAACAAATCGTGTAACTTCGCCGTAAATACATCGTGATACCTCGTAATAATCTGTAATAAACCATAAATAGCTTGTAAAAACTCGTAACAAATCTTAAATCCGTCGTAAAAGTGGCCATATCGCAAGGATCCGTGAAAGATGAGTGAATATATGCGATCCGTAAGGACTCGTAAGAAAAATCCGTGTATGTGAAGGGGGTATTAAGGAAATGATGCCATGTGTGCAGACGGCATAATACCTGTTGCACAAAAGTGTCATTTGCCTGACGCACGGGGGTAATAGTGCAGGTTATGACGTAATCGAATTGACGCCCCGTGTGTAACTTGCATTAGCGTAATATCGTAGCCCTTTGCGTTTTATATTTGAAAGAGAAATTGTAGATAGAAATTTCATAAATGACTCTCATAAAATTCAGGTATACAAATGACGTGTTGAGAGTGAATAATAGATTTCAGATTGATTAAAGCACGCAGTTTTTCCGCTGCTCTTTTTAATGAATCAAACGAACTCACATTCAGTTCAAGGAAGGCTGTCTCCACTTCACCACCCTGCGGCAAACCTACGGCACCCTCCACGGTCGCTGATATGACCCGGGTGCCGACCGCTAGTCGACGACCACCGCCGAGATCATATTCTTGGTCTGGACTTAAGAAGAGTTTACTGGTCTGGAATATGAAGAAAGTCACTGGAACAGTTCCATTTTCTGAATGGTAGAGAAAATGGGAGAAAAATTGCTTTTCAGGGACTTTCAAGAAGGGGTGTACGCGTTATTCTAACTGGTGAGTTATTATCTTGGTCAAATGGTGATACGCTATTCCCATTTTCTCACATATTAAAATTACTGATTGATTTAACTTTTTTGGTCTCATATAAAGTTTTCTTAATTTCACCATAGTTCGATGTATGCAAAACAATGAATGCATCGATTGTTGTCTTCGGAATGTTGTCCGGGTTGAAGTACACCATCGTTTTATTTTCATTCAGCTCGTTGAGCACGTTGCTTTTCTCTTCGCCGTCCGGCGATGCCAGGGTAGCGAACCCGAAACCTTCCAACAGACTGGCCTTTGGGATCTGGAGGGCCACTACAGCTACGCTCCTTCCGACGATGGTGAGGTTGTTGCCGTCGCCCTGGGTCTGGAAGAGGGTGATCTGTTGCTCCAAGAAATCGAGAATCCTCGTCGAGGTTTGGAACTCAACGGCGTAAACGAACTCCTCGTCGGGAGCACCGAGAGCATTGTCGACGATCCGGAAGGTGTTGTTGGTGACCTGATAGAAAACAGTTAATTGATTGGTTTTTCCTGACCCGAAATTAATTATTATAAATACCTCACCAAAGGTTACGAGCTCTGATTGGAAATTCTCACAGTATTTATCTTAAAATATTCAAGTGCATAAGACATCCATTAAATACTACTTTTGTCGGGGGTGGGTTGTGTCGCAAAACACAATATAAAATTATAAATTGGAGGACAAAGTCGTAAGAATGGCTTTCACATGGTTTTCGCGATCAGAAAGAGGCATTTGCCGGGAAGCTAACTCTGCAAGTACACCTCTCTGGGACTGAGTTCGGCGTCAGAAGTATACACATTTAAACCGTAAAATGTGTAATGTGTCATGACAGAACTAATTCATGATAATAACTTGTAAAGATAGTTTTCCGGCGACAATAGATTGACAGTTAATAATCAAATTCCTAAATTGAACCATGGATCCAAACCAAAACCTATCTTACCCTTATCCTATAACCATTAACCTAATCTAATTCTAATCGTAACCTATGCAAGCCCTAAATCAAAAATATTTGATGTCGCCAACAAATATTTGTCGGATCACGGAAAATCTGTGTTATTACCTCTGTCGATGAGTTCCCGACGTTGACGATTTTCTCCATAACATCGGAGATGGCTCGGAGACCTTCCGCGTTGATATCGGCGACATTCGCGGTCGCTTTAGCAACATCGTAAGAATATTCGGTCACATTCTCTGACGTCACAACTGCCTGTAATTGGAGAGAAGCATTTTCACCCAGAAACGGAGTCATATCTTGCAAGAGGGTAAATTCCAAAAATAGAATTGGAAAGACCAATTCTTGATGTGTACTTAAAAAGGTTTGCCACCAGTTTGGCACAGGACTAGGGGAACGACCGGCTAATTGCCCCCCCCCCCCCCCCCCCCCCCCTGTCCGTGGAGTACATTTGCGTAAGTGTGCTGATGAACAATGATGAAAATGATAATTATTCGTTGGGGCTTTGATGACGCAAGCAGCTCGATA
This sequence comes from Strongylocentrotus droebachiensis, assembly GCA_035222895.1. NCBI lineage: Eukaryota > Metazoa > Echinodermata > Echinoidea > Camarodonta > Strongylocentrotidae > Strongylocentrotus > Strongylocentrotus droebachiensis. The sequence goes on from JAVYIG010001642.1 coordinate 109,601, forward strand.
TTGGGACAAAAGGCATACAGTGCAACAATTTTTAAAGCCGAATTAATGCCCTTTCACTACATTCCCCTCTCTCTCTCTTTCTCTCTCTTTCTCTCTCTTCTTCTTCTTCTTCTTCTTCTCCTCCTTCTCCACCTCCTCCTTATACTTCTCTTTTCTTCCTCCTCTTCTGCTTCATCTACTTCCATTACTATTACTCCTACTACTACTATTACGAAAGAGTACGAAATATATAATAACTTAATTTCTTACCCTTGCAATGTTAACCAAAACCTCATTAGTATCTTCTCCCACATAGCAGTCTTGGAACACGGGATCTTCCCAGACAGCTGACGACAAGAGATCCCCACGACATGTCCGTCTAGCTCTTGGTAGGGGGGCTACAATAAATACATATGTTTGTGTATGACTTTAAGTGACTAATTTACCTAATCGAATGAAAAAAGGGAGACAAAGAAAGGAGGAAACTAGAAAATGAAGGAACAGGAAACGAAGGGGAAGTAAAATGCAAAGAAGATGATATGCATCACCTATATAAAGACGAATCTGACCCACCCCTATCAAAATACCACATCACCGTCCGAATATAAGTCCTTTCAACATTATCGAGGGGCTGCAACCCACTCCTTCGCCTTATATGCCCATGCTTTGAGAATTTCTTCAAATTATTAAGATTAATTATGAGAAATTTCATTAAATATCCCTAAATACTATCTGTGATGTGATCAGGGATGTTAATTCCCATTGGCCATCCACTACGTAAGGCCGATCGATGCCACCCCCACCCCCCCCCCCCCCCCCCCTCAATGGCTAACCCATGCTACATTACTGATTGTCGACTTATTGTATTCACTACACCGTTCTTGGCTGTCAGCGGCCTGGTCCAGAGGTGTAGCGGGAAAGTTCAGGGTTCCAAAGGTACCCGTGACAACCGATTCCAGGCAGGATGCTAAGCATGTCATTTAGAAAAAGAAAATGGGTCCATTTACTTGGGACAAATTGATGAGATTTACTTGAGGTAAATTGATGAAACTGATTCGTTGGAATTACTCAAAAGAACATACAGCAGCAGTTATTTCGGGAGTAAGCTGCGTTCCAACAGTACTTCAAGGTCTCTTATTTCAACACTCGTTGCACTCGAGGCGTCACCTCGGTTGCGTCAATATCTGCCCTTATTACCCCTCTGAAGGCAATTAACCCATAATAAATATATAGACCGGTAATACAACGCATTGTTAGCACTGCTAATGTTTCATTCACTTTTTGTACAATGTTACTCTCACATATGTAACCTCGGCAGAGTAAGAGTTGAAACTCCTAGGATATAAATGCAAAGGCACAGCATATCTTTAGAGACAAACAAAATCTCAAGGAATCATTTCACGGGCTCATTTTTTGGTACAAATCAGTCAAGTCACTGATAATTGTGAAATGTGTATAAACCTATTCATTTACCAAGTTTTTTTGTTTCGCTCACCAGTCAATTGAAGGCTCAGACAAAGTTTACAAAGAAAAGAATTATGATACAAAACGTAAACAATGGACATTCATAGGCTCTTATAATGTGTGACCTCGGCATTTCAAAAGTTGAAACTCCTATGATATTACTGCAAGGCACAACAGATCTTCAGAGACCGAAACAATCTCAAAGAATCTAACAAATATATTGTATTTCTTTATTTTCTTAATGCAAAAAGGGTAAACTGTGTGGAGAAAGCTTCTTTGACCTCTTCTAAATCTCTGTAATAAATTCAAATTCATTACGTCCTTTAATACCAATGAAAGTTATGCAATCGCTGAATAATTCATTTTTTGGTACTAATCAGTCAAGTCACTGATAATTGTGAAATTTGTTTATTAAACCTATTCCTTTACCAAGTTGTAAGGTGGCACTAGGTGTTGGTATTGGCTGCATAGTTGTGACAATTGATAAATCTGGCAAAGGGACAAGGAAAGTATACTTATTCTACATAATACAGTACTATATATTTACATGGCCAAAATCTGAAATTTGCAGTACCGTATTCCACGATAAATCCATTTCTATAATACATGTATTAAAGTTAGCTTTTGAACCAACATTGTTTTGTAAGGCCAAGTCCCTTCCCTAAAATTTGACAAAGCTCTTTGCAGTCGATTGTTAATAGTAAATACATCACAATCCACCGACCAAATTGCCAATTTGAGGTTCGCATTGACTTAGTAATCTCTTATTTCGAACACTCATAATTTTCGTAATATTCAGCGTAGCTGCTCCGAGGCTTTTGAACAGACTTCCGCTTGAGTTGCGGGATGCTTCTTCGTTGGATTCTTTTAAATCCTCCCTAAAGACATTCCTTTTTAATTCTCCCTGTTAGTCTGTAGCTTTAATGTGTTATTCACGGTAGATGTAATGTAATTGCCTTCATTTGAATTTGTAATGTTTTGGTCTAAAATTAATTGTATTCTATTGTATTTATAAGTATTGACTATATGTATCTGTGCTGATGTATTTTGAATTAATTGTAGGTTGATTGCGCTATATAAATACAATGTAATATTATTATTATTATTTATATTTGTACAGAGCGTACTGCAAGCTACGTTAAGCTGCGAATGGCAATATTGAATTTCCCGCCAATCATCGTGTGTTTCGAATACGTTAGCGACCGCAGACGGCCGAAATTATCAGTCGCGTCCGTCGGCAAATTTTCAGCATGTTGAAATTTTGTGGCGGCAAAAATAATCATTGTGATTCCGTTCAGATTTCGTTGGAGACCGAAACCCTCATTTCTTGTCGTTTCCATGCCGTGCGATTCCGTGTCTAGTCGTCACAATTTCGTTCGTAGTCGTTGTCGTTGTCATTGTCAACGACCATTGGCGGCAAAATTGACGTCTCGAATCCTGGCGACACATTGCGCTGCAAATAACGAAATTGTAACGGCCTTGGTGCGACGATGGATTGCGAATTTCGGCCGGAGGGTAACGGTTGATGACTGTTGATGGCGGGTCGTTTGTGAGTACCTGCGGCATTTCAACGGTGGTCTGCGACGGGTTACGATTTTGCAACGATGGTCCACGATTTTAAACTTTTAGCGCAGTTTTTCACGTTTTGTGACGTCAGTGACCCGCACACAGGCTTTGATGTCGGCCGCTGAGTCACGTCATCGTCGTCGCAACCCACTGTCAGCTGCAGTTCCTTGCCGCCAGCCATCCGCTGCCAGCCGTCTGACTTCGTTCCTTGTTGCCGAGCTCCGTCGAGACATCGTCACTCGCCGCCCAGACAACGTCCGATTTTGGTCGCTAGACTCCGTTCCCTGCCGCAGCCATTCGTCCATTGCCGTCGTATTGTCGCAGAAGGTCGTTCCCACCCGACAGCGAATCTTGGTTTTCACCTTATGCCGTCGATTTGCCGCCAGAATTTTGTGATGTTCACGTCCGTCGCCTTTCGCGGGGTTTTGCCGCTACTATGTGAGCCGGCCTTTAACTTGTAAATTCGAGCGACAATTATAAAAGCTGATTTATTATTTTCATGTCAGATATTCAGCTTTGAACAAACCATAGTAAGTCCGTAAATAGATTATCATCTATCCTACGGGTCATTCCCGTTCGAAAACATTGAGTTTCATTAATAATTTATATTACTCTTGGTAGCAAGAGCAGCTCTAGAAGTTAGAAACGACTCACGTGGCTACTGTTTTGATCTCAATTAATTACTGACACACATAGATATTTCGCAAATTTAATAAATATAGCTGGTATTAGGGCAAACAATTTAAACTCTCGACTTAATTTTTGTTTTATTGGGTAGAGTCAAATGACACCATCATCATCAATTATGGGTGAGACTTTTTCATTCTACGTTTTTGATAGGCAATGCTGTTAAAAAATACTTTTGCAGCGACGGCTTCCCATAAACATATACTGTGTGGTTTAAGGCCCTTTTACACTTTCACGGATCGCATCACGGATCATCCCGGATCTTAATCCGGGGTGTTCCGGCGTGCGACACCACGATTTCTTCTCGATGCCGGTGTGGATACGTTCCGAACTGGGTGTATACACGGGCAAGTACGGTGTCTCCACGGACAGACAAGGTAGCAACGCGGACCACGCCGGAAACGCATACGGAGCTAACACGGATTTCAAGGAAGAGCACGGAGGCTATAACTTTTACGGTCCGTACACGGAGGTGTACGTTGTCTATTGGGATATCTCCGGAATGTTGACGGGTGACTTGAGCTTGTAGGCGCTCATTAGTATACGGAATTTCAAACCCGGATGAAACCGGTGTTAATACGGACCTCCCGGTGTCTACACGGACTGTCCCGGATGTATTCGGCGGCTACACGGAGGTACACGGTGCCTACAGGGAAGAGGACGGATTGTTTCATCCGTGAACTCCGGGATGAAAAATTAAGCAAGCTTAATTTTTTCCCCGGATATGCCGGTACGCCAAGGATCACGCCGGATGCCTCCCCGGTGTATACACGGTATTGCCGGAGATAACACGGATGATCCCGGAGCGACGATCCGGGATGATCCGTGATGCGATCCGTGAAAGTGTAAAAGGGCCTTTATGCTGTAGCATTTACATGCACATGCAAAAAAGCAACTCTGATAAACGAAATGAAGTAAATCAAGTAAATGAAGATTTGCTTTTCACACTTTTTTTAAAACTAATTTAGTAGTATCTTAATTAATTTACATGAATATTATTAAAAAAAAGGAAACAGAGAGTAATATTTGAGGGCTGCTATTAGGAATTTGTGACGCCATAGCTTGATGTAAAGTATTTGACAAACTTTTGTCAGAGTATTTTCGAATTGTATCTATTTCATATCTAACAAGACAGCAACTCAAGTAGAGTGCTAGTATTCCTTTTGTAAAATTATTTTATATTTTTTTCTTTCTAAAAGGGATCGTTTACGATGTTAAATCTGAGATGCACGGTCTTACGTGTTATCAGGGTCTGTGATATGGTGTAATATTCAAGCCCTAAAAAAATTGCGCTTCAAAATGATCAAGAAGTGCCTGAAAAAAAGTAAAAATCTTTGAGTGACCGGTTTTACCATACTCGATTTCCCCAATAGACTGTAGTGTTATGAAAACCGTTTGGCAGACGGTTTTCAAAATTTGTAATTCCAATCATAAATATCTTGATAATCAGACAGGCGATCGGCTTGTAAAAGTCACGGAGTTCCCGACTGACATAAAGGTTTATAATTATCATTGCATCATGAGCTAAATCCAGGATTTTGTTTCAGAATCTGAGACAAAGTAACCGGATCCCTTTAAAGGTCTATACTCTGACTGAGAAAGCAGCTCCAATAGGACATTAATTATTTTACAATCTTATGCTTTAACCTTTCATAAATACCACAGAAACTATGTAAAAACACAATTAAAAAAACCCATGCATGCACAGAGAACACATGAAGAACAAACAAAATATTCAGCCTTCATATTCGTCACCCCCGTTTTTTCTATTCACTGATCCTTTTTAAAATCAATTTGATCCTTTTTTTTTTATTAAAAGTCAATAAAAGCATCAATAATATGGAATTGTTACACTACATTATTTCCATATTTATTCTTTCATTCAGCCACTTATAATTTCCATTATAACAATGTACATACAACGTTAATGTTATCAATACACATATTTCTAAATAGTTTTTTGCAAACAGAACTGGGTCGCCATGAGTGATAATGTCACGATTTAACCAAAAGAATGTTCCTGATTACCCAGAAAGAAAAAAAAAAGTGAAAAGCTATAAAAGCAAAAAAAGATTTATAAAAATGCTCTTTACATCAGGTGAAATATCAGCAATTAGAACCTTATTGTTCCTCCTCGTCTGGGATCGACATCCTTCCTCATGACAGATATCTCTTTAGATAAGACAAACAAAAAACTAAGAATGATTCCCTTTCATTTCAATTGTGATACACTGTATATCCTTACTCATTTCCGGGACAACAAGAGTTGGAGATGTTCACTAGCGTGTATATGAAAGAGGGGCAAGGGGGCAACTCGCCCCTCCTCATAGGTTTCCGGGACAACAAGAGTTGGAGATGTTCACTAGCGTGTATATGAAAGAGGGGCAAGGGGGCAACTCACCCCTCCTCATAGGTTTCCGGGACAACAAGAGTTGGAGATGTTCACTAGCGTGTATATGAAAGAGGGGCAAGGGGGCAACTCGCCCCTCCTCATAGGTTTCCGGGACAACAAGAGTTGGAGATGTTCACTAGCGTGTATATGAAAGAGGGGCAAGGGGGCAACTCGCCCCTCCTCATAGGTTTCCGACCAGAAAAAAGCCTGGTAGCAAGCAGGTAACGAATGACTGTAAGCGAATAAACGCATACAATGTAAACATGATATTGGTCAACAGACTAACTCTTTCTTCCTCGGTTTCATTTAGGGTGACCCCCTCCGCCTCCCCCGTTATATTTATCACAGTTGGAAATGTTTTGCCCCTCCTGACGCCAAGATTTGAATATGCCACTCAGACATGCCACTGAGGGGATACAAATTAAAACTTTGGCACTTTGGTCAAAGGAGATAAAAAAAATTCAGGTTTGGCATTCGTTTAAAGGGGATAAAAATTTCCAGTTTTGGCATTCGTTTAAAGGAAATAAAAATTTCCAGTTTTGGCATTTGGTCAAAGGGGATAAATATTTCAGGTTTGTCATTTTGTCAAAGGGGATAAATATTTCAGGTTTGGCATTTTGTCAAAGGGGATAAATATTTCAGGTTTGTCATTTTGTCAAAGGGGATAAATATTTCAGGTTTGGCTATTGGCTCACACAAGTAGAGTAAATTGTATTTGTATTATTCATATGTATTTTATTTTTTGTACTGATTTATTTATATTCGTAAATGTATGAAAATGTCCAGATTTTGGCATTTGGTCGAAGGGGATAACAAAAAATCAGTTTGGGGCATTTGGTCATAAGGGATAAAAATTCTGGTTTTGTATTTGGTCAAAGGGGATAAAAAATTCTGGATTTGGTCAAAAAGGGATAAAAATGTTCGGTTTTCAAGACATGGTATTGCTATTGGCTGACTCAATCAAATGTATATGTATCGTCATATGTTTTTCATTATTTGTATTTATTTATATTCGTAAATATTTGAAAATGTCCACATTTGGGCATTTGGTCAAAAGGGGATAACATTTTTCAGTTTCATGACATGGTTTTGCTATTGCCTTACACAAGTGGGTTGTATATGAATCATAGATATGTATTTCACTTTTTGTACTTATGTTTGTAAATAAAAATTATTCATTTTTGTAAAAGAAAAATATTACTTGATTTGTCTTGATTTGATATTTGTTTACAGTTATTATTTGTTTATATTTGTTAGTAATGAAATTTTCTCTGCATACATTTTTTTTGTAGATTTCTTTCATTAAATTGTGGTTGTGATTGTACTATATGATACTGACAGATGAATCAATTAATAAGTGAGAATGATTATGTACAGTGTAAATAGAGAGAGAGAGAGAGAATTAGAGAGAATTGGCGCTTGGAATGAGACGAAAATGGGCATTAAGTAATTAATTGGCAAAAAGTTTCTTAAATAAATCATGTTAGATGCAAAATAATGTCACAGACACGTATTTTTTCCAAAGTACAGTAGTATAGGAAAACATAAACAATTAACCAGTAAATGAGCATAAAATTGCTTCACTTAATCTGGATTTATCAATATTTCTAGACCTATATACTAAAGCTTTCCTAAAATCTGATTTCCTTTGAAATAATTTATTGTTTGAAGATGTTTCCCGGAACACATTGACAAAGATCAGTCATGATTGTGTACATCATACAGCCAAGAAATTACCCATAATAATAATAATATTTCATCATAACAAACGAAAGACACATGTTCATTCTAAAACAAAACACACGTACACATGGCAACGTGCAATTCAAGTGCTACAAGGAGAGACGGATCTTTAAAACCTGAACATGCTATGTTTTACGCCTAATACAGCTAAGAAAAATATAATTGTCTACCAATTATTGACGACATGGTGCAGTATCGCCAACATTTATATAATATCAATCCATGACCTCGTTTTACATGTTGACGTTACAACTATATGTATTATTTAGATGCACTGTACAGGATAAAGAAACACTTTTTACATCTTGGTTATTGTACGTGTTACTATAGACTAATGCAGGTTTGACTGTATTAATTTTCAAAGCCTCATGTTAAAAGTAATCCGAAAGTGCATATTGAGCCCTTATAGGCATGCAGATAAATCTGGAAGATTTCTACCAAACCCTGAACAGCATAGTATTGCAACAATCCTCCAGGAAAATCTAAAGTATAATGTTATAGTGCAAGTATTTCAAAAGACACTAACATTAAAGGTACTATGTCCCATTTGCAGGCAAAACAAATGAAAAGGTTAAATTCCAACGGCATTTAAAAGAAAATACTAATTTAGAACTTCCCTAAACAAAGGGGGCTTGAAAATGTCTTTAAGTGGGAAAATAACGACTATTAGTTGTCGAATCGACTTAGGAGCTATAGAGCCAGTAAGTAATAGTCTGATTTTTCAGACCATTGTACCGAATGGTCGTACGTTTTATGCTGCGCAAAGATTCAACCAGTTTAATTTTGGCCATCACAAGAAGTGGGGTATTGATGTAGACAAATGCTCATGTACCCTTTACAGCTCATTTGATGTATGTTATTACCAAAGATGAAAAAGCCAGTCAGTCACTCAATGGTGTCTGACAGTGAAGTCTAGCAAGTAAACGGGTTTCCTTGCATTATTTGAATATTAGGACACTGCTAACGTTTAAATTTCACAGAGAGGACATACATGACATATTCAGAATTCCTGCAAAGTTCTACAGAATTTGATGTTGGCTGCAATACGGACATAGTATCTTTTGTATCTCTTTTTTTTTTCTCTCTCTCTCCTTTTTTCTCTCTTCTTTTTTTATCTCTCTATTTCTCTCTCTCTTTCTCAGGGCTCCCTGCTACCTAATCAAATTGTGCTTGCTTTTCAGTTTCGATTTCGGTTGAGAGTTTTCATAACTTTAAGTCAAAAATCTAGTTTTTATGTTGCAGACTGTTGATTATCAGGACGACTGAGAAATATATATGTAGAGGTGTCATGGTTGAGTTGTTTAAACACTTAACTTGACATTCAAAGGCCGTTGGTTCGTTCCTCGACACGGCACTAATGTCTTTTGGCAAGGCATTAATCTACATTTGCCACTCCATACCCCGGAAAGAAATGGGAGCCTGGTAGGATGACGAAAGCATTTGTGTTAGTAATTGTCATATGGCCCCACGGTGACCATATGGTTGGAATACTCCCCAGGAAATGAAGATGGTGTACATTGTGCGTGAATGTATCCAATGACCGGGGTGCGTCTTATTTTTTCATACCACGGCGAGCCCGGATTCCTATTATTTCATGAATTTTCATTACGCAGGGTCGGGGAAAGTCTAGATTCTCTTGAATATTCATGTCTGATCGAGGCATCGTATATCGCGTGTAACACGTTGGCTTAATGGTAAAAAACGACATAGAAAAGCAATGTCATGGTCATTTAGATAATACAGTCATAAATGCTGTGTTTAATTGTTAGTAAATGCCAAAATGTCAGTAGACAAGATAATTATATAGCATATATTTCAAGCAAGAGTTATATAAAATGATTGTTCTCTTGATAGGCAATTTATGAGTACTTTTCTGAGGTTAATGAAGTTGAATCTAGTTTTTTTTTATGAATGGGAAAATAATCAGTTTCCTTGTATCATGTAGGATAAGATGCGTAAGAATTTGGAAAGGTTGTAAAATGCGCAATTTTGTATTAAAAGCCAAGTTGCTTTGCATCCTCGAATAATAATTTTGTTCATTATCTCGTAATTTCACAGGTAAATATAAAATAATATCGATATAATGTCAGCGCTTATAAGGGGATCAACCTTTGAAGAAGGACAAATGTCTTTTTACTTCACTCTCTAGCATATAAGTTTCATCGTGATCTGTGTAACCTTTGCAATAAAGCAAGCCCCGTGCCACTAGATAGATGCATATATTCCGGTGTCTTATCCACAAGGGCAGAACCCGCTTATTTTTGTTTAAAGCACAATGGGGGTGGGGAGGGGGGGGGGGGGTTTACATGCTCGACTTTCCACCAAGTCATCAACAGTGGATTAAGTGCTATAGTTTCATCTAAAAGGCCTTCAAGCAAATTGAAAGTAAGATAAATAAATTTGGGCGATGAAACATAAACGGCCATACATGTTAGGTATAATGACTTACCCTGATAGCGTTCACATAATTATGAAGGGTTGTTTGAGAGTACACGAAATATCATTCCATCCTATGTATGGATCAAAAGCTAGTAGAGCGGCACAGTCTTCATTACCATCATTGTTGGGTTCAGATTCCGGCCATGCTGAATACCTGTGTGCATTGAATGAAGGAGAATGGAAAACAAACACAAATAGGAGCAAACAGACGATTATACGTAAGAATGAATGGTTCGATAAATTGTTATCAATTTCTTGCTTTATTTTTTTTTTGCGTGGTATTGGCGGATATGCAATCTGAGTTCTGACAATTGAGGTGTAATAACCCATGAATTTATTCTTGGCTTTTAAATTTATAGTTTTTTACCCGGACCTTCAAGCCGAAATATCCATAAGAATATACTCCGATAATCAAATATTAAGCTTCCTCACAAAAGCAAAGTATGCACTACTATCTTATCCATATTTTGATTGCTTACTTGTAAATTGTAATTTTTAATGCAGAGTTTTATTTTTAGAAATATGCACTTGGGCATGTACACGATGACAATATTTTTAAACAGTATGCAAACACCCTTCATTCTAGTATAACATGCAAAATGCAGCTTTTGTTTCTATTTTGTACTGCAGCAATATCAATATCAAAACATATAAACAGATTGCATGAATTTAATATTTATTTATAATTGGAAAATTTCCGCGAAATTTCTGTTTTTCTTATTTTTCCTTCGGTAAATCATCTCAACCTACATTTAAATGAATTGAAAATGTTATGAATTATACATTTCAAGAGATAAATAAGTAATTTCAAGCTTGGCTTCATTTCAAAGTAGAAACGATTAAGTTTGCATTCTATATAAATTAAACCTACTGTAAAGGTGTTCCGTCGATCCATGTAAATGTGCCTTCAACAGCTTGGTCAGTCAAACCAAAAAATACTTCGGTACCTAATCCCGAAGTCCTGACAGTCAGAAAGGTCTGTTGGAAAAAATAAAAGTCGCCTCATAAACATCAGTTGTTTTTCGTGTTCTCATATTTGCACTTGTATCAAATTTACGATTAAAATTAAATGTAAAAAAAGATGAACGAATGAAAAGAAAAATCAACATAAGTCAATCGCCTGCTGTGAACTCGAAAGACGGTATTAAAACTACAAGCTAAAAAATATCTTCTGCTGCTCAGTAGATAATAATTAAATTGAAAATTATTCATTCAGTTAAAGCTGTTTAAATCTAGTTTGACAGGACTGTTTGCCTTTATGGACCTACTAATCCAATAATAACTAATATTTGAAATACATTCATTTTTATTATTCATAAGTCTGAATTAAATTAAGTAAATGTACTTGAACATACGTTGATATCGTGAGATTTGATGAGTGCTAAATCAGCTCCATGATACTGACAGTAGGTCCGTGCATCTGAGAAAGACCGAGCCAGCCATGAAGGAGAGATGAAGTAATCCATACCTCCAAATGATGCTTCACTGCTTTTATCAAACACTGTAATAAAACAGACTTTCCATTTGAGAGTGTATCGTGATGAGAAAGATAGTGATTTTAACAAAAATAGTTTTTCTCTAATTCTACAGTGCCCATTGTGGGCCTAGTAGTAGATGATAAACTTTGTACTTTTTAAATGTTCAACAAAAAGGGACCAACATATTTTCTGGTCTCCAAATGAGTATGAAAACAGAGAACGCTTGCATTTGTTGTCATTTTTCAAAGGGAATGTATTCACCCATTATCTGAACTGTGTATTTATTCGTTATAAGAATGATCAAGATTTAAGAACATTATTTTTTTCCACGAAACAAAAAATGTGCAGTAGCATTTCTTGTAGTGAGTGAACATTCTCAATGCAAATTCAGCAAGGCATATCATAATGATGTTCTCAAATGGAGATTACACATGTTAGAATATCAACGGATTTCGTTTTATTACGAGGTGCCACAATATCCGAAATATTTGTAAAACAATTCAACGTTTAGCTAGTACGAAACATGCTCCAGCGACAATTGCTCTGCGGTCAATTTATTATACACTGAACGACTTCCAAACCTCAGCCGTTTATCCTAATGCAAACCCCGAACCTTAACCTAAACTAAACCCAACTTGCCGTATGCTCCCTAGACGATGCGTTTGTTGAAATATAGTTTGGAGAAACTGTCACCAAAACGCAATTAATGTTGGATCACAAAAATTCATACCTCGTGTACGCTCACAAATGTACGGGTAAGATCGTTGTGGAACCTGGTCATACCATGAAGGGCCATCACGTAGACCAAGACAACCCCAGGAGTCAGCATTATTGGGTTCTTCGCCCTTGTACCAATCATTATACCTCGGAGGAAAAACGCTCAATGAATTAAGTTCATGTTATGATCATTATCATTATCATTTTTATATTTTTTCATAAAATATTGATAATAATCATTGAGTTTTGGATAACCATCTTTAAACTGAATTTGAATTCAAATCTTTACTCGCGATACCCCCAACGCCCCCCCCCCCCTTCATATGCCACAGAAATACTGTAGGTACTTGGCATGCAAAGAATTAGAGCTGAAATCTGGTCTTAACATCATGATCGTGTAATGTTGTGCTGAGCTTTCTACATTCCGTCTCCTTGACTTTCATTTTAAACAAAGACATTTGAAATTATGGTATTGAAGCATATCGTATTTGTATGAACACTGGATACATTTAAATGTAAATTGTTTTGAGGAAAATTACATATTGAATCTAGATATGTATATAAAGGTGTTCATCAATATTAAGTCTTTTATCTTGACTGATCTTGACAAAGAAATCATATTATGAAGAACATACTGGAGTGTAGTATTATCCAGCCAGTAGAAAGTTTCCTTGTTAATCCTCCAAAGCCCAAAATAGAAACAAAAATATGGATCACTTGCATTAAATGGGGGAAGTAGCTCTTTGAGAAATGTCTGTAGGCGAAAAAGAGAAGAAAATCATAATGCAATCATGATTTATTCATACATTGAGTCACAATGGAAACCCTTAGCATCAGCTGAGAGCGTTCCCTGTAATTTACAATGTTTTAAGGACTCTCTCTCTCTCTCTCTCTCTTTGTCCTTCTCTCTTTCTTCCTCTCTCTCTCTCTCTCTCTCTCTTACGCCTATTTTATCTTTATCTGGCTATCCCCCTCTGATGTGTTAACTGTACATGTTAACTGCATTTCGTCATTATCTATGCATTGAAGTTTTTTCATATTTCATCTCGAATATTGAGACATAATGGTTGAACTTATTTGAACACTAATTTAATCTTACGTCTTTCAACCTTTGAAACGAAAATTAAATCTTGATAGCGACCTAATTGTAATAGAATGAAAAGGATATCAGGGTAATTGATTTTCTTAAAAGCTATGTAGGCTCGCAATAAATTATCAATGAAATAATTTTTCATTATAAACAAATGTTGAGAATAAGAAATAATTTCTTACTTTTACAGATTCTGAATGAAACAAGTATTGTTGAAATATTGATTTTGTGTAAAACGTGTATAAAAACACGTTATTTCATAACTTTTTAATATTCTGGGGGGAGGGGGGTGGCAGACTTTTAAAAAGTAGCATGACATTTTTCTTTTTATATTGTATTGGTTCATTTTTTTTGGCATTGCAATGAATTTACTTTCACTAAATTCTGCCGTGTTATTTAAAGCACTGCGTTAATCATGATTTTTCGATATACAATAGGCATTTTCAAAATGAAAACACAGTGCAAATGCCTGCAATGAAACTTATTACAGAAACAAGTCCACATGAGTACCCAGCCCCCCCCCCCCCCCCCACAAAACACACACCTAAGAGCGACAATGTACACGCTTTCATAAAAAATGTGGTCAATAAAATCTGATGGGGTGTTGGTTGCGGTGACCATGGTGAGTAAACAACAAATGTTGGTACTTGGGTTTAGTTTCCTGAATTATCTTAATCAGCTTGACCGTGCGAACACTGTACAAATGTGTTATTAGACTTACGTTGACTTCGGCTGTCTTGATGAAAGCCAAATCACCACCATAACTTTGACATGTTTCCCTGGCATCACTTGGCGTTGCATGAGGTGTGAACTTGATGAGATACTGAGATTCGCCGAGCTCTTGCCATCTACAGCCATCGCCTGTTTATATAGCATTAAATATTAAATTCATTTGTATGAAAGCGGAACAATATGATAAATAGAATGGTGAAAGTCTGAAATAATTCGGACCAAAGTCATGAATGTTTGAAAAACGCGATCGCTAAATATGCACTCATCTCAAATTGGCAATTTGGTCCATGGATTGTGACGTAGACACGGACAACTCTCCCGTTAGCCGTGTACAAACATAGTATTAATTTCTAATTTTCCCTCTCAAGTACTTCCTCCCTTCCTCAAATAGTGGATATCATATCTTTAAATGTCCTCTAAGGAGAACAGACTTTCCCGAATCACCCTTTTTGTTTCTTTTTTAATTTAATTATTTTGTGTGTTGGAACAAATAAAAAGAATTGTCTGCCACTACATTACAAGACATTACCGATTCGGCCAATTTGAAAAGCCTATATATAGTGGTTACAATTTGCGAAAAATCATAATTTTCTCATTTTGTGGGTGTTATTTATTCAAACTTTCACCACTCTACTTCAAATCTCTGATTTTCGAGCACTCTCGATCTTCAAGCCTAATACTCGCTATCACATATTTCTAAAAGGTAGCCAGTATGTTATTACGCATTGAAGACGATAATTCATTGTGCTGTTAATCCAGCTAACATTGTGTTAGACAATAATATGAAAATTATGCGGCATCTAGTGGCCATTTTCGCGACATTTTTCCCGAAATATTGTCAAAATGCGTGACAAAAGGTACAATTTTCGCAAAAAATAAAATGACCGTAAAATGCAACCAAAATAAGTTGAAAAAGTATGAAATCTCTTTGATGATCGGAGGAATATCAGTAGATAGTTTCGGTAAGATTATAAGAGTGATATCGTCATTGAATTCAACCATATTCATATACATATTTTAAATAACATCTCGGACAACTTTGTGGACATACACGATGTTTTTTTGTATATATTTCGACTTTTTATTACATTCTACCTAGAATTGTATCTGCATGCATCTAGAAATCATCCAGCAAACTATTATTTTTTTAATTTAAAAAATGATATATAATAAAAAAATATATATTCAAATATTGTTATAAATTATTTATCGAAAAATTAAACAAAGAAAAATAGAACAATATAGATTACGAATCAAAGCGGTTGTCATTTTTCGGAACCAAAAAAATGAGAACAAGGCTACAGCAGGTATGATCGAAATAGCTCATTGAAAAAAGCAAAGTGCGTTGTACATGATATGTAGTATTAGTAAGGTTTTTCTGATATATTTGTATTGATATATTTGTATTGATATAACTTGTAGCTGTGTTTGTAATTGTTATTATTCTAATCAATAATTACCTTAATCGGGCTTTTACACAACATTAGGAGAGGTACATGCTTCTTTCGAATATTTATATATGAAATTGAATTATAATATAATTGGTTTCATTATTTTATTTTCCCATTGTAATCATTCCATATGGTTACGTTGTGTGTGAGTGTTTGTGTGTATGTCTTTCTCTCTCTTTCTCTTTTTTTCTGAATTTATTATAAACTTCGATTTATATTCACACGCATGGTCAATTGTAAATATCAAGAACAGTCTGCCAAAATTGATCTAGATTATGTATGCAATGTTAGTTTACACGCTCATTTAGAAGGAGACTAAACATATGCAAAACGACTCGAAATACCTACCGAGAGGTATTTGGCAGATGTGTCGTCTATCTGAAGTGCATGTTACTCGGTTCCATCGTCCACGTATCGGGTCAGTGAGGCTAGATCCAGACCTCATCACAGCACAGTGAGGTGGTCGACTGGACTGTAGAGGAGTATCCCAGTTGGTATACCTTGGAAATGATAAATATCAAATAGGACTAACAATACAATTTAGATTTAAGCACATCATAAATTCCTTAGAAATGCTTAATATAATTTTATGTAGGCCTATATTGGACATAGATTTACTACATTATCACTTGAGTGTCTTTGGAAAAAAGAACATTGAATCTTCTGGTAAATCAATATGAAAGGCTAATGATTAATTTTGTGAATGCATTTAAATGATACATTTGGCATGAAGCTAGGGTTTTTCATTCAATCAATCGTTGACAAAACTTACGTTTAGAGCAAACATGATAATTGTAGCTAATGTCATTATCAATAATAATTGCGTGTAAAACATTTTTGTGCAGAAAACATGCATTTAATGGCGTGAATTTGAATGTGAATGGTCAATTTTGGAACATAAACGATTTGTTTTGAGAAGAACGCCTAAGTAGGGTGGGGTTTTTTTGGAGGGGGGGGGGGCATTAAGAAAACTACAAGAAACAAACGTAATTTGTTGGCGTGACGCACCGCGTAACAGGATAGAAATGAGCTTTTCTGTCACCATTTCATGTTGTTACTTATTTGTATGAATAAACGATTAATATCAAATTCATGGTCTAAAGAATGGAAATTTGATGGCCTTCAGCACTCTTCATCAATTTTGCTTTCAACAAAAATTATCACATTATTTGACCTTGACATTTGAATTTTTAACACGTGACAAAATATTGAAGATCTTTCATGACTGAGAAGAATCCTGGAATATGAAATTATGATCAAAATGTAAATTAATAACTTTAATTATACGATTTTGTTTTAGCCCCTCCTCTTCAAATGGTTAGTGTTCCCTTTCTTCTCTCGTGTGCCTATATAAAACCCATTGACATAATGAACAATCGATATAGGAAAAAAAGATTGAAAAAAGGAGTGGCATTTTATCACGATGATAATTGATACATACCCAGGGTCCGTTCCATCAAGCCATTTGTATGTACCATCCTCATCCATGTCTTCTAAGCCGATGTAATAGTGACCTACATCAGAATCTGTTGATAATTTCCCGGCTATGAAATCCTGTTGATGTAATGAATATAACATGTATACATTTGGATGTTTACATCAAAGTGGCATATAGCACTACAATCACACGTAATTTAGAACTTCCACTGGTTTATAAAGCTAACCAGTTTAAAGTATATATTTTACATTCAAATAAGGAAAGAAATATTTGGTGCTGTTTTCTTGTCTTTTTCTACCGGACAGTTCAGTTAATGCAAATACTGTTATGTGATCTTTTTGGGAAAACAACAGAAGTACATAAAATAGCCAATAATAGTTATAACCTGTTTCGTTTTTGGTGAATAATTTACTCTCTGTCTTTCCTTTCATTTGTTCGGTATTACCATAACATTTTGTATCATATCTGATATCGATTTGAATACTATCAGTTTGTAACTACTGTGTTTTGAAGTAGTAGTTTTACAATCGAACTCAGCATAATTGAGTCCATTCCTTTTCATTTTGACCATTCTTAAAAGCGTTAATACACAACAAGTCTTATTATGCATAACCAACCTTTTCCAATTTCTCCCAGTTTAAGTCAAGTTGCCACGTGACCAGAGATCAATGGTTTGTAGTATAATACTCTGTGCTATAGCCCGAAATACCGTGTGAGGCGAAACCAAACTTTACACTTAGAAGAATGTAATTCGGGATATAACAATCTTTCAAAACGTGTATGATAATCGTTTAGTATCATGTGTGTTTGGTATGTGTTCACGCTTGGATGAACAGGAGGTATTGTTTGCGAGAGTGCAAAAATCGACTTGCGCAGAATCATTAAAGTGATAGAATGAATTGAATGTATCAAATGAGATGCAATTGCATATTTTTTTGCAGAAGCAAAGTCGCACACACACACACACGCGCGCGCACAAAGTTCTTTGATGTTTTATATTTAATATTTGATATGCGTGGCATGATTAATTTTGTTAAGTATGTTTTTTTGATCTGCAAAGACCGAATAAATACCCAAATCCCAGTTGTTTTATTGAAAAATCACTTTTATTACTTTGGCGCAAGTCGATTTTAGCAGTCTCTTAACTGTCTCCTGTTCGTCCAAGCGTGAACACATACCACACATAAAATTATACCAAATGATTCGAGATGAAACACAGATGTATAATAATATTTACTGTTCATGTTTTTTTTAATAATTAGAAATTCTTTCGAGGTGTAGACTTTTTTTGACTCATACTGTAAACTGAATTTTACGTTTAAGAAATTTCTCCTCGTCACTATTCATCAGTAAAAGAAAATCATAAGCATCAGAGGTAGGCCTTTTTTATATTGCAAAATTTAGTCGGAGAATGAAGGATTTATTTTTGATATTCTTTCAGATCTGATAAATCGAAGAGTAGTGCTTTAAGGTTATTCCTACATTTTATTGTAGATGTGACGTGTTCACGTGGATATGCACCAGATTGCGGATCACACCAATTATTGTTCCCGGTTTGAGTCCCACCGTGGCATTAATGTCGTATGGCAAGACTTAAATATACATCTGCCAATCTCCCGCAGGAGTGAAATGGCTACCCGGTAGGATGCGAACATTCATGCGGTCGGATTGGCATGGGCGTGTTTGTAAAATGGCGCCTTGCCGGAATACGAACTGAAATCTCACTTGTTCAAATATCCTTTCTGATGACATTTGAGCTACATTTCTGTACTTTGTCACAATTTGCTTTCATTTATCTTTAATTTATGTTGATAAATGTTATGATTCATCTTGTTCTCATTTGTATATACCTGTAGTTCGTGAATAAGTAGTTATCTGTCATTTCGTTGTCAACTATTGTAAAGCGCATTAATATTTTCGCAGAAGATGAAAGGCGCTATATACACTGCTGGTCACAAAGGTGGAATAATTATTTTTACCCCAATTTATGGAATAATTTTGACAATGATTTATTCCTAATAGATCTAAATAATAGTATACATTCTCAGACTTTATTGAATAATAGTTCCGAGTGTTTGTTTTGCGTGACTGCTAAAGCATATGTGTGCCACCATGCTTATCAACTAGGGGACCTACGCCCTTAAGTCATAACTGACAGTAATGAGGATTACTAGATGCCTCACAAATGGGCACTCATATATAGCCGATCGACACTGTTTTTATCCTGGGGTCTCACAGTAACGAGGCCATTGCTTAGCCACTAAATTATGACTGTACGCATCGGGGGCTAGGATACGGGGCCGCCCCCACAAATGAAGAAAAAAAAACACAAAGAAAATACAAAAATAATTATTATCAATAATTCATTGTATGTTCCCCCGGTCCCCAACAGGAAAAATTCATATGTAGGGCCATGCATTATGGTTCAAGGCATGGTCACACACAGATTTTTTTTTTCTGTTGGGGATCGGGACAAAATGCAATGAATTATTGATAATTTATTGCATTTTCTTTGTTTGTTTGTAGGACAGAACAGGAGGAATCACTAAAATGAAAAAATCATAACCATCCAGGTTACAACGAGAATAATCTGTCCGCGAATTTTCAATTTTAAAAAATTGGGAATTAAAATCAGAGTTTTAGAAGTCACATTTTCAAAATACTTATAATAGTTTATGTTTTGTGGTTCACCGGTGGAAATCGTGAGATAGTGAACAAAAGCAATCTATTCGGCTCCTCAAAAATGACGATGGTTTATTAGTCGCAGTTTAAAGTAAAATTAGAAAAAGCCTACGCTCCAATGATGTTTTCTTAAAAGATTAAGCTTCATAGAGCACCTGTAAATTAAAATATCATGTCTGCTATCAGTCTTGAAAATATTCCCCTGCCGTATTTATTCTGAAGAAATCAAAAGTTGCAAGAAAATACCGATACATCATAGAAATACTTAGGAAACGGTTGAAAAGAACTTGCCATGTTAGGTAAACTGTATAGGGTTTCAATAATACACGGTAAAAGTATTTACATGCACATACATTTTGTTCAGCTGATGTGATGATTGGCATGTTACCCCCTAAGCTTTGACAATGTGCACGTGTTTCAGTGAATGTCCTGTAGATTCCATCAATACCATGGTAGAAGAAATACTGATAGCCACCGAACACATCCAACCCTGATGTAGAGCAATCCTGACATTCAACTGCATGTAAGGATGGTAAGACAATAATGACAATGACAGCAATGCTAGCAAAGAAATTTTGTATTTTATTTGATTAAGAAAAGTTTTAATTTCAAATCAGGGTGAGTAATCACTCCTAACGAACTCAAGTTACATTGAAGAATTAAAAGTATATAGCATCATACAAAATGTTCGTATAAGGTATCAGATATAGGGTACATAAAATGAGATACAGCTTGAGTTATCATTCCACGTTTTCAAAGAATAGAAGAGAATCAAAATTCAAATGTCAGCTCAAAGGAATCGTTTAACACATCATACAGCCATAAACGCATACACTGCTTCTAACTCTTAGAGAGAGATATATATACAAACCTATTGAAGATGTCAACATCCACATCAGAGTGAATAACCATTGCAGTAATTGAAAACTAAACATTATAACACGTGTTGATGTTGTCCAACTATGAAGCATTCACTTCATGTCACAGGTTACCAAACCCAATAGTTTGTTGCGTTGAGGTTGAATTCGCCTTTAAGATGTTTCCAATATCCTGCTCAGAGAGTGAAGTGGGAAACTGCAATTATCATTGACGTTGAAAAACAAATAAATTCACACAGCAAATAATCAAACAAAATGATCTAATGAGTCTATTTCATACAATTACACATTTAAATGCAGTATACTTCCT
Source organism: Strongylocentrotus droebachiensis (assembly GCA_035222895.1). Lineage (NCBI taxonomy): Eukaryota > Metazoa > Echinodermata > Echinoidea > Camarodonta > Strongylocentrotidae > Strongylocentrotus > Strongylocentrotus droebachiensis. The sequence continues at coordinate 130,647 of JAVYIG010001642.1, forward strand.
CATAGTCGTACACCACAAATGTCAGGAAGGTTGAACTTCTCTTCTTCTTCCTTTTGAGTACAGACCTCTTTACAGAGTATTATCGTACTGTACTTGCACGGCCATGCATTATGTCTCAAGGCATGGGAACACAGAGGATTTTTTTATGTTGGGGACCGGGGTAAAATGCAATAAATTATTGAAAATTTATTGCATTTTCTTTGTTTTTTTTAATATATGGAAACTGCCCCCTACCCCCGCTGCGTACAGTCATGGTTCAGTGACAAAGCAATGGCCCCGTAACTGTGAGGCCCCATGATCAAAACCGTGTCGATGTGCTATATAAGTGCCCTTTTGTGGGGCATTAATCCTCATTACTGTCATTTATGACTTAAGGGCGTAGGTCCCCTAGTTGATAAGCATAGTAGCATACACATGCTTTAGCAGTCACGCAAAACACACATTGTCAAAATATTATTCAATAAAATCTGAGAATGTATACTATTATCTAGATCTATTATTTTTAAATTATTTTTAAAATAATTATTCCATAAATTGGGATAAAACAATAATATTCTAACTTTATGAGCGACAGTGTATATTTTTTTTGTCCCCCAAAAATCGCAACGACTCAGCCAGCGGTTGAATAAGCGGGGGGGAGGGGGGGGAGGGGTAAGAGGACTTTTTTTTTTTTTTTTTTTTTGGTCCCCAAAAAAATCGCAACGTCTCAGCCAGCGGTTGAATAAGCGGGGGGGGGGGGGGGGGGTTAAACGGTCTCTTTTTTTTTTGTTGCTCCTTTGGGGGGGGGGTGGGGGTAAGGTCACCTTTTTAGGTCAGCCATTGGCATTTTTATTTATTTTTTAATATAAAAGAAAAAAAAAATTGGCCGGGGGGGCACGACCCTGTTTTTTAGTGCATTTTGGGCGAATTTAGGGCTGATTTTAACATATTAAAATCCGCCACTGTCATTCATGTATATCAGAAAGCACAGTGGTCCCAGGACTGATCCTTGTACTACAGAGCTGGTAACAGGTCTCCAGCAAGATTTGGCTCCCTGCATGGGTAACAACTTTCTGCTTGCGACTGTTGATCTATTCCAAGGGCCTTGATCTTTTTTTTACTAGTCTCTTTGTGTGGGACGGGTTATCGAAGGCCTTTGCTAAGTCAAGGTATACTGGTGTACCATTATCTACTGATTTGGTGATGATTTCTAGGTATTCTAGCAAGTTGGTAGTTGTAGATTTCCCTTTCCTAAAACCATGCTGGGTATCCTGTATCAAACCATGTTTATTCAGGTGGTCAGTTATATATGTTTAGCTGTAATGTCATACGCTATACTCAAACTTTTTAAAGTTATTTAAATCTAGCTCTACTCTCTTACTCCTGTCACCCGAGACGTGCATAATCAACTAGGGGACCTACGCCCTTAAGTCATAAATGACAGTAATGAGGATTAATGCCCCACAAAAGGGCACTAATATAGCACATCGACGCGGTTTTGATCCTGGGGCCTCACAGTTAGATAGATAGATAGATAGATAGATAATGGTTTTATTGAGAATAAAAGAACAACAATGCATCGCGGCCTACAAGGCTGAATTGGGCAATGTTTTACAAATGTAAAATACAGTATATAATAACATTTATATCAAAACAAAGCTAGAAAGAATTGATCGATCATTGGTAAGACCTGAATTTAAGGTGGCTATATATACTAGATAATTATATGCAACCATCTGTTCGCTTTCTTCTAACAGTCCATTCCCTCCACAAGACCAACTTAGACGAACTCGACCTTCTATCTAGACGGTTCGTCAAAAAGTGGCTGGGAATCCCATCCCGTGGGGCAAATGTTGCCTTAGTATATTATGACCCAAGGTATACCACAGATGTCCGATATATATTGGCAGAGCCACACTCTAGCACTCACACGATCTAGAGTCAAAGGGGACTCCTTGGTGAACCACGCACTGGATTGTACTCTCGAAAGAGAATCACGATGGTCACAGAAGACCTCGTCTATATTGTTCAATGTAAACTAAATCTTAATAGAGTAGAGGATACGGTAGATGTTAATAATAGTTCATGGAAGGTAGTTAAGAAGAGTGTCAAAAATGTGTTAGAAGATGATGCATCAACGTACTGGGAAAAGTCCGTTGAACCATTGCTTTGCCAAGGCCAGTTTGTGAAACTACTGACTCTGGAAGACGAAAACCTCACATGGAAATCCATAATGTACAATCTACCTAAGAGAGTATTAAGCTTTGTAACCAACTCATTGACTCTTTGCCATCATACGCAAATCTTTACAGGTGGGGGAAAAGACTGACAAACAAGTGTCCTTTCTGCCCACTTACCACTGGCACCCTTCACCACATTCTATCAAACTGTTCAACATTTCTTGATAGATACGAATGGAGGCACAATAAAATTCTTAGGTATATTTATCGAACTGTAAAAGACTCCCTCCCTCACGAACAAGTTTATGCCGATATTCAGGGTTTCACCGTTGCGGGCGGAACCATCCCATCCCATATTTACGTAACTTCTCAACGCCCAGATCTCGTCATTATTTGGGAATCAATGAAACAAATGCTAATGATCGAACTAACAGTGCCCTTTGAGACAAACACCAATGCTGCTCACACGAGAAAGCTCGACCGGTACAAAGAACTTGTGGTCGAAGTAAGAAACAATGGTTACAGTGTGACATACCATGCTATTGAGATAGGAGCAAGGGGGCAAATAAATAGGGACAACACAAATCGGCTAAAGTGGGTACTCAGGAAATGTTCAGTCCCTCTTCGCCCGAATAGTTTCTTTCAGACCATAAGTAGGTACGCAGTTGTGTCATCCTTTGTCATATTCAATGCAAGAAAAGAATCACAGTGGAAGGATGTGGAATACCTTGACCTCTAATTAACACTCTATTCTCTTCAACGCTTCTTCTCTCTCTTCTTCCTCTTCCTCTTCTTCTTTGCCCTATTTCGTCTTTTTCTTCTTCTTCGTCCTCTTCTCCCCTCTTATCTCTTTACCTCGGCCCCCCTACTTTATCCTTTTCTTCCACTCCGTCCATTCCAAGTGGAATGACTTGTTTTCACTCGTTTACACTTTATCTCCAACCTATAATGTACCCTCTACTTTCTCATCTCTTTCCCATTTTCTTACATCGTTTCCTACTCCGAGCCTTTACCCACATGCTCAGAAAATCATAATCCCCTTAATTATTTTGTTTTCTTTAATTAATTTTTGTTGCCAACCTACGCATGATTAATGCAGGCACGATTAATGATTGTTATTATACATGATTTATATATGAATGTAATGTATACGGATCAATGATTAATTAAATAATTGTAACTATACATGATTAATATATAATTGTTATTATGCATGATTGATTATATTTGTAACTGTAATGCATTATTGTTTGTATATGTTGTATATGTAGTGCGACCTGCCATGGTTTCGGAATGGGAACATGGACCTGGTATTGAATGTAAACATGTATTCCTTTTTATATGAAATAAAGGCATGATTTAACAACAAACATCGACGCGGTTTTGATCCTGGGGCCTCACAGTTAGATAGAAGATAGATAGATAATGGTTTTATTGAGAATAAAAGAACAACAATGCATCGCGGCCTACAAGGCTGAATTGGGCAATGTTTTACAAATGTAAAATACAGTATATAATAACATTTATATCAAATAACCTCAAATTAATGAACTAAACTTGAATGAGTAGATTGTTAAAAAATAAAAAATAACTTTAAAATGCTTATTTCTTATTATTTGATCTCCCTAACTCATTTTATATATAAAGGAGATAAAGATAAATGAAGAAGAACATGATGGTGGTGTAGAGTAAAGAAAGCAAAGAAAAGAGGATGGTAAGATTAAGAAGAGGATGAAGAGGAAGGAGAAGAGAAAAAGTAGAAGAGAAGGAGGGAGAAGAAGAAAAAGATTCAAGTAGTGATAGTAAGATGATAGACAGAGGGTAGTGCGAATAGTAACACTATCATAATGTATTGATATCAATATTCAAGCATTACACATATACAAACTACTAATGATATAGGCGAAGTTATGAAGAAAAAAAATACTTATATGAAAAATTGTACGAATTAAAACAAAAATTACTCTAGGTAGTAGCTACTCTAAGGAAAAGGTTATAACATTTCAACCAGACTATAACAAAGGAGAACCATTAAAAGAAGCAAAAGCAAAAGGAGAAAGAGGGAGAAGGGGATTGAGAAGTAAGGATACGGTGAGATGAAGAAAGGAGGTGGGAAAGTAGAAGTGGTAAAGGAAGAGGAGACAACTGTAACATTGGCCATGGAAGATAATTTCAGTCATTTAAACAATTACAAATAAATGGTTAAACACAGATTTTTAACTTCGGTACAGAAAATGTAGTGATGCCGTTATACAGATACAAAGATTAGACTCCAGTATAAATATAAAATTGGTATACGAGTATAAATGTATAAAAAATACAAATTGCATACAAAATTGATTTCATACTTTGTGTGTATCAGTAATTGAAACCATAGTTTGCCTTGTATTGCATATATGGGATTAGGCCTACATCACAACTATAATATTGGTATTATTACAAAAATAAAAGTAGATTTTTTGTTAACTGGAATTGTAAATGCGTACAAGTGATATATGGGGCTGTTTTTCACTCTGTTTGTTCGGCAACGTAGTTCAGGTAATTTCTTAGTATGTCTAAGGACTCTTTTCTGAGTAATCTGGGGTAAGATGTTCTTTAATTGGTTCCTGGAAATACTTTTTCCAATGAAAGAGATGCACAGCGAATGTCTCCTTTGCTCAAGTGTTTCCATATCAAAGCAGGTAAGAACGTTCTGGTAAGTAGAATACCGAGCACCAACGATGATGCGGAGGGCTCGCTTTTGGATATTTTCTAAGCATTCGCATTGTTTCTTGGTGATGCCGCTATTCCAAACCGGTGTCCCATATTCGAGAATAGGCCGAACATATCCATCATAAATATTATATGCATGGAGTTATAACTCCATGGTCAAGGTATACTGGTGTGTACCATTGTCTACTGATTTGGTGATGATTTCTAGGTATTCTAGCAAGTTGGTAGTTGTAGATTTCCCTTTCCTAAAACCATGCTGGGTATCCTGTATCAGACCATGTTTATTCAGGTGGTCAGTTATATATGTTTGGCTGTAATGTCATACGCTATACTCAAACTTTTTAAAGTTATTTAAATCTAGCTCTACTCTCTTACTCTGTACTCCTGTCCTCCTGTACTCCTGTCACCCGAGACGTGCATAATTTTCTTTTTCTCCTTTTTGATTGGACGTTTTGGAGACACTATCTCCTTATTGGTCGCTAATTTCAAGGAGCAGAACGTGGGCAGTTTCATGTTCTGTTTGGCTGCTTCATTTGCAAACTTTCGGTAATTTCATTCATTAACCACCGTCTACACATTTTTGTTGTTGTCAATTTATAAAATCTGCCCTTTCTTTTTAGTGTAATGACTATCCGTAGATCTAGATCTAGGCCTACATCAACAGATTTTCTATGTGCATGTTGCTTTGTTCAGTCCCTTCAATTCATCTTTATGTTAGCATGGTTAGTGTCACCATTACTAGTTATGTGACCTAGCCTTGCACCTTGCATTTCATTTAGCCTTTAGGGCCACACATTATTTATGACATGGCAGCGCAGAATTAATACTATCATGGCTGTGTATAAGACGGTCAACACTGTACTGCAGTATATTCACACATTATTTTGTAAAACCTGCTGTAGATCTAGATTATGCGATTACTGATAAACAATTAATGAATCAAATCAATCAATCAGAATCATTTGTTCAATGTTGATTTCTAAATCTAAGTAACAAATGGAACTTACAATACGACTAGATCTAGACCCTAGATCTAAAGGCAAAGCCAAGGAGGGAGTTTTCGGTGAAAACGAAGAGTTATAATAGAGTAAAGGAGGGGGTTTTCGGCCACTTAAGACAAAATCCTATTTTTTGGACCCTTTACTTCCTATTTATTATCATTTCTTGTTCAAATCATGAAGCAAATATTATTATTTAAACAAAAAAAGAATCCCAGAAAAATATCATGAATTGCCATGACAATATTAATTTCAATTTTTACTGTTTCGGAGGCAGTTATCGGCATAGTGAACCAGTTTTCGGCCGCATGTACAAAGTCAATAGGAAGCGCGCGCGCGCCGTGCGTTTCCGCGCTGAACTATAGCACTAGCGGGTGGAGCAGGTATCTCACCCCGGAGCTCGCCAGGTCGAAAACTAGTACTGCGGTGATCGGAAATTGGAATCTGAATTAGACAGAGATATCGTGTGTGCGTTGCCGTGTCCGGCTGCATTGATATAATACATGCGATGAGATACTTTTGAGCTTGCGACTAGCACAAAAACGGGCTCTAAATCTGAAAAATACTTGAAATAAAGCTCATTTTATGGTACCCATATTTCTTACAGACACGCGTAAGATACTTGATTTTTCAGATTTGGGTAGCGGGACCGCCGATAACATCGCTAAAATGTGATATTTTTCATTGCAAATGTGGTTCTTCAGTGACACTGGCATGGTATGGTATGTGTGGGATATGTGTTATGCTATTATGCGATGTATTTTAAAGGGATTTTATCATGCATCCAACCAATCGGCCGAAAACTGAAGCTGGTCGATTACCCCCTCCTTTACTACCGTATATGCACTTTCTCACGGGATTCACGGCAAACTGCAGCACAATACAATTGCATACCGTACCGACAGTGGGGTGCAGGCTTGTTCAGTTAGCGACCGTAAACTACAGTCGATAACTTCATGCACGCTCGCACCCTGGCCCTTCGGCCTTCCTCGGTATGGTACGGTATGCAATTGTATTGTATTTGTGCAGTGGTTTGCCGTGAACTTGTGAGAAAGTGAATATTAGTCTACTCTTTCTATAATGACTTTGTTTTCAGGAAAAATACTCAAAAAAAAAGATAAGAAAATTGACACGAAAGTGGTAAGAAATATAACAACTTTATATCATGGCCATTATTATTTGAACAATTGATGAAGATTTAGTTGATTTTTGGTATGTTTTAGACTTTACCGGTCAAAAAGTGGATACGAAAGTACACTAACGCCGGGGCGCCGGTCAGTAAACGAGGATTTCCTTGTAAACGCAGACAAATTGCGTCCTAAAAAAATAAGGATTGTTCGTACATTTTTTTGCTCCTGCAGGTTGCGGGTTCCCGATCCGCGCGCTGGCAATGCAAAAAACATAATAAAATAACCTCAGTTCACCTTCTACTTTTATTGGTTGTCCGTCTTCCTTCTTCTTCTTCTTCTTCTTTGGATTAAGTCTACCTCCTTCACAGTTGAAGATTCTTGCAGACTGATGAGTGTGTGTGTGCTTACGAGAGCAAGGTGCATGGTGCAATGCTATTTACATGGTGCAAGTAAAAAGTTCCCGGACTTAGTTGCTGCCTCCCGTCAGGCATTGACGGATGAGGCACATACTGTTTCTGATGGCAGGTTATTCCAACTCCTCACAGTCCTGGGAAAAAAGGACTGCTTATGTTGCTCAGTTCTTGAACGGAGGACTTGGTAGCTATGTGCATGGGCAGTCCTGGAGGGTCTTGTGACAGGGTTGATGTAGGATGCTGTGTCAAGTGCTACCAGGTTGTTGTGGAGCATGAACATCATCACAAGTCTGTAATTTTCTCTGCGTTGCTCGAGTGTGGTCCAGTCATGGAGGTCACGCTAGAGGTGTTGTGGTACCGATTGAGGGTGAATCTAGCGGCCCGTCTTTGTACCATTTCTATTTGATGAATGTGGTTTGCATAGGAGGGATCCCAAACTGTAGAACTGTACTCAATGAGTGGTCTTACTAGAGCTTTGTAGGCAGTACTCTACAGTTTTGGTGAGTTGATCTGGAGATTTCGTCTGAGGAAGGCAAGGGTGTTGTTTGCTTTCTGGCATATGCTTGTGATGTGTTTGTCCCATTTCAAGTCAGATGTGATCGTGATGCCAAGGTACTTGGTTGATGAGACTGCTTCCAGTGGTGTGTTGTTCAGGATGTACTGGTGTCATATCTGGCTCTTCTTCCTGGACACTGTGATGGCCTTGCACTTGTCCGTATTGAGCTCCATCATCCATTCAGAGGACCATTCAGCAAGCCTATTAAGGTCCTCCTGTAGTTCAAGAGGGTCTTGTCTGCCCTTGTCTTCCCGGAGGATTTATTGCTCAATACGTGAAAGTCTCTGTACAAATTCAATGTGAAATGCATCAAGGAGCATCATCGCGGAATCCGTTCAGTGACCTGTGTTAACAACTGATCGCAAAGATAAACAGATGCGATGTATTTAATCGGGCGTTGAGGTCTCCCTTCATTTTGAAAAACATCAACGTAGCTGAATACGGTTGGCCCAATCTGTAAAAGTAGGCTCAATTATCATCAAAACTAAGGAAATTAATACCAACGAAACTTGTTAGTTCCATTTGTTACTTACTTGTAATCAACAGTGATTCATTGAATTATTTATCATATCATTTGAAAGTATCAGACAGCAGGTTTTACAAAATATTGCATAAATGTACTGCAGTACAGTGTTGCCTGTCTTAATACACAGCCAGGATAGTAATGCTGCTATGTATGCATGACATGTGGGGTAAACTCTCAAAGTACTTCAGTTTGAAAATAAAATAAATCAAAAACTTAACAAAAAGTGAAAATTTCATAAAAGGACTAACAGGAGTAATGATAATAATAATAATAATATTTAATTTTTATATAGCGCTTAATACAAATGTCTCTAAGCGCTTTACAAATATACTATTACCCCGGTCATTGGATTCAGTGCTTGCCCGCACACACTGTGTGCACAATCTCCACTCCCTGGGGAGCATTCCAGCCGGGCGTTACTTGACGCTCACAAGCTGTTTGACCAACAATGACGGTCGCATCCTACCGGGTACCCATTTAACACCTGGGTGGAGAGTAGCAAGTGCAGGTTAATATCTTGCCAAAGGATATTAGTGCCGTGTCGATAGCGATTTGCTTACCTTCCACATGTTCCTGATGAGTTTACATGCGATTTACATTACAAAAATGCAGACCTCTCACAAGAGTTCATGTGGTGTTTCGCAAATAATATAAAGCTCAGGGAGCAAACTACTTATTTCTAAAGGTAAAAATCAGCATTTAATTATGTTGGTTATTTTACCTGATTGCTAAGAAAGCATAAATGCTTGTAAGTAAGCAACCAGACGGCCAACGGCTCTAGGTCCTCTCCGAGGGACCTGGTAATGAGGATTAATGCCTTACCAAAGGGCATTAGCGCATCGCCTTAGTTTCGAACCCGGGTCACCGGATTATGAGACCACTGCTCTACCGACTGAGATATCTCGCCTCTTCTTTAGCAATGCAATATCAGCCATTTTTGTGTACACTGCATTCATTTGGATGTAGTCATCTTTCAGAGAGGCATCAACTCTGTGTTACAGTATAAAGCCCTTCTAGCTTCAAACAAACAAATTATAAAATATATCTGAATTTAAACAATTATTTTCCCATTTTACTTCCTTCTTTTTTCTCCGTAGGTCTTCAACAATTTTGACAACTACGGTAATAACAGCCACAGAAGTATACAAGAACTTGATTTCAAATGGTTTGAAAGGAAAATTACCCAGTGAATATGTCTGTGCGAGAGATTCCCAGTAAACGTGTTGATTCTGTGCGGTTCAGCACATACAGCAGTCAGGATTTAAAGCAGCTGAGTGTGAAGGAGTTAACCAACCCCAGGTCGTTTGATGACCTTGGACACCCGACCCTAGGAGGGCTTTACGATCCTGCACTAGGTAGGTCTATGGACTAGACTTGTATTCTCAATAAGGCCTAACAAATGCCATAATATGGGTCGGTTAGTCAGATTTTTTTTTTTAAATACTTTTTTTACTCCCTTTTGGGACTGATATTTCTCAGTTTAAATTACTTTAATACATTTTTTTCTCTAAAAAACGGTTTTAAAAAACTTTATTAAAATGCTGACTGTAGATTTCAAGATTTTGGGGTCGGTCGCAAAGGTCAATACAACATCTTTTTTTTTTTAAAGGCCTAACACATTACCTGAATTACCTATCATGACGCCCAGTATAAAGACTTGTAGAGGGCCATTCAACAGGTCTGTTCCTGATCATATCATTTATTAAGCTCATCAAATAAATCCCCACACAGGGTCAAAATTTAGTTCAAACAATTAGGGTCAAACTTAACACACTTCTGTTTCCAGTCGTCATTGATTTTGGATCTCAACAATGTCAGCAGAAAGGTCATCCCGAGAATGAACTACATTCAGGTCAATTGGGACTGATTTGGAGTTAGTCCACTTATTTATAGTTCTTAGCAACTGGTTTTACCCTCTTCATTGTGTCATATACCTCAGATTGCTGTCGGTATTTTTTTAAATGCGTAACAACATTTATATTGTCATAGAAATAATTCCTCATTTTAATTCTAAATTTCTAATGCGGGAGATGGAATGAAGAACTTCAATGTAGGAGCTTTAGACGAGAATTCACAAAGTATTTATATTTTTTGCTTGTACGCAGGGATTGTGGGAAGAGAGACATCTTCTTTTCCTCGGTGAAACTCTAACCTAGTGTTTATTTTGTTTGTTTTGACTGAATAGAAGTAGTGATGAATGCTACTATGTGTATTTTTATCATATTTTTAAACATAACCTAAAGTGGCCTGTTTTCAGCCAGAATCAATGAATCGGATGAATATTTCCTGATTTTTAAATTGTGTTATTAAAGTCCAAATGACAGAAATGAGCTACCATACAGAATATAATTGTGTTATATTATTTTTACAAGATTTTTTTTTACCAATCTTGGTACAGTTTGTGTATTCTGTGTAAATCTGTTAATCTCATTTTAGGTCCAAGTGACAGAGATGAGCTTTGTGGAACATGCAGCTTGGGTCAATTTCACTGTCCAGGTCATATGGGTCATGTGACCTTGCCACTTCCTGTCTTCAATCCACTTTTCTTCCCGCTTGTCCGCCAGGTAGGCTAACTTTTCATTTAACCTATTAAATACCATTTTATATAACACAGATTTGTCATGGAAGTATTTTCACAAACATTCTCAATGTTAAGTAAACTGCAATGTCTTTAGGATCCTACCAGGTATCCATTTAATACCTGGGTGGATAGAAGCAGGCAATTAACATACAGTATATATATATATATATACAGTAGGCTTGCGGGTACACCATGTGAGAGAGAGGGAGGATTGAGGAGTCCTGATATATATATACATATATCTGTTGGTTATGGACATACAGGTGGTACCTTGGATGAAACCGCCGTCCTTCACATTTTCAGACAAGTGTTGAAAACCACAAGACTATGACACTATGTAGAGAGGAAGTACATGTAGTGAAAGGTATGAGTTTTAAAAAAAATGTTTGAGTTGGTCTCTGAGCGAACACTTAATCTCCTTCTAAACTCAATATTTGCAAGCCTGTCATAGAGACTCTATCCAAATCTCATATTACAATTATGAATAGGAGAGTTCCTTCATTCAATTGACTAATTATTACTGCCTTTTACAATGACACTTTCTCCCTTTCTCTCTCCCTTTCTCCCTCTCTCTCTCCCTTTCTCCATCTCTCTCTCTCTCTCTCTCTCCATCTCCCTCTCTCTTTCTCTTCCTCTCTCCCTCTCTCTTTCTCTCTCTCTCCCTCTTTCTCTCTCTCTCTCCCTCTAGCTCCTACATGGTAGCTGTTTAGAGTGTAACCATCTCCTAGCCCCTAGATGGACCCTGCGTCTGGTGGTACAGCAGCTGCGTTGCTTGGACCATGGTCTTCTTGGTAGCGTAGGAGACCTTGCTGAGATCGCTAGTACGGTCATATCAGAGTCTGATGATGGGGAAGGACTGGCGGATCAGATGGAGGAGACTCTCAAGGAATATGTGGATGAAATATTGTCTAGTAAGTTACCAGCTATACAAATGCTAGCCTGGATGATTAGTGTACAGGAGTATGAATCTATGAAATATGTTCTATATATGGGCCCTGTTGCACAAAACTTACCATTGATGGTAACTTTGCCATCAATGGTAATTACCATGGAAACCTTGATCTTGATTGGCTGTCGAGCCCTGTTGCCATGGTAGTTGCCATTGATTGTAAGTTTTATGCAACGGGCCATGATCTTTTATTTTATCCCCTAAATGAAAATTAATGTGAACACTGGCTAATGCTTCTCACTATTATTGCTGAACATTGACCCTATAAATAAATTGTCTTTGAGTATAGGGACACGTTGTCAAAGTGTCCTGTTCATCGTGCATGGAATTACCTTTAGGAGTGGTAATGATTATAGATTTATAAACACAATCATATTTTAAAATACATATATAATCATTAACAATATTGAGTTTCGTTAAGGTGCCTCTCGTTCAGTCAGTTTTCATCTTCTAAAGAAGCAAGGCCAGGGTCTCGGAGCAAATTACTCTCTTAATTTCAGAATGACCCAAACATTCATACAAATTATTAAACTAAGACATACAGAATAGCCCTATTTTTACATCCATTATTCATTCTTCACATGTTAAATCCTAAAATGAATGTACCATTTCTAAAATTATCCTTTGCATTCCAACCCCTCAGAGCTTGTGAAAGAGCAGCCTTCTGAGGCACGTCATATTGAGGAGTGTCGACGTCATGTGATCCAATCCTTCATACGTCAGCACGTAGCATCGAGAGGTAGGAAGTGTCCTCTATGTAAGAAGCCTGTACGTGAGATCCGCCCTCATCATAACAGTGTGATCCTCACCAAGGTGATCAGTGTGTCCGGTCAGGGGCTGCAGATGGTCTATCTTTCTCCACATGAGGCTAGGAAACATCTCAGGAACCTGATGGCAAATGACGGTACGTATACTGTCAAATCTTTCCTTATCGTTGTGTCATCCAACCTGTCAATTAATGATTATAAAAGTTCTATGCTCATGTTTTTTTTTTTAATCACTCTCTGTCCAAAATATTATTCCCTATCTTCTTCTTTACGTGCCATGTCCTGAGACGTTGGCGACCATGGAATGCCACAACTCTCTGTCCCATATTCTATGAAGTAATTCATTCTCCCGAGATCAATTCCACTTTCAGAAATCCCACTCCTTAAGCTACTCATCCACAGAATCCTCCTTCTACCCCTTCTCCTCCTCCCCTCTATTCTTCCAGTTAGTGCAAGATTTTACAAACCGTTTTTTCGAATAACATGACACAAAAAGCTCAGCTGTCGACCCTATAACCCATTCATATATTTGGTGCATACACAAAACCATGTGCCTGCCTTTTATGTTTTATAGCCCTGGGTGAAATGAAGAAAATTTCAGACAAATCTGGCAGTGGAAGTGCAGGATGACAGGCCGAAATATGATGCTTTGTCACTATTTTTTTTATTTAAACAGTTTTATAATTTATTTTTTTTCCAATTTTATTGTAGATCATTTGGGTAGGTAATTGAAGTTGTTTTGTTGTTGATGTTGTTGTTGGTCAGTGTTGCTGCCTTGCATTGGGGGGCAATGATTTTGATTATTTTACAAACTAGGTACCTTGTAGGAGAGTGGTATTTGTCCTTTTGTAAATTGCATAACACGATATAGTCTGTACGCATTAAGAGCTTTACTATGGGCATTTAAACGACGGGACGATGAGCCACTTTATCATATTGTATGCATTCTTTCTTCATATTTGTACTCTTTTAGTTACAAGTGAAACAAAATTTCCTTGTGTTTCCCCAATCAGGTGAGGGTCTACGTCATATATTTGGAGTGCTTGATCTACCCAGCAAGAGGGGTGACGACTCAACCATAGATCAATTTTTCTTAGAAGCGCTACCAGTCATCCCTTCAAAATTTAGACCAGTAAGATTTTCATCTTCATTGTTCATAACAGACCATTTTAATTGTGTGTTTGAATCAGTGGATGCTGCTGCTTTCCTAACCCAGGAACTAAGTTACTTTATTTTAATCTGGTGATCCAAATTTTGGATTTCTCTGAACAGGTACATGTTACATGGAGATCAGTGGTTAGTGACAAGTGTTGTAATATACATTCATCATCTATGACACTAGTGTGAAATTTAAAAGCTCTTTGCATACATGTAACCATTGTTAGCTTTATTGCTTAATGACAATAACTAACAACACAATCTATCAAAGATTTAACTGTATCCTGCATTATTACAAAAATATTATTTTATTGTAGGGAAATAAATTTCTGAAATGAAAGAATTCTAGGAAAGGATCAGACAGAGCATGAGAAATTATCTGCCTTATACACTTGTCTACTGAAAAGATTGAGTTTTATTGCATCCCTAGAGTTGACTATCAATTTCAAGAAGAATGGGAGCAAGTAAGTTCCTTTTGGACCTCCTTCCAATCTCTGAGGGTTTGAGAGGAGGGTAAATTCTAATGCAGGTGGTATGTATTCAATTTTATTGTATTTGTCCACGTTAAAAACATGGAAATGTTAGATGGGATATTTTACAAGCAATACAAATACATATATAAACAACAAAAACAGTAATAATCGGAATACATACCGGTAAGTGATAAATATAATTTGATGTTGACATCTTAGGCATTAATAAGTAAGTGACCATAAATATCTTTTGTTTCTAGATATCCACAGCAGGAGAAAAGACCTTTGAGAATCCACAGACTGGTAACCTATCTAAGGTACTAAAAGATTGCCATGTATTGCATCTCCTATTACGAGTTATGAGGCAATCTACCAGTCAACAAGGGTCCCAAGATGTAGAGAATGGTGTCATGGAGATTGATGTTAAACTGACAGTTAAAGATAAGGAGAATGTTGATCAGGTAATCCTTTCTTCAACTTATCTTATTATTTTATCAATGATATTGGCATTCCGCATCTCCTTTCAATGATAATATGCCATCTTTTAGGATGGAACTTGATTTCATAAATATTTCCAGTTACAACTTGGGGTAATTTTCAATAACTATATTACACCAAGAAGTAAACAAGGAGCAAGTTTTCTTGATATACTAACATAGAATGTTTTTGTTTTTAGTTTATTCTTGTATCAGTAATATTGTGCGTGAAAGAGTCCAAAATTGTGGGTGTGTTTTTCCTTTAGCATTCATTAAGGACAAATCGTGTGTTTATTAGAGCATAATGGAAAGGCTTTACAAGAGAAGCATCAAAATGCTCTTAAATCCTCCAAACACTTGTCATCTGTGCCCTTGACCTTGCTGTGTACATATTATTTGTCATTGAGCAATCTTGTACTGTATCCTGTTTGGTTTTTCTTGATTAGAGCATACTAAGTACTATCCCAGGAAGGACTCTACCAGAGAAGCTTCAGAATGCTCTAACCCAGCTACAAACTCATGTTAACTGTGTCATTGACAGCGACCTTGACAAGATTTCTACTGACAAAGCACCAGGCATCAAACAGGTTAGTTTACATTTTTTAGCTAAATTTAATAACTTATGTCGTTTATGGTATAGATACTCTTGTTATGATCAACCGAATTCATAGATTCCCAGTTGTTTGATTACAGCGCTTGAATATTTTGCATCCCTCAAAATAAAAGATGAATAATTACCTAATTCATTATAGATGGTAAGTACACAATCAAACCCTTTGCACTTATTGCAAATCTTTATTTCAATAAAGGATGGTAAAAATCTTTTCTCACAGAAGCAAATAAAAGTTACAGTGAAAACTGTAGACAAGTGTTATTTGATGAACAATTTGGAAGAAAATCTGTAATTGCTGAGTAATTGGCTACCAAACACGATGAAAGAAAACCCTTTGGCCCGAATTCACAAAGGAGGTTTGTCGACAAACCTAGGTTTATGTGCGTCATATGACGCGTTTTGACACGTTTTTTACAAACTAATCGGGCCTTTGTGTTTAACCAATTTTTGCTCCATCAGCTTCTTGAGAGGAAAGAGGGTCTGTTCCGCAAGCACATGATGGGTAAACGTGTGAACTACGCGGCTCGTTCAGTCATCTCTCCTGATCCTTACATCAACACCGATGAGATAGGTATCCCACAAGTCATTGCAAAGCGTCTGACGTACCCCCAACCTGTGACTGACTGGAACGCACAGGAGCTGAGACAGATGGTCATGAATGGGCCTGATGTTCATCCTGGGTAAGCATAGTTCAATTCAATTCAATTCAAATGAACATTTATTTTCTTCCAAACAATACAATTTATAAGTAGGAAAATAAATATAATTAAAGAACTTGTATTACAAGGAAGAAGGCGCAAAACCCGAAAAGCATAGCTTGTAGTGGGTAGGCCCGAATACATAAATACAATTATACATTATAAATGGGAGAAAGGAAGAAAGGAAGAAAGGAAGAAAGGGATAGGCAAAGAGGAGAGGAGGATAGAGAGCTTGGAGAAAGAGGAAAAGAAGAGGACTGCAACATAGTATCAATGGAGTGTATGGCATGGAGTTGATCATGTTCTGTCAAACCTGTATAGAAAGACCACCGTAGGGAGGCTCAAAAAGTCACCTTTAATGGCAGATGGTTGTATATGCATATATATTATACAAATAATTCATGTTTGCCAGTGCATTAATGAATATGCACTGCATGCAGGTTAAGTCACAATAGGATAGTGAATGAGACTTGTGGAGTTCATTGTACGTCTCATTGTGACCTAAAGAAAGAAGAGAGAAAAACAAGATTTAACAATACTTCCATCATGAGTTAACATTCAAGATTCAAGATTTGAAGTTGAATTAATTGTTTCATTCTTATATTAGTCCCCTAATCTTCAATATGATTGTCTTTATTAAACCACTTGTCAATAAAAGTCAAATCAAAATGATAATCACTGATTAAATTGTCTTGATTTTGATCAAATCACATAATGGTGCTCGTCACACTATATATAAAGACATTGAAATGCTAGATTGGCATGACTAATATTGAATTACCTACTTTGCAGTCTTTTAAACTCTTGGTGCCATTAATGATATATTGCCTTGGCTATTTTGAGGGATGTTAACTGATTCTTTTAATGTTCTTTCATGTTTGTTTCAGTGCTTTACTGATAGAGAACGAGGATGGTTCTCAGGTCAGACTACGAGCGGACAACCAATCACAGAGAGAATCCGTTGCGAAGAGATTGCTTACACCTAGCAACATTAATAAACAGAACACTGGATCAAAGAAGGTAATTCATTAATGCTGACTTTACAATGAAGTCGCTATGGCCTGTCGCAATGTCAGGGGCAAGAATATTATTATTTCATAAGAAAGTAAATAATAATAATAATAATAATATTTAATTTTTATATAGCGCTTAATACAAATGTCTCTAAGCGCTTTACAAATATACTATTACTTCGGTCATTGGATTCAGTGCTTGCCCGCACACACTGTGTGCACAATCTCCACTCCCTGGGGAGCATTCCAGCCGGGCGTTACTTGGCGCTCACAAGCTGTTTGACCAACAATGATGGCCGCATCCTACCGGGTACCCATTTAACACCTGGGTGGAGAGTAGCAAGTGCAGGTTAATATCTTGCCAAAGGATATTAGTGCCGTGTCGGGATTCGAAACCTCGACCTTCGCATCTCCAGTCAAGCGCCTTAAACCACTCGACCACGACACTCCCAAATCAAGAACTCTTGTGAAGAATAACTGAGAAAATGAAAGTTCATGAAATTTTCTGTACAGAGCAAATCAGGGAGGGGCTCGCATGATATGTCACAGTGTTCCCAAATTGTGTTTCACTGATGACAACTTCAAAAATTCAAAAGTGTCCTATTTTTAATGAGATATTTCTCAAACTTTCGCTAATTTCTTTCTCTCATTTTTAATTTTTTAATTAAAATCCATCAATAATATCAGGGTGGACTTCCCCTTTTAATGTGATTCCAGCTCGAAAATACCTTCATTATACAGAACACATTGAATAATTCATACCGGTAAATTAATAGAGAGCTATGGAAGAGAATTTATGATTTGGACCAATCCCTACCCCTCTTCAGTAGTCATGCTGGTCAGTTCTTTTCTCACAATACTTTCTTGTTTCTCACTGAAGGTTCATAGACATCTACAGACTGGTGATATAGTCTTTTCTCACAATACTTTCTTGTTTCTCACTGAAGGTCCATAGACATCTACAGACTGGTGATATAGTCTTTTCTCACAATACTTTCTTGTTTCTCACTGAAGGTTCATAGACATCTACAGACTGGTGATATAGTCTTGCTGAATCGTCAACCAACGCTTCATAAACCAGGCATCATGGCTCATAAGGTAATAATTCAAGTTTTATCTTGGAACAATAATTCAAATTCAAGTAATTGATTGAAATCAATGGACAAAGGGCCATAGAAATGAGCCTGCCAGACGATAGCATGAACATTCCTCCCTCTTTAAGAATGTCTGTTCAACCCAAGGGCAGAGAATTCTTTTCTGGAGTTGGAAACTGAATCTTTCTAGTTTGATACTAGCTAGGAAACTGAACTATACTTCCAGTAACTGATTTATAGTTTGCTATTAATTTCTACAATACTGGATGAATCATAGTCTTGATAGAACTACTAGTTAGGAAGGTTCATAGTAAGGTTGTGAGTAACAATTAAGTTTGCAAACTGACACATTACATTTTTATTGAGCACAATGGACAAAAAACAGAATTAACCCATCAGACTGATGCTGATGCTCTACTTTCATTTATTCCACACATGTCAACTACCTCAGAAGGTATACATGTACAAGAGTAGTTTCTGAGACATTTAGTTTAGTTCCCAACCAACTAAGTTAGTTTAGGTCCCAACTAGCTAAGTTAGCTGGCCTCTCTATTGTTGGCAACTGGGGATATTACTTTCCTACTAGATCCTAGATTGCAACTTCATGTATCTAAAGGTTTGGTGAACATGGCCCAGCAATTTGGTTTGACCTGATCAACTCCTTTGATTATTGAATGGTAGGTTCCTTACTCTATTTCATTCAATCCTCCTCCATGCATCATGCCTTACGTCCACAGGTCAGAGTTCTGCCCGGTGAGAAGACACTACGCTTACACTACTCAGCATGTAAGACATACAACGCTGATTTTGATGGAGATGAGATGAACGTTCACTTCCCTCAGAATGAGCTGGGTCGAGCAGAGGCACTCATTATAGGTATGACTCGTTTGTTTATACAAAGCTTTTGTGAAGAGATGATATATGTTTAGTTCAGATGGTCATCGTTATCATCATTCCAATCATCACTTTGAAACCATCATCAATCATTTCCATGGACATAATCATTATCAACAATACCATTACCATCATAATCATCATCATCTTCACCACCACTACCACCATCACTATTTCCGTAATCATGATAATAATGATAATAATAGTGGCTTCTTGTATAGCGCTCACATACGTCACGTCATGACGCTCCAGATATGCAACACTCTAGCCATATCATCCTCATCACTTTCATCATCATAATCATCCATAGCTCTGTTGCAATTATTTTCATTTTGACCATGTTCTGAACTGATTACCAGACAGTTACATGTACCTGTAATACCTTACTAAGACCACTGAATAAATACAGCACAATCTTGTTTCTCTATGTTTATTCCAGCTAGTACCAATCATCAGTACCTGGTTCCTAAGGATGGTACCCCTCTGGGTGGTCTCATCCAGGATCACATTATATCAGGGGTGAGGATGACAGTCAGAGGAAGGTTCTTCACAAGGTAAACACACCATTCACTCATATAAACACCCCTGTTATATCAAGCTCTGCTATTGAAATGAACACCCCTCTTCAAACAAAAGGGGCTCTATTTTGACCCCTTCTTCCCCTGTTCAAACATTCATGATGATGCCTCATGAGTGCTCTAAGTGGCATCACCTCTTATGATTTCTTTTGTCTGCTGTTTTGTTCAAAGTTATATGTGATAAAGCTCATACAAGAAGCATATTGTAATTGAATATGTGCCAGAATTGCAAATATATTTGGCTTTAAATTCAATTTTTGGTAGTAAGTTTTTGTAGGATATCAGTGATATTGATTCAGCATAGATTCATTAACAGTTTGGAGAGATATAACTTATATACAAGATACATATTTCATTTGGAGAGATATAACTTATATACAAGATACATATTTCATTTAGCAATAGAATTCATGATTTGCATCTCAGAAAGTGAATATGTGCGAGAATTGCCAATCTATTTGGATTTAGATCCAATTTTTGGCAGTGATATGAGTGATATTGATTCAGCATTGATTTTTCTCATTTTCTTGCTCACTTTCCATCAAGGCTTGAATACCAACAGCTTGTCTACTGTTCACTGACTGACAAAGAGGGCCCGGTGAAATGTCTTCCTCCGTGTATCAGGAAGCCTGCTATCTTGTGGTCCGGGAAGCAGCTGATCTCGACTATCATCATCAATACCATACCCGAGGGATGTAAGCCACTGGACTTCGTCGGAAAGTCAAAGATCAATAATAAGGTATGAATGAATCAAATAAAAGTACAAGAAACTATTACCCTATTTGCCGGTGATAAGGCCGCATCGCCGCATAGGCCGCACCCCAACTTTGACATTTCAAAGAGGGAAAAAAAAAACAACGGACAAAACAAAATAATCGTAATTTTCTTGTAAAACACTAAAAAAAATTACAAACTGATACCAAATTCATCAATATTCTTATAATTTACCGGAAGTTTAGCTCAAAAAGTGATCGCGGGCAGATTTGGTGTCCGATATATACCCCTTCCACAATGTACGGTGTAATGCGAAACTGCATGAAATGGAAAACAAAATGATGACTTCAGATGGATGCTTTGCGGCAGCTCCGTTAAATGGTCCCTTCCTTTACTTTTGCAATGCATTGGCACGAACTTAGATCAAGATCTATCTGCAAATGTTGGTTTAGCAATTTATTTTCGTATTCATGTCAACAATGCAAGATAAAATTGTCGGTAAGATGTACCGTTCGTAGTCCCATATGTGCAAATTCGTGCTGGTTTTGACTTGATTTTTTTTTTTTTTTTTACTCTTTCGCCGTATAGGCCGCACCCCGACTTTTTGATATTTTCTCATCCAAAAATACTGCGGCCTTTAAGCGGGCAAATACGGTACCCATAAAGTTGGAATGATTTTTTTCCTCTTTGGTCCATTTCCTACTAGAAGTTAAGCAAAGCGAATTTAAAGAGAAGGTTGAGTTCTGGGGAAGGGTGAAAAATAATTTGTGAGTGTTATCATTGTTATTATGCAAGAGTGGAAGAACATCAGAGAAAAAATGCCCTGAAAAGCATGACTCTTCAAATGCCTTCATATTCTAAATATGACAAGTAACAGCTTAAAAATGAGGCCCACATTTTTATGCGACCTGTTTGGGTAGTCCCATATACATCTTTCTATGTACAGTGCTTGTTACTTTACCGACACTGGGCTAAATTTCTTATCATTTTGATGATTCCAGAACCGTGTAGTACACACCAATAATTATTAACTACATGATCAACCTTTTTCTGATCGATTCCACACCGTTTCTTTCGCAATGCAATGGCATGACCAGAACTCAACTTCATCTTTAAGTAAAGATCAATTCCTATTTCTCACAATGTCCCTTGGATTAAAGACTCACTACTTATAATCTCTGTATTGCAGTCGTGGTGCAAGGCGGAGCCTAGGGCACCTAAAGCAGGTGGTAGCGCCCTCATTGGTACGGACATGTGTGAGTCTGAGGTGATCATAAGAGAAGGAGAGCTGCTGAGTGGTGTGTTAGACAAGGGCAACTATGGACCTACACCCTATGGATTGGTGCACTGTATTTATGAGGTATGTCACTAATCAGGCTATCACCTGAGATTTGTTTTACATTTTAAAACTGATTATTCCTCTCCACCTTGGCATTGTTCTTGGTTTCATTCCTTCTCGTGCCACCAAGTTTTCAGATTTAAAATACAAATAAAATGTGATGAAACATATTTTTAACCACAGTCTCATTTGTCTATAACTTCACTGTGATATAAGCACTGTTTATGATATCCAACTGCACTCATTTTGGGTTTTTAAAGGAAAGACAAGCATTTCTTCCTCAAAATATATTGGTTATTAACAAAATTAAGGGGGGGGGGGGGGAGTAAATGTCCTATGGTATTGAAAAAAAGGAACAGTTAACATAGATACTTCCAGTTCCAAAACCTCTGCCCTATCAGTACCCCACTTTTCCACATGGTAAACTATGTTTCAATAGGTATGATAAAATGTGCTCTTACTAGTCATTTTCTCTTGCTATGATTGCTCTGGGTTTTATTCCGTCAAATTTTGTAGGGTTAGGGTTAGAGTTACAGTTGGGTTTTACGTTAGGTTTATGTTCTAGGGTTGTATTAAGTATTTGGTCTAGGGGTGCAGTTAAGGGTTAGGGTTAAGGCTAGGGTCGAGTTGAGAATTATGTTAGTGTAGAATGTTGACCACAGAACACATGTTGTACGACCATTGTTAAGTTGGGAATATTAAAGCCATGGTATTCTCGTGTCCTGTACAGCTGTACGGTGGTCATATAGCTGGTAAACTGCTGAGCCATTTTGGACGTCTCTTCACCACCTTCCTGCAGCAGCACACTGGCTTCACGCTGGGACCAGAAGACATCATTGTCCTAGACAAGGTACCCCCCTTTTGCCTCAATAATATATGAACATCCAAAAATAATGATTTCATTATACTATAATAAGAGTAATGTAAAGTAATGTAGAGGTGTCGCCTAGTGCATACGTGACCCGACCGTGAGTCACATGGGTCATGATTCGAGTCCTGCTTTAGCGACCACCTGCCTATATAAACTATAAATTTTGTTTCCCTTTAATAACGTTTCTTTTTGCAATTTCTACTGAGAGAACCTGTGCATATTTAAATCACCTGCATGTAAAGACATCTTTTCTTGTTATCTTTGAGTAGTCCTTTATTTACAGGTTTCATTTAATATGATATGTACATTGTAGACCATGATCCTAGAGATCTTTAAATAATAGACTCTGTCATTGTTTCAAGCCTACAGGTCACAGATTAATTTTAACGATTATGGTAATAAGTATTTTTCAAAGGCTGTATCCATTCCACACAATGTTTGTTGCTTAGAAATCTTTGCTTCATTCATGAGACTATCTTGTTACCTTATAACAGGCCGATGAGAAGCGTCTAGATATCTTGGAGGAGTCAAAGGACTGTGGATCAGAGGCGGTTGCTCAGGCGTTGGGTGTAGAGGAGTTCACTGGTTTCCATGCCAGCACCCTAACAAAGAGATATGAAGATGCCCATAGGTATTTCCGTCTTTCTCATTGTAATCATCAGTAGTGCATTTCTACATCGAGTATCTTTGTTTTCTCTTTGTGTAGATGTATGACCAGACCTCTTGTAGTGAGTATTGAGGCAAAAGTCAGAAATCTAAACAAATTCATGTATGATGACTTTGAACATTTTAGTTAAAATTGGTCTATATTTTGTGCCTTTGATGCATAAAGGTACTCTTATTTGTATTTTGTCTTTTTATATTGAGATTTAAATTATTGTCATGTGCATGTATGAGTAATTTATATGATTATAAGGCTTTTTACATCATTTCATTTCTGCTCATAATTTTGCAGGAATATCATTTCATATACCCAGACATTAGATGGTGTGATGTAATCAAAATTCATTGGTCAAGATGAAAACTTTGGAGTTTGTTTTTGTCATATTCCAGAAAGCCAGATGGGAGTGACATGAAGGAGATTGATCTCCAGATGAAGACAAAGACGGATCTCTACAGTAACCAAGTTAGCTCTACATGTCTAGGGTCTGGACTACTTAAACAGTTCCCTGAGAACAACCTACAGCTAGTTGTCTTATCTGGTGCTAAGGGGTCCATGGTAAGTACATCTAAGAAGTAATAAATACGTTATTACCAGTCCTGAAGGTGAATATTGATTAATCATGATTCCATCTTATCCTTTCAGGTGAACTGTCTTCAGATCTCCTGTCTGCTTGGTCAGATAGAGTTGGAAGGACGTCGTCCACCCCTGATGGTCAGCGGTCGGTCACTCCCATCCTTCCCACCCTATGAGACTAGTCCAAGGTCTGGGGGATACGTGGCTGGTCGGTTCCTCACTGGAATCAAACCTCAGGAATACTTCTTTCATTGTATGGCTGGTAGAGAAGTGAGTTTTTATCTTTCTTTTTTTTTCTTCTTCTTTTGTGTAGATAACAGTGTTTTGAATGAAAACAGTGTGTAAGGGAAAGGTAGAATTAAGCCAGAATTTTGCTGGGCTTCCTGTATTCATCTGTTTGGAGCCAGAAAGGCGTTAAATCATATCATTTTACATAGAGTTACTACCTTTCTGACTTCAAACAGACACATCATTTTTGCTTTCTAACTCTGTCCTATAAGCTTGCTAGCATTATTGGGATGCATCTTATTCTTTAGTCATTCTTTGTATTGGATTTTATTAAAATAAGTTATGGAGTCTGTTTCTATTCTTTTTCAGGACTATTACAAAAGAGGTAAAAACATGACCCCCCCCCCCCCCCCCCCCCCAAAGAAAAAAAGTGATATATGAAGGAGTTAAATGTTTATATTAATCTTGGTATCAATCGTCAGTAGCCTTTTCATTCATTTCACATGATGATGCTAAAATTAAGTTTCTGGCCTTATGCTCGTGGATGCTGAAAACTGTAAGGCTTGGAAAAGGTCCATTAAGGAACTGAAAGGTCCGACCCCAAGGCATGGGAAAAGGACATTAGACGGTGGTGATGATTAAGATGATGATGGTGACGATGATGACGATTATGATGATGATGATGATGATGAAGATGAAGATGATTATCATGATTATGGTGATTGTGATGATGATGATGATGTTGATGATGATGGTGGTGGTGGTGGTGGTGGTGGTGGTGGTGGTGGTGATGATGATGGTGGTGGTGGTGGTGGTGGTGGTGGTGGTGGTGGTGGTGGTGGTGGTGGTGGTGGTGGTGGTAGTGGTGATGATGATGATGATGGTGACGATGATGACGATTATGATGATGATGATGATGATGATGATGGTGGTGGTGGTGGTGGTGGTGGTGGTGATGATGATGATGGTGACGATGATGACGATTATGATGATGATGATGATGATGAAGATGAAGATGATTATCATGATTATGGTGATTGTGATGATGATGATGATGATGATGATGGTGGTGGTGGTGGTGGTGGTGATGATGATTATGATGATGATGATGATGAGGATGAGGATGATGAGGATGGTGATGAAGTTGATGTAGATGAAGATGATCATCATGATTATGGTGATTATGATGATATAATGTCTCGTTTTTATTTTGTAGGGTCTGGTTGACACAGCAGTGAAGACAAGTCGCAGTGGCTACCTGCAGAGATGTATCATCAAACATCTAGAGGGATTGGTAGTCAACTATGATCAAACAGTAAGTTACATCCTATAGCCTCAAAATAATAGACACATTTAGCTATCAGTTAGGTTTAACAAAATAATTGCAAATTCTTTCAAAATGTTATTTTTTAGAAAGATTTCATCCAGACTTTACTGCCATGGTTATCTTCCATCCCGTAGTATTTTTTTTTTTACTCATCTTTGTTCATTGTCCTTTTCATACCTTTGCATTTGTTGTACTTTTCAAGTAAAATTAACATCTCATGAATATTTACTTCCCTTTTATGCATTAGCTTGTTATTTCTATTGCCTATTTCATTTCTATACCTTCTCATTTCATTTTCCCTGTACAGGTTCGGGATAGTGATGGCAGTATAGTCCAGTTCCAGTATGGTGAAGATGGGCTGGATATACTTAGGACTCCGTTCCTACACAAAGAACAGTTCAAATTCCTGATAGAGAACGCCAATGCTCATCTTCCATCACAGTCAAAGTATCGTGGACCGGCCAATGACCCAAGTCAGGCAGAGAAACTATTCAGGAAGGTATGTGTGCTTCATATCCACTTTACATTAAGTTCATGTAAAGCCTCTGCCCTACATGCACCATTAATCAGGTAAAGTACTGGGCTTTGCCTAGTATGTTCTCCTTTTCTTTGTCATAATGTATCTGTTCCTTGATTGCTGAAGTATCAATAAAGTGATGTACCAACAATTTGACAAATTCATATTTATTCTAAAGTGAGTACTTTATTGCTTGTCTTTCAGATGTAAGTGAAATATGGTTTATAGGTGTCAGATATTTCATCATTTGTAGATAATCATTGGATCACTCAAATGTTAAGACAGAAATTGGAAATAACCCCTCGGTGTTTAGGGCTGAATCAAATGCTCGAATTATAGTAATTGGGCAGATTCATGCATTGAAAATGAATTGAACATTTCCCCCGTGATTTCGGGATGTTAATAACTTATGATGCAAGTGAATGGCAAGTATACTAATTGAATATGTGCATTATATGTAATCTCTGCCCACTCACCACTGAATAGGCTTCAATATGTTTTGATTTCTCTATTGTTTGATCAGATCAAGAGATGGAAAGAGAAGCATTCTGATAGCTCCAGATCAGAACGAAGATCTCCATTCCTAGAGTTCTGTCATAAAGAGTATCCATCCATCTTAGAGAATGCTCAGTCTGATGAAGATAACGTAACGAAGGCTTATAACAAGGCTAAGAAGAGGATCATTAGGAGATGGAGAGAAGTCACAGATAGGCATAGGTAAGTCATGGGTTATTTGGTTGAAACAAATTATCATTGAGAACGAAAGATTATCGATAGTCCTTTTCAGGCCTTCCCTATCCTCCCTCTCTCTCACATGGTACAACTGCAAGCCTACTGTGTAAATTATCATTAGTAGACTTCTTTAACCCTTACAATCCCACCAAATGTATATGTCCTTTTCACTGTTTGTTGTGATTAAAAGGCTGTTACAAAATATGTGTGAAACAATATCCCTAGCTTAACATTTCATGTATATATCCACAGGCATTTAGGTACACGAGACCAACTTCTGTCTAGGAAGGATATCTAAAATTTGAATGCATAATAGTGTAATAAAAGTGCTTGAGGAAACCGATCTATGTCTCTCATTTTGTTTGTTTTTCAAGGCTTTAATTCAGTTCTGATGTAGACTTTGATGACTGCAGATATAGGTGGGAAAAGTCTGCATAAAATTAAAAAAATTATGCAAATGCTTGCCTTCTGACTCCAATATGGGGTTCGTATGGATCTCTCTTGATTTAAAGGTAAAGACTAGTATTGGAAACGCCCCAATTTCAAAAAAACGAAATGGAAGCTCTCATTACTGTCGTAATACGGATAAGGCAGCAATAAAGAAACTTGAGAGCAGCTTGATGGTAGGTTGGGTGATGAGCCCATTTATTTGTTGATCATCATCATCGCATAAAGAAAACCCTGCAAATCAATCAGATGTGCCAAACATAAATACAAGACAAGTATAGATTCTTATCAACATATATCTGAAACATAGTATACAACAATGTGGCGAGATAAACAGACAGTAAATTATCACGCTGTTGGTTTACATTACATAAACTGTGGCATTAATGTATTCTACATCAATGATAATATAATAATTAAGACAATATCATTGTCTTTAATTAACACATATTATATGAAAGTACATGTTCAAAATGCATTAATAATCAACATTATACCAATTAAACAATGTGTGTATTAAATCATATCCTACCCAAGGTCTCTGAAGCAACAAGCCGGAGCAGCTCCCGGCTCCCAAAATACAACGCAGTCCCAGCTAGACCACACTACAGCTTCCAGCAAACCTCGCTAGCATGTCGTCTATAACAAATCATTAAAACATCCTTATAGTATACTAATAACATATTATATAAAGTAACTCACCAATTAAATTATCATACAAATATTCCATGGGCGCCGCCATCTTTATCACAATATTAACACCATTCGCCCTCAACGGCGAAATCATTACAATCAATTATTCACGCACTAAATACAGGTAGGCGTTAACCACTAACCATTTAAATGACAATTTATCTAAACATCATATAGAATAAATGTAATAACATTTATTTAAACGATCAATGTAATTTGATTAACTGGATACCATATCCCTATGAAGACATATTATTCTGACTAACGGAAGTTGTCAAGTACAAAATCAAATACATTCTCCTTCCAAAATAATCCTTATTTTCCTCTCCTGAAGGACATAAAAACATTTCATAGACATGTATCAAAGCTTACAATCTTTACTATCAAACTGACATTTAAAGAAAACAACTTACTTCTTTCAAAGGTGTAAAAACGTAACAAGGGCGTTGCACACTATATACGGCCCGACACACGCACAACCTCCTTCGCCCATGACAAGATGCAATGTGTGCCTACGTATCTGCTATGTCAGGCAGATTCCCGCGCCCACATATAAAGACCTATCACAATTCTATAAACAAAATATCCTTCCTCTTTTTGCTATTCTTGTACAAACACCTTTTGAATGAAGTAAAATTAAGTTATTACACATTATATGCAATCTTATTCCTTTTTGACATAGACTCACAATATATCAATTCTTCCTCAAGATAACAAAACAAACTTATAAATCGAGGAACTACATTTCATTCACCGTATTTTTAAACGGCAGTTTTATGCAAATTACACAAATGTCATTTGCATAAGAAAAACACGTATAAATCCAATTTCCTACATTTTCCCCGCTTGGGAATCTTTTGCCCACAAAAGAATAAAATGAATTACAGGTAAATTTCAAATTCATCTCTGTTTACAAACATACTTGTATATGATATACATTATTATAAATTGTTTTCCATATGTTATACACATACCAGTTTTGTTTATATATACATGTAGTTTACATTCCAAAACACTCTTAATACAATTTGTTGCACTCAGATGACCTGGAAATAATCTGTAATCCAACATTAATACCTGTATGCAAACATCTGATAAAACGATATTCTTTTTTATGCATTTACACATACAAATTTAAATGCCAATAGAATAAGCATACATATGCAAAGTATCATCAAAACAGTGATTTTCTTCTCTTCTTCTCACATATATATATATATACCCTATAGTTGACATACGTTGTTTCAATACTCAAAGCTAAACTCCATATTCATCAACTCCACAAAATACATAAGGTATTGAATTTGAACACAAACATTTCAGCAAATAGGAAATAGGAAATAGGAAAGGGTAGAATATATATAAACAGGTCCAAGCTCTTCCCCGCTTGTTTCAGGATACACACTTCCAACTCACAACAATGCGCTACCTTATCGACGATCTGGGTAGTTGATGAGGATTACTGTGCGTTCCCTTTGATGATCTACTTGATCGCCTTGGATTAGGTATTTCCTGATTGACAGTTACTTGTGAATCTTCTATTTCAGTTTGACCATCGTATATCCATTGAAAGTCATTCTGATCATCCTCATCACTACTGTCATCATCTTCATCACTACTTGAGTCACTTTCTTCGACATCGTTCTCATGATCGTTGTCAATATCGTCTCTGCCATCATCTGGTAGTACTTCATCTAGTTCATTTACTTCTGCTCGAGGATCCAAAATCAACCTTCTACGATTCACCCATTTAGGTACTCCTCCCATGGTAGGTCGTATCTTGAAGAGATCATTCTCATCATTCTTCTCGACAATAACGTAAGGTATCTCATAGAATTTGTCTTCTAGCTTGTGTCTCTCAGTGAAAGCATTTCTCTTCAGGAGCACTCTATCACCAACTTCCAATGCAGGATTAGTGACGTGATCATCTTGCGCTCTTGCTGCCTTATCAGCTGCTTCACTCAGTCTATCTGAAACAATCTGGTAGGCCCTGTCGATCAAGTCTGCTTGTGTCTGGATATAGTCTTGTTCCCATTCATTGGACACATGGTTCAAAAGTTGATCAATGGGTAGGGTCGGCTTCCTAGCAAACATCAAAAAGTAAGGTGAGACCCTGGTTACCTTGTGAGGGGTGGTATTGTAGATGTAGACAATATGCTGCAAAAGTTCTGGCCATCGACGTCGTTCGCCTGGTTCTAGAGATCGAATCAGCCCACACAACGTCTTGTTAAAACGCTCGCACTGACCATTACCAGCAGGGTGGTACGCTGTAGTACGTGATTTCTTCATACCGTACAACTTGCAAAGTTCCAGAATAATCGCATTCTCGAAAGACCTTCCTTGGTCGGAATGGATTCTTCCTGGAATTCCATAATGTGTAAACCAGGAATCACGCAAAGTTTTGGCCACTGTCAACGCTGTCTGATCCCTGCAGGGCACTGCTTGGCAATACTTGCTAAATACATCCGTGATTACTAATACATCCTCGTAACCACCTCTGCCCTTATCCAGCTTCAGAAAGTCAACAGCTACTATCTCCTGGGGCCGAAATGCAAGTAGATGCCTTTGGGGAGGGCAGATAGCTGGCGTAGGTACCTTTGACATAGTACATCTATAACACTTCTTGATGTAAAGTCTTACTTCCCCACTCATTCCTGGCCAATAGCATCTGTCTCTCAGTAGGTTCACTGTTCTGTCCACTCCTTGGTGGCCCCATCTGTCATGAGTCAAATTCAGCATGGTTTCTCTCAACACTTGGGGTACTAACAGCTGTCGTACCTTGCCAAGAATGGCATCATCCACCTCCCTATACAAAACACCTCGATACTCTCGATATCGTGACCACTGTCTCAGCCATCCAGATAAACACGGCATCGAGGTATCGAAGTCCTGACCAGGCGTCCATCCCTTCTTCCACAAACGCGAGACCTCTTGAAGAACTTCATCTTTCTCTTGGAGATCCGCAAGCTCAGCATAGCTGTAAGAGGGCAATACATTGACACTGTGCTCCTCACTAACCCTTCTCACCTCAATCTTCTGACATCCTCTCAAAGAAGATTGATCATCCTTGGGTAGCTCCGTAGAACATGTCACCTCACTTAGCACTGATGCGACTTCTGCACTCGACATGTCTTCTGGTCTCCTACTAAGAGCATCAGCGCATCGGTTACTCTTACCCGACCTGTACTTCACCTCTATATCAAAGGGTGCCAGTTGTGCGACCCATCTGGACTCAGTGGCTCCTAACTTCGCCGAGTTTAAATGCGCCAAAGGGTTGTTATCTGTCAACACAGTACAGTGAGCTCCCATGAGATAGGGTGCAAACTTTTCCGTCACAGCCCATTTAAGGGCAAGTAGTTCAAGTTTGAAACTGCTCAAGTCTGCATAGTTCTTCTCTGCCCCTCGCAAACTCCTGCTTGCGTATGCAATAGGATGGGGTCGACCATCATCTCCTTTCTGAAGTAAGCATGCCCCTAAGCCTTTCAGGGAAGCATCCGTCTCCACGATGAAGTCCTTGTCAAACTTGGGGTAGGTAAGCACTGGGGCACTAGTAAGTCGCGACTTCAAACATACAAATGCATCTTCTTGTTCTTGTCCCCACTCGAAGTCTGTCTTGCTGCTTTTCCCTTTCAGAGCAACCTTATGCAGAGGACCAGCCATGTGAGAGAATCCTTCCATAAAGCGACGATAATAGGATGCTAATCCTAAGAACGAGCTAACTTCCTTGCCATTCTTGGGTCGTGGCCACTCCTGAACTTTATTCACCTTTTCAGGATCTACCCT
The DNA here is from genome assembly GCA_035222895.1 of Strongylocentrotus droebachiensis. Taxonomy (NCBI): domain Eukaryota; kingdom Metazoa; phylum Echinodermata; class Echinoidea; order Camarodonta; family Strongylocentrotidae; genus Strongylocentrotus; species Strongylocentrotus droebachiensis. Next base: position 162,323 of record JAVYIG010001642.1, read on the forward strand.
GACTCCTTCACTTGTTACTACATGTCCAAGGTACTTGACTTCTTGGCGGAAGAATTCACACTTCTTGCCTTTCACCTTGAGTCCGTTCTCTTCAAGTCGTGTTAAGACCAAGTCCAACCTCTCCAAGTGCTGCTCAAGAGTAGAAGAGAACACCAAAATATCATCCAGATACAATATAACTTGGCTAAGATTAAGATCTCCCAGTATATACTCCATCGTTCTCTGAAATGTACCTGGACTATTACATAGTCCTTGGGGCATCCTGGTAAACTCGAAAAGTCCCCAAGGAACCCGGAAAGCCGTCTTGTCCACTGATGCAGGGTCCATCACTACTTGGAAGTAGCCATGTGCTAGATCCATTGTGGAGAAATACTTGGCATCTGTCAGTGCATCCAAAGTTTCCTCTATCCTAGGTAATGGAAACGAATCTCTTACAGTGCGTTCATTAACCTTCCTGTAATCAATGCATAATCTGAGTGATCCATCCTTCTTCTTCACAAGAACAATGGGGCTTGCATACGGACTCTTTGATGGGCGGATTATCCCTTGATCCAACATCTCCTGGAGCATCTTCTTGACATCATTGACCAACGTTGGGGATATGCGCCTGTAAGGGAGCCTAATCGCAGGTCCTTCAGTCATCTGTATCACGTGAGGCACAACACTGCATTCCCCTAAATCAAAGCTTCCTGATGAAAACACTGTAGCATGCTTGTCGAGCAACTGTGTCACCAACATCTTAGCTTCACTGGAAAGTCCGTCCAACTTGACTCCAGTAGGAAGATTCGGAAGACCGTCATCTGTTTCCTTAATGTCAATATCCGACATTACACTTTCAGATACCTTGTCATCTTCTGCTTCTTCTGCAACCACATCACGAACAGAAACCAATATCTTGTCCTCCTCAAGGTCAAGACAAACCTCTTTCCTTCTTTGGACCATTACTGCTTCTGCTAGCTGAGTGTGAGATGGTAAATGAATAATGTTCTCCGATCTGTTAGCCAGCAGCACTTCCACTAATTTCCCATCAGGTTCTTGGCACCCTTCTACGGCATTGATTGCGTAGACTGGGCGTGTCGCATCTCTCACCAATATCTCTCCTATTGAATGACCATCTGTCTCTATTTGACACCTTACCCTTCTTATGCTAAAGGGTTGAAGAACTTCAACACACCCAGTCTGTACAGGGATAGGTGAGCAGGAGGCCGCTGTTCTCTCATTCACTTTCTGCTTCGCAGACTTCAGAACATCAATTAACCCTGACGGACCGATAGTGTCAAAGATATTACACCCTATCAGGACAGGATACTCCGGTGTAGTAGCCGTAGCATTGTGGCATGCCCTGTCCGCTGCAATCATAAAACTTCCAAGGAGGGAATGTCCTTCCAGGTGTATTGGGACTTCGATGTAGCCCTCAATTGGGATATCTATCCCACCAATTCCCACGATATCTAGAAATAGTCCAGACATGGAGTGCAGCTCCCCCAGATGTACCTTCAGCTGTTCATGGTATACCGAAGCGGGTATTATGGACGTTTCCGCTCCCGAGTCTAATACACATCCTATGTCCAAGCCCCCGATGGTCACTACCGACTTTGGACTTCGTGATACAAGTCTCTTTATCAATGGATCTACTGACCCCTCCTTCTGACCTTGGATCAAACTGATGTTTGCTTGAGAGTTCTCTCGGGTATTCTCTGTACTCTTGTTTAAGGGACAGTCCTTCTTAAGATGCCCAGGCATCTTGCAAGAAAAGCACCTTCTGCTAGATGAACAATCATTCCTGTGATGGCCCTTCTCACCACAGTTGTAGCAAATGAGCTTTCTTCCTTGCCATTCCTTCTGTCCACCACTGTATTCCTTCTGTCCACCACTGTTCCTTTGTAAATTCTTTACAGCCTCTACTAATTCACTCACTTGTCTCGTTAAAGAAGATAGGTCGTCCTTCAGTTCTCTGACTTCATTTCTCTCTGTAGTTGAGGGGGTTGCCACCAGTGCTTCCTGGACTTTCACTTTTGTTGAAGGCTCCTGATCCCTGAAAAGATCCAACACTTCCTCACGCATTTCCAGGAATTTTTTCCCTTTAGAGGCCATCTCTATTCGTCGCAGTTCTCTCTTTATCCCGGTGTCTCTCACTCCCCGTACAAAGTTTTCCTTTAGAGAACTGTCGCGAAGAAGCTCAAGGGCCCTCCTCTCATCTGTAGAGGAGGCTGCCTTTTCCATGCGTGAATACAGTCTCATCAATACACGACTATAATCAGCAAGACCTTCACCTTCTCTCTGTGTTCTCGTGTGAAATTCAGCACTCAGTGACTGAACAGATTCTGCAGGTCCAAACAGTGAATTTAGCACATCTACTAGCTGATCAAAGTCCTCTCTTACTGACAGATCCCTACACAGAACTTCTTCCTTCACGACACCGACAAGATGATCGATCAATGCTTGAGCCTTGTCTTTCCCTTCAAGCCTGTACCTCTTGGCATAAACAGCAAAATCATCCAGCCATTCCTTTAATGAAGGTTCACCTGGGGCTCTTGGTGGACCTTTAAACTTTTGAAGTTTAATCTTTGGTGCAGGAGTTGTCTGTCGTAGAGCTAGTCCTTGCATGACACCTGTCAACGCCTGCAGCATCTCTGCCATACTCGTATCTTCAGCCATCGTTACAAGGGCTAAATGAAACTAAATCTGCAAGTACAAGTTAGTAAACAATTGGCAATAATTATGTTTATTGGCAATAATGACTGTGTTTACAACTAAACTTACACCAATACTTGGAACTGCAACAAATTAATATTGCATGCAAAAAAACTTTGACTCGTTAAAGTCCTGTGACACTCCAAGTGTCTTTCTTGACCAAGGGGTTTTCCTCCTTCAGCTGATGAACTCAGTCGTAGCATCTGCGATAATCTGCGATGATCCACAAACATCCGTATCCCATCCTCGTCGCCATTTGTCGTAATACGGATAAGGCAGCAATAAAGAAACTTGAGAGCAGCTTGATGGTAGGTTGGGTGATGAGCCCATTTATTTGTTGATCATCATCATCGCATAAAGAAAACCCTGCAAATCAATCAGATGTGCCAAACATAAATACAAGACAAGTATAGATTCTTATCAACATATATCTGAAACATAGTATACAACAATGTGGGCGAGATAAACAGACAGTAAATTATCACGCTGTTGGTTTACATTACATAAATTGTGGCATTAATGTATTCTACATCAATGATAATATAATAATTAAGACAATATCATTGTCTTTAATTAACACATATTATATGAAAGTACATGTTCAAAATGCATTAATAATCAACATTATACCAATTAAACAATGTGTGTATTAAATCATATCCTACCCAAGGTCTCTGAAGCAACAAGCCGGAGCAGCTCCCGGCTCCCAAAATACAACGCAGTCCCAGCTAGACCACACTACAGCTTCCAGCAAACCTCGCTAGCATGTCGTCTATAACAAATCATTAAAACATCCTTATAGTATACTAATAACATATTATATAAAGTAACTCACCAATTAAATTATCATACAAATATTCCATGGGCGCCGCCATCTTTATCACAATATTAACACCATTCGCCCTCAACGGCGAAATCTACGGCAGACTACGCCATACTTACCTATACCATTAATGCTATTCCCTTACTTTACCCGCTATTTACCGGCAAAGGTTTTCTCCTTAGAGAAAAACACAAAAAAGAGTCTGTAAACACAGACTAAGTCTTTTTGTGACGTCATACTCCGTCGGAGTCACTGCAGGAAACCCCGACCGTCAGTAGTATATAAGGCCCCGCGCCAATAACACTTCCTCTTTCCTTTGCCGGCGCCTGTTGAAAGTACAACCCAATGTAATCAGGCGCGCTCGCAATCTTTTCACCGGCTCTTCAAGACTTCAACTCTTCACAAATAAAAACGATGTCAACAAACACCGCTAAGGATGGGTCCGTGACGGACATCCCAGCGAATGAAAAGGGGAACAAAACCCCATCAAAATCGAAAAAGACAATTTCGAAAACCAAGAAACCAACAGACAAGTCGAACCCCAAAAACGCGGGTGCTACCCCGGGGGTATCCAAGACTTTATCCCATGAGCCGATCTCTGATCGGGGGAAACAAAACCCTCCTCCCACGAAAGAAAAACCACCACGGAGGACGGAGGTAACTACACGAAAATCTAACCCCAAAAACGCGGGTGCTACCCCGGGGGTATCGAAGATTACATCCCATGAGCCGATCTCTGATCGGGGGAAACCAAACAACCCTCCCACGAAAGAAAATGAAATGAGCAGTGGACTACCACTGGGGACGGAGGTTATGAGCCCCAGCAGTGGGGACGAGGTTGTCACTCCAATTCAACCAAACTTTCTTCCGGTAAACGTGATAACGGAGGGAGAATTACATGAGCAATCCGTCGATATATCCGAAAGAAATACACAAACAGGATTGCCCAAACAACCAACCATGTCCATGGATCCATCTGCAGCCGCGAACTGGTTTTTTTTTCAGACTCTTCAGGCGGCTTTTCAGTCCGGAAATCAACCCATTGTTGGGAATTTCTCGGTACCAAAATCAGGACCCACCGCACCGGCGACGGCAACCCAGCCCGACGGGCCGGGCGATTCTTCACACGACGACCCACCGGTATCCGCCGGGGACTCAGCCGGGCGTTCGCGGCCAAGACAACGAGAGGGAATCTCACGTCGCAGTCGGGAGGCTAGCCCTACCCCTCCTCGTTCTTTTCGACCTGGCTTAGCACGATATGCCGCCTCTATTCAACTCGATGATGAGTCTAACTCTGAACTTAGTCATCATCGACCTATGGCTGGTTCCAGGAAGAGAAAATGGACGGACTCTGCCTCTTCCTCGACACTCTCTGACATGGATTATACTGGCATTAGCAGAAAGCGAACTACCTTTTCTGTTCCAGACAATGACATTGCCAGTGACTCTGCCTCTCTGTTGGGTGAAAGTGTTCATGAATTCCCCACCAAGGACGCAGATGATGTTAATATCAAGCCGCTTCAACCAGCGGAAATTATCACTAAATACTGCCCCCAGCTGAAGGCAGAACAAGCAGAACAACAGCAAAATGTTCCTAAACCAATTTTCTGTTTGGACTCTCATCTAAGTGGTGACAAACAAGCATCATCGTGTGCCATTAAGCTTGATGCTCCCTTCATATCGTGCGTGAACAGCCTGAGTGATAGAGGGACCAGACTGAAACCCCTGCGGAAGGAGGTAAGTCGCAAGTTTCCCTTCGGGGAAACTGAATATAAGGCCTTTTTCAAGGCCCCGTCCGTACCAGACGCTGCTACCCGAGTGGGGGACGCCAGGGCAAAAAGATCAACGTCGAGACGTAACCCCCTCCGCTCCCCCAAATTTAACATGATGGAATCACAGTTACACGCGGTTGACTCAGCAGCTCGGGGCTCAATGAGGCTCGCTGCCTATCAAACTTATTTACTCACTGCCCAACGTGAGGCAGACAAGCTCAATATCTCACCTGAAGATCGTAAGCTTATCTCAGACCTGCTACTGCAGATTGCAGAACTCCAATTTGAACAGGCGACTAGAACAAGCATCCTCGTTACTCGCCTTCGGAGATCGCTTGTCCTTGAACATCTCCAAATAGAGAAAAATGCTGCAGCTCTCCTCCAAAAACTCCCTGTGAAAGGTGAAGATCTCTTCGGAGGAAAGTTTCAGGAGATCCTGGAATCCTCAATCACTGCATCAAATACAGCAGACAAGACGGTGTACAAGTTATCTGCCCCATCGAGCTCAACCTATCGACACTCACACAACGATAGAGACCACACTCCCAGATACCGGGAGCCATCCACCCAGGGCCAGTCACCCCGATTTTCAGCTGAGAGCAAAACGCCACAAAAGAAATGGGGAGACAACAAGCCCTTTCGAGGACAATCATCCTTTCGAGGACAATCGAAATTTCAGCAAAAATTCAAGCGCCACCCCGGCCGGGGGGGTCAACAATTCTGACTATCTGGCACGACCGTTGCGGGTCCCCCAATATCCCCTACCAGTAGGGGGGAGATTAAAAAACTTTCATACAAAATTGGCGACAGATCACCACCGACAAGTTTGTGCTCAGAACGATCCACCAAGGTTATACCATTCAGATAGACCCAGTATACCAAAAATCTGGAAAATACAGAATGATCCTCAACCTAAAGAGACTAAATCACTTTGTTCCAAATCAACAGTTCAAGATGGAAAGTCTCTCCAAAATCTTGCCTCTCATCCAATGCAACGAGTGGGCAGCAACTATAGACCTGTCGGATGCCCACCTACACGTCCCTGTAGCCCCCTGGTCACAGAATCTGCTCGGCTTCGCGATAGGGGAAAGAACATGTGTCTATCAAGCCCTCCCGTTCGGACTTCGCTCATCCCCTCGCATTTTCACTCTCATAGTAAGAGCAGTCGCAGCCGCACTACGAGAGAGAGGGATAAAAATATTCTGCTATCTCGACGACTGGCTGATTCTAGGCCTCTCACAACAGTCACTAAACAGACAGGTTCAGACCACAATCGATCTCGTCACCAGTCTGGGGTTTATCATAAACAGAGAGAAATCAAAACTAACCCCAACCCGGAACCCGGAATTTCTGGGGGCATCCATAGATATCCAAAGTCAAAAAGCAACGCCAACACCTCACAGAATCCTAAAGGTGCAAGAGACGGCTTCCAACCTACTCCATGCCCCAAAGTCCTCGGTCAAATACTGGCAGGTCTTCTTGGGTTTACTGGCAAGCCTAGTGGATGTGGTACCTCAATGCAGACAACACATGAGAATTCTCCAAATCCACCTACAAAAATACCTATGCCCAACGTCACAGGCAAACAAGACAATGGTTCCCAACAATTCCAGGACTCGAGCAGCAATTCAGTGGTGGTTGCATCTCCCCAATCTAACAGCAGGGAAACCTTTTCAAGTCCCCCCTCCAACCCTCACGATCCTAACAGATGCATCGAAACAAGGTTGGGGAGCAGTGCTAGATCTCGACCAAACCGGGGGGGCATGGAACCCTCTGGAAAGAAATTGGCACATCAACAAATTGGAAATGGTAGCTGTCCAACGGGCCCTCCTACATTTTCAGACAGAGATCGAGGGGAAGTCAATCCTCATAAAGTCAGACAACAAGACTGTAGTGGCTTTTATCAACCATCAGGGGGGAACCAGATCAAGAACCCTGTGCTTCCTAACATTGGAAATCCTTCAGTGGTGCATCAACCAGGCAATCTACATCCGGGCATCGTACATACCGGGCAAGGACAACTACATTGCCGATTTCATATCACGGGGGAGATATCTACCGACGGAATGGATGCTCCACCCCGTGATAACGAGACACATCTTCAATCGATTTGGCCAGCCGTCTGTCGACCTATTTGCTTCGGAACTGAACAGACAATTACAAACATATTGCACAAAACACAGGGACCCCAAGGCCCTGGCAACAGATGCGTTCTCGATCCCGTGGAACAACGTTCTCAGCTACGCTTTTCCTCCCTTTGCAATCATCACAAGGGTACTGACCAAAGTCCGGGAGGAGAATGCCACCACCCTCCTAATCGCCCCGTGGTGGCCCCGTCGACCATGGTTTCCAACTCTGGTGAACCTTCTGAACGATTACCCAGTAATCCTACCAGACAGAAAGGACATACTGAGACAACCGGGGACAAAACAGTACTACCCGAATCCTTCGAGACTGAAACTAACACTCTGGCCAATTACAGGGCAACAGCACTTGCGGCGGGACTTTCTGAAAGGGCTGCCGATCTTACAGCACAGTGCCTCCGAGAGTCAACTAGATCCGCCTATGATTCAAGACTTCTGCACTACATCAGATGGTGCCGGGAATCAGAGATTGATCCACCCAAAGTATCTTTAGGTGAGCTAGCTGAATTCCTTATCTCTCTTTATGACAAGGGTTTTTCACTTAACACTATTCGTGGCTATAGGTCAGCCATAGCTGTTATTCACAAAGGGTTTTCGAACGGCGAATCTGTATCCTCATCTATCATGCTGACAAGGTTAATGAAATCATTTTTTCTTACTAGACCCAGTAAGAAGACGTTATCTCCTGCCTGGAGTCTCCCCAAGGTACTCCAAACTCTTAGTAGGGCCCCATATGAGCCCCTACACAAAGCTTCTCTTAAAGACCTTACGATCAAGACAGTTTTTCTCCTGACAACAGCTTCTGGTCAACGTCGCAGTTCTGTCCATGCACTTACCACCAGCTCAGGTCACATACGCTGGGAGAAGAACAAAGTAAGGCTCCTCCCACATGCACGCTTCTTAGCCAAAAACCAACGTGAGTCATCCCAGCCCCTGGAGATTGTTCTTCCTTCTATACAGTCCCTCTCCTCCATCGCTGAAGATAAACTGTGGTGTCCAGTTAGAGCTCTAAAGTGGTACATAAACAGGACACAGAACTTACGGTCATCAGAGCAACTTTTCGTTAGTTGTCTACCACCACATAAAGCTGTCTCTCGTGATACCATCTCTCGTTGGATTGTGTCGGCTATCAAATCAGCGGGCCAGGTTGCCCTCCTTTCTGACAGAATTCGAGCACATGACACAAGGGGCCTTGCTGCCTCATGGGCCCTCTTCAACGGTGCCTCCATGGAGGACATACTCAACGCTGCATACTGGTCAAGTTCAAACACCTTTACGGCATGCTACCTGTCCGATGTACTTCAGACTGAGACTGAGTTTGCAAGGGCAGTGCTGTCTTGCTCAAGATCTTAAACTGGGTGAGGAATTCACACGATGACTTATTTATGTTTTGGTCCATCATCTATCTGTGTTCCCTCCTCCCATAGTTAACATGTGGTAATCTAGCATTAATGGTATAGGTAAGTATGGCGTAGTCTGCCGTAGATTTGTATTTTCAGTAGTGAAAATCATATCTACTAAGTAGCCATACTTACCTATACCAAACCCGCCCTCCTTCCCCTTGAGTTAGATGATGGCGTAACAGGCGCCTTGGAAAGAGGAAGTGTTATTGGCGCGGGGCCTTATATACTACTGACGGTCGGGGTTTCCTGCAGTGACTCCGACGGAGTATGACGTCACAAAAAGACTTAGTCTGTGTTTACAGACTCTTTTTTGTGTTTTTCTCTAAGGAGAAAACCTTTGCCGGTAAATAGCGGGTAAAGTAAGGGAATAGCATTAATGGTATAGGTAAGTATGGCTACTTAGTAGATATGATTTTCACTACTGAAAATACAAATCATTACAATCAATTATTCACGCACTAAATACAGGTAGGCGTTAACCACTAACCATTTAAATGACAATTTATCTAAACATCATATAGAATAAATGTAATAACATTTATTTAAACGATCAATGTAATTTGATTAACTGGATACCATATCCCTATGAAGACATATTATTCTGACTAACGGAAGTTGTCAAGTACAAAATCAAATACATTCTCCTTCCAAAATAATCCTTATTTTCCTCTCCTGAAGGACATAAAAACATTTCATAGACATGTATCAAAGCTTACAATCTTTACTATCAAACTGACATTTAAAGAAAACAACTTACTTCTTTCAAAGGTGTAAAAACGTAACAAGGGCGTTGCACACTATATACGGCCCGACACACGCACAACCTCCTTCGCCCATGACAAGATGCAATGTGTGCCTACGTATCTGCTATGTCAGGCAGATTCCCGCGCCCACATATAAAGACCTATCACAATTCTATAAACAAAATATCCTTCCTCTTTTTGCTATTCTTGTACAAACACCTTTTGAATGAAGTAAAATTAAGTTATTACACATTATATGCAATCTTATTCCTTTTTGACATAGACTCACAATATATCAATTCTTCCTCAAGATAACAAAACAAACTTATAAATCGAGGAACTACATTTCATTCACCGTATTTTTAAACGGCAGTTTTATGCAAATTACACAAATGTCATTTGCATAAGAAAAACACGTATAAATCCAATTTCCTACATTACCAATCATGTGAAAGAATATGTTTTGACAAGTACATGATGATAACAAATTTGCCGGGAAACCGCCTACTAATTCATATATTTGGTAAATTTGTTTCTCTCATGGTCTGTGAGAGATATAGGGTAGTCCCATATACATCTTTCTGTGTATAGTGCTTGTAACTTTACGAAGAATGGGCCAAATTTCTTATCATTTTGATGATTCCAGAACCTTGCAGATGCTAGATGCTAGATGATCAACCTTTTCTGATCGATTCCACAACGTTTCTTTCACAATGCAATCGCATGACCATAACTGGTCTTTACCTTTAATGCTTTGTCAGGCCTGATAAAAACCCGATTTAAATCGGTTTCCCGATTTTTTTTTATTTTTCCCGATTTTTTTTTTCTTCCCGATTTATAAAAAAAAAGAAAAAAAAAAATCCAGATTTTTTTTTTTTTTTTTTTTTTTAACCATTTTTTTTTTCTTCTTCCATAGTTTATCCTGATTTTCCCGATTTCCCTCTTATTTTCTATATTCTTCCCTATTTTGCCCCATTTTTTTTCCAATTTTCTAACCGAAAGGGGGGAATGTTGTTGGATGCCATTTTTCCCCCGCGAATCCTCTTTTTTTTTTTTACTCAAGGGGGGCGTGGTTGAGTGCTCACTATCACCCCTGTTTGTATTGATTTCCAGGTATGAGAAGAGGACAGCTCCCTGTCCAGACCCAGTCAGCTGTCAGATGAGACCTGATATACACCTTGGAGCTATCTCAGAGAAACTAGAATCTCTCTTACACGACTATCTAGACTCAAGGTTACCAACATCAGATGATGCAGATGGGACTAAGAGGGAAGATGAGGAGACTAATCTGAAGACTCTGATGTATAGCAAGTATCAGAGAGCTTTGTGTGATCCAGGAGAAGCTGTAGGTCTTCTTGCAGCTCAGGTCAGTAGTATCAAGAAGTAGAGGGTCTTTAGAATCCAGCATGAAATGATTAAAATGGGACTATGAGAGAAGATGAAGAGACTAAACTGAAGAATCTGATGTATAGCAAGTATCAGAGAGCTCTGTGTGATCCAGGAGAAGCTGTAGGTCTTCTTGCAGCTCAGGTCAGTAGTATCAAGAAGTAGAGGGTCTTTAGAATCCAGCATGAAATGATTAGAGTGGGACTATAAGAGAAGATGAAGAGACTAAACTGAAGAATCTGATGTATAGCAAGTATCAGAGAGCTTTGTGTGATCCAGGAGAAGCTGTAGGTCTTCTTGCAGCTCAGGTTAGTAGTATCAAGGAGTAGAGGGTCTTTAGAATCCCAGCATGAAATGATTAGAGTGGGACTATGAGAGAAGATGAAGAGACTAAACTAAAGACTCTGATGTATAGCAAGTATCAGAGAGCTCTGTGTGATCCAGGAGAAGCTGTAGGTCTTCTTGCAGCTCAGGTCAGTAGTATCAAGAGGTAGAGGGTCTTTAGAATCCAGCAGAGAGAGAGAGAGAGAGAGAGAGAGAGAGAGAGAGAGAGAGAGGAGGGGAGGCTAGGGTGAAGAAAGTTCTAAAAGGATATTTTCATTGTTGATTCCAGATTATAGTATGTGACATGTCTTGAAACATGAGATACACTTTGGATTAACATCTAGATGATGATTATTCAGATTAACCAATAAGTCTTTCATTTCTCTATATAGGTTTTTATGATTTAAAAACCTCAAGAAAGACTTTACAGGAATGGAAACAGCAATTTTTAGTATTATACCCTTGCCAAAGCATGTTTTCTATATATTTATTTGGAAGACATAACTGCTGTGTCTATCTTTTTAATTTATCTGATTTTGTTTCTTCTTCCAGTCGATTGGAGAGCCTTCAACTCAGATGACATTGAACACGTTTCATTTTGCTGGTCGTGGTGACATGAATGTAACACTGGGTATCCCAAGACTCAGGTAGGCAAGGAGAAGATGAAGAACTGGGGGAGGGTGTGGAGGAGGGTTTGGGTTTGGTCGGGTATCAAAAGCCATGTCTGGTGACTTTAGTTATTGACCTTGTGGTGTTTAGTGTAATATTACTCTTGTTTGATATTAACATTCTAATTGTATGATGTGCATATTTAGATGCAATGAGATATTGTTTGTAAATATTTGTGTGCACTATTTTCCAAACACCAATATCCTTCTTTATAGTTGATTATTATGAACGGTAACTAGTTTTATGATTGGAATCACTTTTCTTTTCTTTTTTAAACAGGGAGATTCTTATGGTAGCCAGTGCTTATATAAAGATTGTTTTCCCATCTCTTGCATTACAGGGAGGTTCTTATGGTAGCCAGTGCCAATATAAAGACCCCTAGTATGACGATACCATTCCTCAATCCTGATATCTCTGCTAAGAAGATTGGCAGGATATGCAGGCAGCTCAGTAGAGTCCACCTGTCACAGGTATGATGTGTGTACCATTGTAATTAGGGAAGGCAACTTTATTATCACTCGCGTTCGTCCGGGTTCGGGACGCCTACTTATCTCTTAATCCCCCGTTCCCGGACGCGTATTGTACGCTGGCGGTCCCTTGGCGTCCCTTGCTCGCGTCTATTGTTGTCTGTTGGACAATAGAGCAGGCAGCCAGAAAAGAAGCCATCCAGTCCGCTAGGACCGCTGTCAATCAACCTCACCGCTATCCAGCCCCTCTCTAATCCTTTCTAATCTGGCGTCCCCTGACAATAGCTGACCCGTCTAGAACGCGTTAATCTGGTGTTCCCTGACAATAGTTGCACCCGTCTAGCTCGCGTTTAGAATACGATAGTAGATTTTCATGGATGAATTTTCAGTCTTGAAAGCAGAGCTAGAGCTGCAATCCCCCCCCCCCCCCGGGTTGATTGATAATAATTTGTCCCAAAAATGTGTCGCGCGCTAAAATAATAAACCTAACCAGCAACGCCTCAAGTCTTTCTACATACAGCTGCATATGAGTAAAAGCTTCTTGTGCGACACTGCAAATATATAAATCATATTTAGTAGTGTCTGTATTCCCCAACCTATTAATCAGTACTGCTTTGCGTGGATCAGCAATTCGCGCAAATCACAACATGTGGATAGCCCCCTAAAATGCGGTCACGTGATCTGAGCCCGACAGCGCTGGTAAAGACGCACCACACTCGAAGGCCCTCGAAGGGCGCTTGCGATAAGCGAAAAAAATCGTTACAAAATCCCTGATTTCTTGATTTTAAGCGCTTTTTTTGGCGAAGCCGTTTTTAAAACTTGGCTAAGCCACCGCATGCTTTGGAAATATGGCTCCGATTCCGCACTTTTGACAGCAAAATTTGGCTTTTGGGCTGGATATTTGGAAGTGACATCGGGATTTCCTTGTACTAGTGAGTGACGCTGTATGTAGTGCAGTGCACTGATATGTAATTTGCGTGTGTTGTGGATGCTGGTTTGATATCACGATTGGATGCATGTGTGTGTGTATGCATAGCCTGGGGTAATGCGCACGTCTTTGAGTGGTGTACATCCCCTGTGTTGTGTGTAATGTGCATGCGTGCGCGCCACAGGAATTGCCAACACGAAACATTGGCACAACTATGCATACGCTCGTTCTCACAGCCAACCTGTAGCCACGTTCGCACAGCCAAACTTAAAAAAACCGTATAAATACGTTAAAAACGTTCTGCTTGGCAGCTCTGTGAAGTCTGAGTTTTATGTAAAATCACAGCAGAAAATTCAGTGTTTTTACAAAATAAATATAGAAATCAAAATTAGGATTTACATTGCATGTACTACTTACAAGTGAAGATGTAGATGTAACTTTGCCTCCCTGTTGTTTTACTTTTCCCTTTTGTTGATTTTTTTTATTCTATGCATAATCAGGCCTCTCGCCAAGAAATTAAAAAGGCGTGGCGCGACACTAGGGAAAATTTGACCCCGCCCCCCTAAAAAAAAAAAAAAAAAAAAAAAACGTTTACAAGTATTAATTAATAATTAAGAGTAATTTGATTAATTGTTATCCCTTTATTATGTTCCGGGTCATTGTCATATTTACCCTTGCACTAAATAATCTAAATTATCAATATTTATAGTATGTTGGAATTTGTGAAATTTGTTATCCAATGTTACAAAGAAAAAAAAATGAATATGATCATAGTTGTTTGGATTTTTATCGAGCTAGACCAAGTCATGTATTTAAAGCTGTAATTATTTTCCTTATATTAAAAACAATATTGCATTTTCTTATTTTCACAAAATTGCAGTACTCAAATTCTCTGTCTCAAAATGACATATACACCCGTCGACTCCGAGACACCAAAAATAAGAAGAGCTGTCGACGTGTTTGTACGCCCGCGTCATTAACATGGCCAGTTCATATTTTTAATTTGCTGGAAATTGTTCTTTAAAAATGAGAAATTCACGAGTTTGAGTAGGATCTCACTATATAATTGTTAAATATCAAAATTTTGAGCTTTTTTTTATTGCCCGATATGAAAACATGCAGCCACAAATGAATTTGAACATTTTGATTGACTGCATAGTTGCTTAGTAACCAGACATACTGGTCAGTTCATTCATGACTTATGAAGCCGCCTCTGAGCTAATGTAAACAAAAACAAAGCCATTTATGGGCCGAGTGAATGAACTCAAGTGAATGTGACAGAGAAGAGAGCGAGAGAGAGGTTTTCCCACGCTCATCTTTTCAGGGGGGAGGGGGGGGGGGGGGGGGGAGGAGGAGATAACTTCACGAAAGAGACAGCGCAAGAGAGAGAGAGAGAAAGAGAGGGAAATGTATGATGGAGAGCGCGCAAACATGAAAGGGCTATAGGCCGCCAAGAAGGGATCGGAGCTGAACAAAGGGGAGACATTAGCATTTTGATAAGATTAGATCATCGACCAAGGCCACGTGATGAGTGATGGCTCACTCGATCGTAGTTGGTTTCTCAAATAAATAACAGATAGTGATGAAATGTTCCAGAATGAGTGAAGTGAAGTTGTGGATCTATCTTTGCCTTCCTGTTGGTTTTACTTTTCCCTTTTCTTGAATTTTATTTTGTACAATGCATTTTCGTATTTATTTAGTCGCCCTTTTTACCTGCGGCTGCCATTTTTCCGTCTCCCGATCCTTTCTTTCTTCTTGAACTCTAATATTTCTTTATTTATATCTTCATCACCAGGCGCGTACGCAGTGAGGGGGAAGGGGGACCCCCCCCCCCCTCATTTTTGTGTGTGTGCTTATGGGTGACCCCAAAAACATCATTTCCTGGACCAAAACAAAAAGTGCTCTTACCCCCTCCCCTGCCTGTCAGTACAAAATTTTCGGCGCAATTTAACCCCCCCCCCCCCCCCCCCCTGCGAAAAAATCCTGCGTACGCCCTTGTTCATCACTTACTTCATCTAATTTTGTAATTCCATCTCTTAGATTTTGTTTTCAATGATTAATGATGATAACGTTATTATATCGTTTTTCAGAATTTCATTGAAATTAAAAATTTGAATTGTGTTCAAGACTGCGAATTCATTCTTTAATACGTCTCCCGATTTTTTCCTTCACCTACTTTATCTGCCCCCTCTAATTTTTTAATTCCATCTAGTCTTTTAAATAATGTTTTTTTTGTTCTTCTTTTTTTCTTCAATTAAATACAAACTTAATTTCATCATATATTTTTTTCTCGGAATTGAATTGAAATTGGGGAGGGTGTGCACATTTATTCTAAAACAAAACAGAGAATGTCATAGATCATTGGAGAGTGGGAGAGAGAAAGACCGAGTGAGAGGGGAATTGGAAAGAACGAGGGAAAGAAAGAGGATGCAAGAGATGATGGATGTTGAAATTCTTATTTTAATCCTCTGTATATTTACGAGAAGTAAAAAGAGTTCTATTTCTTATTTTCAATCTAAATGGTCCGTATATGCTCTAATAATTGAACAATGCTGTTCTCATGCCACATGGCATTGCTCTTTATCGTAGTCTAGTCACAACGGGAAACAAAGAATGACAGATTTATTATGACATTCCCGCTCTCAGAACAAAGGCGCGTAACGACGTTAAATATACGCGATGTTTTGGAACTTTGGTGTTGATTGACATGACGCCTCATTTCAGATAAGCAATCGACAATAGTTATAATGAATAAATGACACATATTTGTAAAGCTTAGATCCTCTTCTTTCATTTGATGCAACTCATATAATGCATATTTCACGAATGAGCGATTAAAAAACAATTTGAAGACATGATCCTTTGGTAAGTTCACTTTCTGCCCTTTCATAAATTAAACCTCGGCTCAATCAGGAAAAATGAGCCAGGAATAACAAATTTCTGTTTGTTTAAAGTAATGCTTGCACTTCCATAATTTGATTAAACGAATTCGTTTTCACTGGCTGCCTGCCGTAGCAACAGAGTTATGGAAATTATGGAAATGCAAGCATTACTTTAAACAAACGGAACTTTGTTATTCCTGTACAAATATGTGTCTTATATTTATTATAATTTTGATTAAGTTATCATAAAACATCGATAATTCTCCGTTTCGTTTTCTCATGGGACGCACTATATAGCTAAAGAAAGTGTTGATTAAAGAAAGAGAGATAGTGGTAAGAGGTAGAGAGATAGTGGTAGAGAAAGATTAGAAAGGTGACTGGATGAGAGAGAGGGAGAGAGGGCTAACAAAAAAAGGGTCGTAGAGAGGGCCTGGAGAGAAAGATAACAGATAAGAAAGGAAATAGTGTTGATTTGAGATACAGATGGATTTACTACTATCGAGAGAGAGTTTCAAGGTGTATTCCCGAATTAAAAAGGGGAATTGTTGGATCTGTTTTTGTTATCGGAACAAAAATTCTCCTCACCATGCATTGTCCAGTCGCAACAACGACATACAAATAATGACAGATTTATTATGACATTCCCGCCACAAGTCGGCGCTCTCAGAACAAAGGCGTAGGCTGACAATCGTAAATATCGCGGTCTGTCTGAACTTGGGTGTTGATTACAACATTTCCAAGATACGGTTATCAATCCAACTTTCTACTTCATTTGTGCCTTTTCATTGCACCCACGAAAAGATCGATAGAAATGTCAGAATGTCTATTACCCTTCCCAGCTCAATGGGCGGCACAGGGTATGCAAATTAGAAATTGTTCTAGCGCTGCTGGTCGCTACAAGGCGGCCGCGGCGTAGTATCATTCATTCAAAATCAGTTTTCATAAGACCAAACGTCCAAAATAGATGACATATAAAAATACATAACAGTCTCGTAGAGTAAATATTTCAAAGAACAAAACATGCATGTCTACGTCCCCTCTACCTCTCTCTCCCTCTCTCTCTCCCTCTCTCTCTCAACCTCAAACAACGGACCTCTGCATTGATTGCGATTCACACAATTTTCATTTCATTTACATTTCATTTAAAATGGGGAAAGCCTTCCGATCGCTGGAAGGAAGGAATTTTACTGGCAAGGTGATTAAACGAGTTCTTGCCCCTCTTAGCGCGACAAATAGAAACCCTATTCCTCTCAAGAATTATGTAATATTATGTAAGATAATCCCCCCCATTCTTGCCCCTTTCATTGGGTACGCGTTTGGGACGCTCGCGTTCTCTAAACAAAGGAGGGTACGCGATGAATGGAGAAGGTTTTAATCCCCCATACCTTACGCGTATAGGACAGTCGCGTTCTGCTAACAAAGGAGGGGACGCGATCGTCCTGAACCCGGACGAACGCGAGTGATAATAAAGTTGCCTTCCCTTAGTTGCTGATATCAGCGCTTTATTAGGCAATGGTTTAATTGAAACCATGTAGTTATCATTTGAAGTAAAGATTCGGTCATCATTCTTTTACATTAAAGTTGATACTCTAAGACAATCCCAAATACTGAGATAATTACATAAATAGAAAGCTTTTAACCCCCATAATAACACCAAATGGTGTCCACCCGACAAAACAAGTTTAGAATAATGAATTTATTCGAGTAAACTCTACCAAAATATCTAAGTCTGAAACCCGGAAGTGCATGTAGAGTCGGGCCTCTATCCGTGACGTCACAAACGGGAGTCATGGGCTCAGTGAGAGTGAATGGCAGTGATATCCCTACGTAAATGCTATCCTGTCAGAGCTTAGATTTGTTGTTGTTAAGGAGTATATTTGATGGATTTTCTGTTTTCATTTGAATGAAGAATAACGAAGCAACATTTTCCAGTCGCTGATTTCTTTTTATATCCTCATATTCACCTATTTGGTAGAGATTTAAGACGAGTTTACTGCTCAGTAGAATTAAAGTTAAAGCGTGCACTTATGAATAGGCGGATGCATTATATTGTCATCAGATGTACATGAGCAGTTTTGTAAAACGAATAGGTCTAGAACTATGATACTACTTATCATAGATGTGTGTGACTGCCTCAAAAAAGGATACAGTACCAGTTAAACATTTTATGTTGTAAAATATCAAACTTGAACGAGATCATGCAAGCGCGCTTCCTCTATAATATTTTGGCGAGTGATGCGGCTCTTGCATGAACGTTCGTGAAGCGAGCAGAATCGGGAGGTAAGACCAAGCCGCTGCTCTAGGCGCTGCTTGCTTGTGATGGAACGTACGTGCGCTAGTTATATGTTTATCGGCAATTGCAAGAGAATGAGAGCGACGTTGCCAGCTAAGAAAAACAACTAACAAAGACTTGCTCCTGACTACCGGTGTCAGAATTGGTAGATGAAGGATGTTCAGGGCCAAGGAAGGCGAAAGACATGGGAAAAGGGAAGAAGAAACCATCTGGAGATCGCTGTAGTGTATGGTAATGAACTGTGCATGGGTAGACAGCTACTGTTCACTCCGTGCCTGGGCCGATTTCAACACCGAAACAAAAATTACATGGTGAAAATATCGACTAATAGCACATCGTTGGCATGTATATGTCATAATTTTTAAAAGGGGAATTGATATTAATACTATGAAGTACTAGGGGAAGGTAAAGAATTGTACATAGAATTATGATATATTAGACTTTTCAGCCTTTGAAACAAAAATATGCAGAAAATCGTATCACTCTGCACATGTTTGCTATGGAACATCCGGGTACGTGAATATACTCTCTCCCGTACGTGAGGTCATAAATAGTAGACCAGCGCCGTGACTGATTTTCTATGCAAAGAGAGGCGGATATTTTAGACATTTCAATTGAGGATTTCGAGTAGACAGAATTTTTTTGTGATATACTAAGTAATTGAAAAACTTAAAAATAACATATACTTGCCGTAGGTAACAAATTAAGGGACATTTATTTGCTTAGAGTATCAACTTTAACATAATTTACATTTTTGCTCCTGTATGCATGCTGGGTCTGTATGCTCTTTGGTTTATGTGTGCTGAACCCAAGGAAAATTTTGGGATAAAACTCATTAGAAATAAGAAAAATGTAAAGAAAAAATATCCAAAGCTGATCTCACATTCACAATCATATTGTCCGAACCTCGCGAGTCTTCTCATTCTATTATATCCCAAGTTGGCCACTCAATATTCAAATTTGCATCTTCTTTTTTATCTTTATATAACAAATTGAAATCCAACTACCACGTACATCTGTGAATCTTAATGTGCACCCCCTCTTTCTTTTTTTTCTTCTTTTTTCTGTCTTTTTCCCCTTTTTCCAATATTTTTTTCCTCCATATTTGTATTATTATGTATCCTTTGAGGGTTTTCATACTATCAAGCTTTGCTTACTTTGTCAACCCTCCTGTTTGATGTTTTTGATTAGTTACAGCCAGCCTTACTTTATTCTACATCTTCCTTTTCGACCCCTTGCTTTCATCCATATACAGGTGATTGAAGATATAGACATCTGGGAATCCTATGATTTTCCCACGACACAGTGAGTAAAATATCCTTGAATTTCACTCTCATAGAATAATAAGCTATCTACTCTTAAATCTCCTCTTCTTGAAGATGTTATTTAAGATGGAATATACTTGTTTTCAAAAATATCTGAATGAAAAAATAATGATTTACAAAGATGACAAGCAATGCATGGATCTCTGGATAGTACAATAAGATCCCCAAACAGGAGACTGTTCTCTCATTAAACAAACATGAATGTAGGCTATATACATATTTGGGTATTTGTTGTTCCTGTAAACAATATGGTATGTCACAGAAATATGTGTCATGATGATGATGGTCCACAGCACTTGTATGGTGCCATTTATCTGTTTCAAACATTCAAAGGCGCCTGCTCCTCTTGTAGTCATGGACTACACATTCGCTTGAAAAGATGGGTTTTGGGGTCTGCCTTAAAGCTTTATGATGTAGATAACTCTATTGTCCTGCTTCCCTCATGCAGTGATCACTATCGTGTATACAAGATCAGACTCAACTTCTTGCCTCATGAAGAATACAAGGTAGGTTGAACGGAGTAAAGCTTTTCCAAATGATAATGATACAACATAAATGTATAGCACTTGTCTATGGTACAGATCAAAGTAAAAAGTTTTTTTCAATATTATTCCTTTCTATTTTATATCAGAAATTCTGAAACTCAATGCAAGTATGGTCCTGATTCTAATCTGGTCTTCTTTTTTTCCCACTTTAACTTACAATTTTGTCAACCTCCGTGATTTCTCCATTTACGTAGTTGTAACGTTATAAGTTTTCAGTCTTTTTTCTGCATCTTTACCACATTATATTATCTATGCAATTTATGATGTATGATTTATGTACTGTCTAACATTAATGGTTTAAGTTGTAAGTGGCCATTTCTATATTGGCATAACTGATAAGGATAGATATGTGTAATACTTCTGAATTTTTATGTTGATATTATGCATTTTCATGATGTAAAATTAGACAATTTTAGCACCTGGGATGCATGTTCAGTGTATATTGTTTCACAAGAAACTAATATGATTTTCAATTTCAACTATAATTTTTTTTTTTTTAGGATGAGCTGAATGCAACTCCAGCTAGTATCCTGTCTTACATTGAAGTGACTTTCCTCAAGCAGTTCCTAGAGATTGTCAAGAGAAAGATGAAAGATCTCAAGAAAGCAAAGTAAGTTTTAATTAAATCTAATCTTGAGCTCTGGTATGGGCATCGTATGTAGAGAGAACATGGCTATAATTCAGCCTGGATTGTTTATCCTGCAGTCGATTTTTGGAACCAGTAAAATAAAATCAACCTCACAAAAACTTGCTGGCAATCATCTTTAATAAAAACCACAACTCTCATTCCCACATAGTCGCTCTTGTTAAGCACATGGTGTCGGGCCTTCTTACCTTGATTTCCTTATCTTTCTATGCTCATTACTCAGCCCCTATACTTTTTCTACCAAAATCGTTTGGCGCATGTCATTTATTTGTAATCTTGAACATTCAGTGTAAATTTTGTTGGATTTTGTGAGAATTTTGTTGTTATCATTACTAGAACTCAAGCTTTATCTATAAGCAAGGAATCTCATTGCCGTACATTACCTATTGCACTGTGACAAAGGGAACTAATATTATAGTTGTTCCTTTACTGAACTTTGTATATGTCCTGGGAGCAAGTGTTAATGAGTGAATTGATGCTCTGAACATCTTGCAATTAAAAGGATGTTACATTGAATGTATTGTCTGTTGAGAGCCAGAAGGGCGTTAAGTCTGTGTTAAAATATGTAAGTTAACACCTTTCAGGCTTCAAACAGGTGATATAATTTGACATCATCAGATAATTCATCAGTTTGAATTGAAGATGGCATCACTCCCATCATGTGTAAATCTCATTTCTCTGTTCGTCTGAAGAAATATTAAGTATGAATGAATGACATAGACAAGGTTGTGATTTTCTAACTTAAATTGAGATTTTTAAAGATTGATAAACAGTTTTAAGATACTATTAAACGTACATGTACATATACATGTATTCTCTGGTATTTGCAAAAGCACTTTTACTGAACTTTATACCATGTGTTTCTGTGTAATGTATTCAACTCAATTCAAAGTTTATTCAACACTCTTCATAAAACATTTAAAACATACAAATACAGGATGGAATGATTAAAGAACAAGATAGTGATAACAATTACAATTTATTTGTACTTTTTAGCTTTGCATCATCCAGGAAATCCAAGTTGGACTTGATTGATGATGGTGGCAATGCTGCCCCTACCCAAGATAAGAATGGAACAGACCCAGCCATGCAAGATGATGAACCAGCCTCTGTGTCAAGAAACAGAGATTCCATTTCATCAGAGGGGAGTGGTGATGAGGAGGGTGATGGTACAGCGTCTAAATACAAGAAGAAACATGATGAAGAGAAGGAGTATGAGGATGATGGAGGAGAGGAAGCAGAGGAGGAGCAGGACGGAGAATGGGAAGAAATCATTGATACAGGTTAGAAGACTCTGAACTAAACCATTGCTGAATGTAATACCTCATAGAACCTCTAACCTCATCATCCTCAGTCAATTGACCGAACCACTGGATTACTCAACTGATGCACATCTGTTGACCAGCTCAGAGAAACTTTTGTAGGCCCACTTATTTGCTACATGATCAAATTTTTCTGATCGATTCCACACTGTTTCTTTCACAATGCAATCGCATGACCAGAACTCAACTTTATCTTTAAGCAGCCCTTCTACTACATTGTGGAGCAAATTGTGAAGGACTTTGTAAATGTAATGAAAAAAATGCTGAACCAAATGCTCTGTAGATTGAATTGGTCTACAATAACCACTTTGTCTTTATGTTTTGGTAATGTTCAGGTAGGTGAGTTCCTTGTCTAACTCAAATTTTCACTTTTTAAAATTTGTATTACTTTGTAACAGGTGGTAATGAAGGAAATGGAAAAGCAGATAGCCCTGGTACTCCTGATGAAGATAATGGAGATGATGGTGGTGATGCGGATGATGAAGCAATGGAAGAAGACTTACTCTCATCTCAGCTGGATGAGAGTCAATCATCATCTAAGAAGAAGAAGAAGAGACAGATGGCCATCAGTGATAAGGAGAAAGATCAGAGAATACTGGTCAGTCAAATCAACTTGAATCAAATCACCTTGAATCAAATTATCTTGAATCACTGAATACTAAGCTTTGAGATAATCTTGGAATTAAATGCATGGTGTATCAAAAATCAGATAGTTTTAAAGAGTTAAACCTCTTGAATAATTTGCCCAAGATACTCAGACTGGAGTCAAATTGAAAATCGGGGTATATCACAATCAAGTGTAAACCAACCAACTATTTCATTTATGAAGTATCATAATGAAGGATTAGAAATGCTCATGTAGGGAAAGGCTTTCACCTCTACTTTCACCTCTCCTGGCACTTCAAGATGCTCTGAGAATGCAAGTGAATCAAACATTGTAATCTGACCTACTATGACAATAGTTATGTTATGATCTGACTTCCATGTATAAACGATTCATCTCATTGAATACCTTGTTTGCAGGCCACAGTAAACCTGAGTCCATTGATGGTGATGTATGACTTTGATGCTGAAGATCAGCTGTGGTGTGAGTTCAAATTCAAGGTAAGAGAAGAGGCCACACAGAAATACATTAAGAAAGGTAGTATATTACTGTTCTGCCAAAAAACGTATAATATCATTGTTAAGAAGGAAATTTACTTCATTACAGGGTTCAGGAGTAGATATTGTTTATAATGTGATAATTTACGGAATAATGTCAGCTCACTGCACAAAGGACACTAACTCCATGTACTGTCAATGTCTGTACTGTCGTTTTAGCAGTAAGGCAACAAATAATACAATCAGAATAAGTTGTTGTGGAAATCACTTCCATCCTTGATAAGTTCTTCCTTTGATTTCATTTTCAATATATCAAGTGATATCTGTTATGTTCTCAAGATTCAAATCATTGACTGTACATGTACGTGTATTTTAGTATATCCTTTTACAGAATCTACTAGAAGTGTTTGTAAGTTATAAAGCTTATATGATTCTTATTCCTTAACATTTCTTTTTCAATTTATCAAGTGATATCCGGTATGTTCTTAAGATTCAAATCATTGACTGTACATGTATGTGTATTTTAGTATATCCTTTTACAGAATCTACTAGAAGTGTTTGTAAGAAATAAAGCTTATATGATGTAATCACACTTTGTGCCTTTGCCAGTTGTGCTACATGGATATTATGTGAAGTGTATAACATATTTTCTGAGACAATCAATTATGGTGTATCTCATATCTAATATCACACTAGGTTGATTTGACTGATAATAAGCTAGACATGGCTTCACTGGTAGAGCTAGTCTCTAAACAAGCCGTGTATCGTGTATCTCATATCTACTGTCATGTTGCATACTTTAATATGTAGGTTGATTTGACTGATAATAAGCTAGACATGGCTTCACCGGTAGAGCTAGTCTCTAAACAAGCCGTGTATCGTGTATCTCATATCTACTGTCATGTTGCATACTTTGATATGTAGGTTGATTTGACTGATAATAAGCTAGACATGGCTTCACTGGTAGAGCTAGTCTCTAAACAAGCCACCGTTCATCATGTACCTGGAATCTCTCGCTGTCTTGTGTCGGGTCAAGGGTCTGGTGAGACTAAACTACTCACTGAAGGAGTCAATCTACATGTGAGTATATATATCTTTGAATATCTTTGAATATTAGCTCAGTTGGTAGAGCAGTGGTCTCGTAATCCGGCGACCCGGTTTCGACACCAAGGCAATGCGCTAGTGCCCTTTGGTAAGGCATTAATCCTCATTACCATGTCCCTCTGAGAGGACCTAAAGCCATCGGTTCTCTGGTTGCTTACTAACAAACATTTATGCTTTCTTAGCAGTCAGGTAAAATAACCACTACTACTAATATATGTTTGTTAATTTGTTGCAAATGAAAATCAATAAAATCCCTGTGGAGGAAAAAAGTGTGGAAAAAAAAATATATCTTTGTATTCTAGGACAGTCAGAATCAGAAGAAATAAGACAATGATGGAAGCACATCCAGATACTGTATCTTGTATGAATATACGGAGAGAGATAATCGGGAAGTTGATAAAGATTTGTTTGATAGTTGAGGTAAAAAAGAAGTTTTTAAATATGAAATTTATTGTTTAACAAACATACTCCAGGGCTCCATTTCACAAAACTTGCCATCAGTGAAAAATGACAGTTTTTTTTATAAGCTACTGAAATCCTTGCTTCTGATTGGTTATCAGCAGATTTGTCACTGATTTTTGTCATTTGTCATTGGAAAAAGGCTTTGTGAAACGGGTCCCAGGTAGAGATTCAATTCTCATGCCTCAATCATACCAAGGAGTCTGAAACCAGACTGACAACAAACAAACATTACAATACATTACCTCCCACAGCCAAGCATCGGGGGATTCGCGTTGAAGTGGATTCTAGTTATTCACTAGAGAGTCAAGTAAATGAAGTACTATACCATGTTGGTCCCATGTAATAACATATCAATTTACTTTACTTTCTTATTTCTCCAGGAGCTGTACAAGCATGACAAGCTACTGGCCCTGAACAAGGCATACACCAATGATATTCATTCCATGGCCAATGCATATGGTATAGAGGCAGCATCCAAAGCTATCATCAAGGTAACATCATATTCATTTTACATAGAGAGAGAAATGTGTATATCTTCAAAGGTACTTTTAATTATTGTTATGCCTACCGGTACGCCCCACTGAAGGTGGTGCTGGAGGCATTATGTTTTCAGGTTGTCCATCCGTCCTTCCCTCCCTCCCTCTTTCTCGTTAACGCGATATCTCAATAACACTTGAGATATGAACTTCAAACTTGATGATAGAATGTATCACCATAGGAAAATGATCTGATTAGATTTTGGAGTAACTACGTCAAAGGTTAGAGGTAAACTTATAAAATTCCAGGTATTGGCCTCCTTATCGCGATATCTCAAGAACCACTAGAGATATGCATATATGTGGCTCTCAAACTTGTTTTCCAAAAGATATGTTGAGGAATTGATTTAAAAGCAAAATTTCGCACATTGCTGGTCTCGATCGTGTGAAATTTCTTGGAAATACATCCCCCAGGGTTTGGTGATATCTATGATTTTAGAGTAATTTAATCGTTTGTAGGCCTGCTGTAGTGTGCATAGGATTATTCATATTCTATTTTAAATCAACATTAAAATTTACCTTTCTAGTTGTTGATCATTTTTCTCTCACACTCTGAGACAGTTTTTGTAAATAAACTAAAAATCCAGTAAAGCTTCTTTACTCTGTATATATCTAGGCTTAACCCATATCTATCAATACAGGATCAACCTGATTCCCATAGGCAATAGATCAATACATTTGTAGTATAGGAAGTATGAGATGTGGTTTGGGGCAAGTCCAAGTTATTTGGTAATTTGCTTTCCAGTACATCACAAAGTATTGTAGAGTTCTGAACAATATATCGACATCAAATCTGTCTTTTCTTTTCATATTTTGGTCTGATAAAAGCTCTAGTATGGCTTAAAACCGGACACATTTATCAGGTGTATGATGAAATCTTAGATGTGGTTTGTGACGTATGGTACAGAAGCTTGGACTTGCTCTTTCAGTGTTCACTATCACTTCCAACCCTTGTATTCTAATTGTCTTTATAGGAGGTCCGTGATGTGTTCTCAGTGTACGGGATCACGGTAGACCCTCGTCATCTCTCATTGGTTTCTGACTATATGACCTTTGAGGGTGTATATCGACCTTTCAACCGGATCGGTCTAGAGTCCAATGCCTCTCCGATACAGAAGATGACGTTTGAGAGCTGCATGAGGTTTCTTAGGGAAGCTACTATACAAGGTGGGTACAGGCTGGGCAGTGAAGAAATACAAAGGGATAAAAGGCTACTTTAAAAATGAAAATATAGAACTTAAAGAGGGATACAGTGCTCACAAAGCTGTACTTTTATTAGGAACATACCTGTCACATGGGAATTTACATTTGAGTCCATGATGTGATTTATTTTTCACCTTTCATTTATTTATTATTTCACTTATTGAGGAAGAACTTAAAAGCTAGGAAATGTTAATTTCTTGCTATAAAAGAAATCTGAAGAAAAGTTTTGTTGACCCTTTTCAAAACTAGGTGTTACTTTAAAAGTTATACAGGTAAAAACATGACCAAATATTTATGTTGTAATTATTTTGTTGTGTTATTATCTTTTATCAGGTGCTAAAGACAACCTGCAGTCTCCGTCTGCACGGCTTGTAGTAGGCAGAGTAGTCAATGGTGGAACAGGATGCTTTGATCTCATACAACCTCTCAAGTAGTACATCTTCTAAACATCAACTAGAACGAGTCAACATTCAAATCTGGACAATTCTGATCACGCAGCTTCCTCTTCTATTGCATGGCTGCCAACATTTGAAATTGTCAATTAGTAATGAGAGTTACATGGCAGTCACGTGTTGTACGAATATCAAACCGTGACCATACAAGTACGCTATCCCGCAATGTATCGTGTGTACATTACTCAATACGCTTGGTTTGTACTCATCTGGATAGCCAAAGGACAAGGTGATCTTCGCATGCAAGGCAGTATGTACATTCCTGTTGTGCAAATGGCCAACCCCCTTCATATGAGTTAGCCATTGCGCCATGTATTCTATGCACATTATTCGTGCATGCTATTTTTGCGCCCACATTCTTAATTCTTGAAGGTGCATTTTTAATTTCATACAGAAGGTCTGAAATTTGTAATAATTACACATTTTCCTAATTGTTGGCAACTGTGCTATTATATGTGTCTTCAGTTCAATGAATGACAGACTGTCTGTACTTATACACAGTATTTGGGATATGCTTTTTTTGTGCTTGTTCATGTATGAAGGTTTTTTTTTAATGTTAGCGTAAATGTTATACGCTTCACATATCTTTATTTTATAACAGAGAGCTCAGGATCTTTACACATACAAAAATCTGCTGCATGTTTTTTTTCTTTGGTGGCTTACCGTGTCATATCCGAGCCTTTAGACTTTTGCTGTCTTCTGTTTATACTGTATCACTATGCAGTGTGAATTAATATAGTGAATTGATAAGTTTTTGTTTTCTTTCAGTAGATGTCCTTAAGAGTTTTCCTTCTTGATCAGTAGTCATGTGAATGCCTACCTTTACATAAATCAAACGATTTCAATATGAAAATAACCTTGTGCTATGGCCACTATAATAGTGTCTTCTTGGTCAAACATACAAGATAAAGGAGAGATTGATCATTTTATTAGTAGATAGTTAGAATGTGTAAAGTACAACTACACATCCTAAATATGTTCTGGGTACATGTTCATCTGCATCATGCATTTAATCAATCGTTTCCAATGTTTTGGTAACATTTTTATTAAAATAAATACCTTTGTCACAAATTCTGTGGAACATTATAATTTTTTTCTTCTTCTAAACATAGACTACTCTCATAGATTAGTGTTTCCTTTATGAATATTAAAAAGAATTTGACACACTATTGTTTTCTTTACTGCATTTCAAAGAGTACATGTATGTCATCTGATTGGAATCAGAAGGGTGTTAGCTCATATACTTTCACACAGGGTTAATGTCCTTCTAGCTCCAAACGATGTGGTGTTAGATGCATAATGTCATCAAAATACGAGATGTTAATGGCCCACTCAACCTTTGATTATTCATGATACAAGGGTTACCCAATCATGAACTTTAGTTCGTTTCTATGAGTAGATTTTTAACCCTTTTGTAACAATCATTCCTCATTTTATGGTTCGGCTCTATAACTTTTGTTTCAGACCCCTAAAAAACATGCCAGATGCACGAGTAGAAAGGATAACAATTTCTTCATGTCCTGCATCTATTATTGTTTCATGAAAAAGGAAAATAAGCTTTAAAATCCTTAAATTGGCAACATCTTACAAGATTTGAAATCATTGATGAAAACTGACAATTTTTTAAACGACATTCTTGCACATATATGTTTCTTTCAGAGACATTATTTTCTATCAATAGGTGGTGTCACACAGAGGCCAAAAATCTGGATTTTAGTTATCCGGACTTTAGTTATCCTCTTAATTGCAGTCTGTCACCAATTATCCCATTAAAAATCCTCTAACGAAGCAAGAAATTCTCCCTTGAAAGGATTTTTCAAGGGATTTTTTAAGGGATTTTTCTGTGTGACACCGCCTAATGTGATACATAATATAAGAATACTATTATTGTTGCCAATTTGAGGAACAGCATGTGATTAATTTAGCCCTAGTAATATATCCTGTCATGGCTCTGTATGACCTTTCAATGAACTTGTGTCCCATTTGCTCTGTATAAGTGTCCTATTCACGGTAGAAGTGCCCTGTATTTTTTACGAGTTCATCTCATTATTAAGAGCCAATCACTTTGAGAGGTTAACATGAGGTGAAGGGCATATCAACATCAAACCACTAATCATTGATTACAAACAAATACCAGGTTTGTTGACAACTAGGGTGACGGACCTATGGACATGCAGGCCATTTAATACAGAGTACTCTCATTATTGATATTTCCAGTGAGTATATAATTGTTTTAAAATTTGATGAAATGAACATGTTTTACTTTGTTTACCATTTTCAACATTTTAGACCATATGATCAATGCAGGTCAATTCCTTTGTTCAATTTGACTTTAGAGTCAGCTTAAACCAGTGTTTGATTTTAATTTTAGTGATGTATCCCCTTAAATGTCTCCCACTTGCAATTCCTGAGTGATACACATTTGATATGTGACAAAGATTTCCCTTCCTTTAGCTTAATGTGTAATGTTGATGGGATATCATCCAAATTTAATCAAAGCAATAATTTCTAATACCGGTAGTGCCTTATATCATGTAAGATCAATTTTTCCTTCAGGTTTCTCTGGATGGGCTTTATACTCGTGTTTACTTCAAGGAATTTGAGGTACATGTATTTGAAAAACACAGATTTGGTTTCTTCATAATTTCCCATATTAATCTAAGATATTGATGAAACGTATTACGTGGTCTTACAGTGAAAGATATATATTTGGGATATTATTCTATTAATAGATGCACACAGTATATAGCATCAATCAGGGCGATTTAACCAAGACTAATTGCCGAGATTACGAAAGCCAATACTTTAATTCCATTCAAGATGTCTTTGCAATGATCCATTAGACATGATGTATGCCTTCCCTGTGGCATTTTGATGGAAATCATTTTAGTGAAGCTCATCTAATTCATCATAGGGGATTAGTGTACAATTGATGCACTCACTCTATAATAGCACAGAATAGCAAGTCTGTGCCTAAATAGTCGTACAAAGCAAGTGTGGGATTTCCAGCAAATGTCTTCCAAGAAAATATGGATCAGAAATCAATTAGTTGTGTAGAAATATAAAGGATTATAACTTCCTTTTGAGTAAGCTTTCAGGGAATACATGAAGTATTTGTATTGTCAGTTTTGTTTTAATATCATTTATAATGACAACACATGACAGATGGATGTGATTTATTCAATTTTATTGACAGAATTATGTTCAAAATGAAAATAAATATTTCTGTATTTATAATACAAAGCAGCCCATATTGTGATCTTATTAACACATTAGAATAGCTTTGGTTTTATATACAAGGTGCCTTCAATAAAAGGATTTACATAGTAGTGTGTGAGTTCAGCGAGAAACAGGAAGGAGTGAGAAAAGAAACATATAGTAACCTTCAACCTATGTCATTACGGTTTGTACAAGACTTTTGTCTGAATTCATTAAGGTGGTTTAGCCATATATTACCAAATTACTATGGGTGGCCAAAAGAAAGAGAAAATATAACAAAAAATGAGATTGTTTATGAAAAATAAATGCAAACAGAAAAAATGTGCTCTTTAATTTTACCTGAATTATGATCATTTCTTTTTGCTCTTATTTTGGCAATCCAAAGTAAAATTGTGGTTCTGACCAACGTTTATATTAAAACTATTCTTATGAATTCGGGTCTTAAAGGGATCCGGTAACTCTATCTGAGATCCTTTAAAAAAATCCTTGATTTAGCTCATGCTGCAATGATAATTATAAACCTTTAGGTCAGTCAGGAACCCCATGACTTTTACAAGCCGATCGCCTGTCTGATTATCAAGATATTATGATTGAAAATAGAAATCAAATTTTGCGTTTGCTAAACGGTTTTCATAACACTACAGTCTATTGGGGAAAACGAGTATGGAACCGGTCACTCAAAGATTTTTACTTTTTTGAGGCACTTCTTGATCATTTTGAAGCGTAATTTTTTAGGGCTTCAATATAACACCATATCACAGGCACCGATAACATGTAGGGACATTGTCAAACGATGCCTTTAATGCTCAAATTATGGCACATTTCAATTTCAGTCTCTTCTAAAAGTTTAAGATACACTATCAAAATCAATTCACAAAACTCATGGCAGTCTTACATGTACAGCATAACAGTGACATTTTGACCATAGAAAGTATAAATGACACACGGTCTGCCCAAACTTTTCTCCAAAGTAATATTGGGTGCAAGATGATGAAACAAGTACTGCATGTCATGCGATTCAGAGTTGAAAATGGCACATCTTACAATAAGTTTTCTATACACATATATTTACCAAAGTCATGTTCATATTCCTACTTCAAACACCACAAAACAAAATATGACCTGGCTCGAATGTTTTGCCTATCTCACCAATGAATGTTTTGAAATATGCGCTGCACTATTCAAACACATAGGTTTGTGTTATGAATGAGATGTTCAATGTCATATAATCCAAGTTTCAACACTAATTAAGAATAGTATAATTTTACTGGCATCTTCAAATTTCCAGGAGCTAACTAAAGGTGTTTTAAAACATCAACCTGTTTACCTATATCCAGGTAAATACAGATACAAGACATAGGATAAGCAATGTATCAGTGCTCCTTGTTTGGAATGAGCAGGTGAAATTGGAGTGACTCTTTACTCATACACTGATCATTTGAAATCCTCTTACAATTACCCCACAGAAAATGATCCACTAACATTCGGACTGTCCCGTCCCTATTTTAAGAGTTTCATCTTCACTGTTTGAAAGAGTTTCATCTTCACTGTTTGAAAGAGTTTCCTCTTCACTTTTCAAATGAGTCTCTTCATTTCCTCGCTGTCATCATCTCCTTGCTTCCCTATGGTTGAATTTCAGCTGTACGGTTGGACCTCCGTTGACAGTGGGGGCGCTATGACTATCCACATTATTCCTCTGCGTGTAGTACTTGCTCATCTCTGAGCTAGATCGTCTTTCACTTTTACCGCTCTCTCCTTTGCTTCCTTTAGCAGACTTCTCTCTTCTCTGAAATCATACAAACATGATTTATTAAAATTATTATGTCACTTTTGTACTTGAAGGCAGTGTATACTATGTGTTCTTCATCAAAGACCCATAACACAAAGCTTAGCAATTCATTATAGGATTGATTGATTTATATTTTGATTGATTGATCAACTGTATGTGTCGTTTGTTTAGAGCTAGAAGGGCAATGACTCTATGTTAACACCATTTGGGCTCCAAACTGACGACGTGATCCATCACAAATTAACAATCATTCACTACCTTATCTTGGTGTTATGAAGCCTGTTTACAAGTATTAATTGTAATATTCTTGGTCTAGCCACAAGTGTTTCTTCTGTATTTTTGTTCTTCTCCAAATCCTTTTTTAGGTACATGTATTTAAACTGGCATCATCTGTTTAAAGAAGTAATATTCTGAAGCTGATGTTTGCATACAGGATACCAGTATGGATCCCCAAAAACATGTACACATCAAAACTATTTGAGTAATTGATCTCCTTTAACCCATTGAGTCTGAGATTGTGTTCCAATAGGCTTTAATACAGGACCAACCCAGCTTCAGTAGGCAATGGGTTAAGATATAATGTTAGTGTCTGTGAAATTTTGCTGATGACAGGAGCAAAACTATTTCTGTGAGATATTGTTTATGCAATGATTAACTCATGCTCCTTGCATTGTACTTGTACATTTGTGCATTACCAGCCCAATTTTGCATGCTGGTATATTCATGACCCAGTGACAATTTGCAAACTTCATTAAAATAAAACCCTCATGAAAATGGCAGCTGATACAATGACTGGGAAATGTAGCTTAGTTGTCATACCCTGAATTGGTTGAGTGTTGATATATTAGCTGCTGGTTTAGGTGTGATCAAAGACGAGAGTTTATAGTAATCTAGAAACGTCTTGACCAGATTCCTTCCTAGCTTCATGTCTGAGTGATATCGTCAAGGAAACAATGCACATTAATAGAAAACAATGTGTACAACATAATGTGAGAAACTTAAACAATGTCAGAAACACAGCTGTAATTAACAGTGTCACCAACAGAAATTTTATTCTGATCATCTTTCCCAACTTTTTTCTATTGTGAATAAATCTCTTTAAATGTGTGGACCAACAAAAAAGGTGAATAAAAATTATTAGAACAACAACTGTCACAATGCTATAAAAATTTCCTTGAATCCAATCACATTCAATTCAGCAGCTCATATTGGAATTTGTTATTGACAACATCTTTGTTAGGTATAAATGTGATTGCAGGGCCATCAGGGAGAACAATATAAATACTGATGAGGCTAGTTTGGGTAAATAAGACACATTGTAGTTGTTGTTGTTGTTGTTGATAATAATAAATATGTTTAACAAACACTCATGGAAAAATGAACTGAAGCTTGCAGTACAGTGTATCTAAACAATTCAGTATTTACCAGAAGGGTAAATGTTGCACACTGTGTTTGTTGTCTTGGTTACATTGCTATATGCCACACGTTGGAATGAATATATGTCATGGCATTATCAATATCAAACATAAATTTTAATTGAATTACATACCATATAAAAATATAACACACAGACAAGTCTGCTTTTCAACATACAATATACCTATTCCCATCTATCCTCCTTTTTCTACATTTTCCATTTCTCTACTGTCTACTACTAAACACAAAAGAGTAGAAACACTTACATATGCTGCTATTATTACTGGCTTGGTTGTTTCAGAATAGGATTTAGATTGCATTTATGTAGCATGTAATTATGAGTGATAATTCATTGTGAAATTGACAAAGGGATTAAAACTGTACTTCATCTCTGAAATGAATTACAGTAATTACAGATGAATAATTAATTTTCATTTTAAAGTGACTGGACAAATGGGTATTGTATACCTTATCTTTTCTCTTTATTTCACCCTATCATTATCCATCTATCTGTTTGCTATCTCTCCGTCTCTCTCTTTGTCTCTCTCTCTCTTTCTCACAATCCCGATCCGTATCTCTTTCAAACTACCGGTACCTTTTTCTTTATCTCTCTGTTGCTATCTTTCTCTCATTCATTCTCTCCCTTTCTTTTGTCTCTCTTTCTTTCCCAATTTCTCTCTTTCTCTCTCTCTCCCTCTCTATTTCCTTCTCTCTCTCTCTCTCTCTATCTATCTATCTATCTATCTATCTATCTATCTATCTATCTATCTATCTATCTATCTATCTATCTATCTATCTATCTATCTATCTATCTATCTATCTATCTATCTATCTCTCTCTCTCTCTCTCTCTCTCTCTCTCTCTCTCTCTCTCTTTTTCTTTGTCTCTCTCATACACTGAGACACACCCAAACCACACATGCTCAGGTAGTGCAAGAATAACTGACAAGTATCAATTACCTAATTGGACTTGCAAAAAACAATAGAGCTTGCTCAATATTGCATGTCCAGTTGTATGAAGCTACGTTATGAGTAATTTCATTGGGTAAATGATTCCTGAGTAATTGTTGTGTGTCTCATCATCATCATCTCTCGCTGTGGGTCGTCATCAAGGACACACTCCTATCTGATAATATTTCTACCTATATAGTGATAGCAGCGTGACTGACGAGACAGCTAGCTCATGGGGAAAACTCTTTGTTTACATCATGTCTGGGTGAACGCACTTTTGACACCAACCATGTATCTGTTTGTTTTGTTTTGCACAGATGAAGATGATATATACTGTAAAGTACAAGCATCATTGGTAGCCTGGGGGTTGATTCTCCTAAAAGACAAATTTTATAAAGCAAAAGATTATCTATTTTTCTTTCTGGAACTGGCAAGCAACACTGTTGTAATGGACAAACAATTTGATTTTACATCTTCACAGACAGAGTCACAGAGGTTATATAAATTTGATTTATTTTAACCCATTTTTCTATAAATCTGTAAAGCGCTTAGGCACATCGTCGGATCAATGTATTGAGCGCTATATAAACACAGAATATTATTATTATTATTATCTCATAAATGATCTGTTGATAGCCACAAAGGTATTAAATCATGTACTTCAAACAGCGATAACACCCTTCTACATGGAGCTCCCAACTTACAAATAAGAGTGCCAATTAATCTGAACTGATCACCATTTTTCTAATCCTATTGTTAACTAACTTCTCTTATGTCTAATGCATATGGCTCCGGTTGATATTAATCAAGAGTTAAGTTATTATTCATCCAAATCGTAACTTGAGTTACTTAATCTATCATAAAGTACATCTGCATATCTCTTTTGTACAGTATTAATATCAATATAAATAAGTTAAGTTGGGATCGATTTGAATCAATTGAAACTATTTAAAAGATGTAGCCCAGATCATAAAACACAGTGACAAACATAGTAAAAGGATACAACTATCTTCATCATATGGGACTACAGTAGATGATGAGTTGGGTGTGTAGCAGAAGAAGGACACTTCTAGAGTGTAGCACAGCGAATTCTCATCTAGGATACCACCAAGGAAACGACGTCCAGTTCCTGCCTTCACTGAATCACGGTTGAATGAGGTATTCATCTGGAAGAAAGAAAAAGTATTTTAATGAAACAAGCATGTGATTTAACATTCTTAATGTTAGGTATTCATAACAATGTGAATAAAGTCATGTCTATCTGAATAAAATATGCATGGATACTGTTTACAATCTCATTAAAGGTCTAAAAGAATTACAAAAATGATAGAATCATACAACACATCTGATTCAAAATATGAAATGAGGAAGTTATATTGGATCAAGAAATAATTAGGAAAATGTCAAAAAAGAATGAAACAAACAGGGATGAAATATGGAGGGGGAAATCAAACAAACTTGCAAAGTAGATCAATGTTTTGGAGTTTTGGAGCATTGGGAAGAAAAGAATATGCTATAATAAATAAATGTAGACTGTACTTTATAGCCGAGTATACAGAGTGAAGTGAAATGATTAGAGATTGATAAGATATATTTAAATATAACAGGACCTAGAAAACATAAAGATAGATTCAAATATTGATTTTAAAAAAGGTAGAGGAAGAAACTCCATTACTCCATTAATGTCAAAGGGAACATAAAGGAGTTTCATCAAATCAATAGAGCGCTCCAAGATGGTAAAAAGAAAAGACAGAGGGGGAGGGGTGGATGGCAGGGTAAGAGAAGGTGGGAGAGAGAGAGAAAGAGAGAGATTGAGAAGGGGAGATAGGGAGAGGGAAGAGAAGATCAGAGTGGGAGGGAGCGATCGGGGTAGGGAAGGTAGGAGAAGTGGGGAAAGAGGGAAGGTAGGAGAAGTGGGAAAGAGGAAAGGTAGGAGAGAAAAAGAAGGAGAGAAAAAGAAGTAGAGAAAGAGAGAGATAGAGATACAGAGGGAAAGATACAGGAGAGAGATAGAGAGATAGAGAGAGAGAGAGAGGTTGAGGGTAGAGATCATAGAACCAATGCAAGAACAAGGCAAGTAAAGGAGTGTTACTCTGACCATGCATAGACAAGAATCTCAAGATGGACACAGAATCAGAACCTACGGCAGGTGAGACAAAACATCAACAGTTCCGACACACGCAAAATCAATGTTTGCCGGCAACCTGATAGCCCAGCCCACACTAAAATTGGGGCGCGTGAGGCCGGGAGGTGAATCCAAATTGGCATCACCTTACCGGCAATTAGCCCGCTACGCCTCCCAAAATACGACCAGGGAAGATGCGCTACCCTAGGCCAGGTTACTAGACATGAGTTTATGGTGGAAAGGAATTGAAGGAGTGTATCCCTACCAAAATAGGTATCATCCATCCATAGCGGTATCTATGATGCCTTGGTTTGATCTCATTTGGGTCCGTTAACCCTGTTAACCTAGAGCTATACCAGGGAGCGGGGGGGGGGGGGGGGGGGGGGGGCAGAGAGGGCACATATAGACAAATATGTTGAGTGAGGGTGTATGTTTCACACCCCCGGGCTGGTAGAAGGGGTGCGTAGTATGATGAAGTAAGAGGGCTTGGATGCAAGTAGAGTGGGAGGCATAGTACTTTGACTAGGTCTCAATCGATGACCAACCATATTTGGTTTGAGATTCATGTTTCAATGAAAGTGAGGAATAATAGCAAGATATCAGCCTTTGGCATGAAAGATTCAGCTCTATACGTAATGCAGGAACGATATTGGACAATTTGAGACACAATGCTACTGCACTCTCGATCCTCCTCTATACTACATTAAATGCCATGAGATATTCAGCGAGATTTAATACACTTGCTCATTCTCTCTTTCAAGCTCTAATCTGGTTTTCATTCATTTCAAACACTGGTACAAAATTATCTCTTTATTCAATACATCATCAGTCTACCGATTCAGAGAAATCTGGTTCAAAGGCTAAAAGAAATCCATTAATTAGTTTTGTTTTAATTATTCTAGAGTTAATCATAGTTCAATCCGAGATCTATCTCAGATTAAATACATGTAAGAAAATCTCTCACATAATCTTAACATGTCTTTATTTGGATACCTAACATGCATTTTGATATGAAACCACCCCATAAATTTGTTTTAACAATCAAGTAATTATGTGAATGCAGCAAACATCTAATTCACGTGATCTGTATACTAACTATTGAAATACAAAATACAAGAAAGTATGACTGTAATATTCATTACAAGGCAAACAATTATTTGAATTCATAATTAAGAACTTTCAGCAAGAGCATGAGGTAGCATTTTGTGAAAAAACTGAAGGAACTGGTAAAATGTTGCAGAATACTTGAAAGTAGTTCCAGGATAAACTGGTTTGAAACATCGCTAATAATTGCTATCGATACATTTTCAAATGGAATTTGTTTTTAAAGAGTTTACAGTGGAATACAAAAACTGTAATAAGGCACATTCAGAATCATTCAGCCATTTCTCCCTCTCTTTCATCTAAAACAAATGGATAGATGTGAACCAATTTCAAGGCCTCCGCGTACTTCCCCAATTCCATCTTGCTGAATGTCACCCACACAGCATAAAGCACTAAAAAAGCAACAGGATTTCAGAAAGTCACCTCAAGAAAAGAAGAGATAAAAAGAGAAAGTTTGTTGAGAAAGAATGAGTCATGAAAGTAATGTGACGTTAATGAGTTTACTCCCATGCAACAGGGCCTGGTGATTAAACCATGCGAGCCATCTCACCACTACGTTTTAATCAACAACATACGAAGCAACTTTTCTTCTAAGACAAACAAAAAGGAGAAGGAGAAAAAACTGTGAGAATCTAGATGAGATGGAGAGGTAGATTCTACCATCGGCACTCACTTTAGGAAATTTACACCTCAGCGAACAAACCACCTTCTACTTGAATCTTATGAGTCATCATAAGGAAAGGTAAACTTTTCATGAATTATGCAATAAGATGGAAAAGCTTTGAAATGAGTGAGCACCATAGCTATCTGTCATCATCGTCATCTGAAGGGGGTACTTTGAAGGTAAGATCTTCACCTACCATCAATACTATGTAATACTTGGAATGCATCAAGGATTGGTAGACTCGCATGAGGTGTACATTTATGCTCGAATAGACACGACCTTAAACTTTTGGCTATGACTGTAAGAGGGACGAGAGCTATGACTGTAAGGTGGACGGGAGCTAACGCAACCAGACGTACAAATCACATCCAATGAGTCAAACTGATCTCAGCCATGACGTCGATCAGCAAGCCTCTCATGCATATTCATAAGGATCGACCGGTGGCGGCGGCCGGTGTGCCAGGCCGAGGATAGCCCTCAGGATGCATAGTG
Organism: Strongylocentrotus droebachiensis; assembly: GCA_035222895.1. Taxonomy (NCBI): domain Eukaryota; kingdom Metazoa; phylum Echinodermata; class Echinoidea; order Camarodonta; family Strongylocentrotidae; genus Strongylocentrotus; species Strongylocentrotus droebachiensis. Next base: position 201,306 of record JAVYIG010001642.1, read on the forward strand.
AAGGAAGCACTGAATCCTAATTAGCCATTGCTAAATGCGGCCCACGCAAGACCCCTCCATAACCTTGGACCCATCTCTTCATCCATACTCAAATCAAACTTGTATATCTCCATAAAGACCCTTTTTCTACTTTCTTCAATTTTTTTCTCTACTATGTTGTTTTATTCTTGGTGTTGAAGTCTACGTCTCAAGACATCACTTTTCTCTCTTTCGTAGTCACTAGATTCACATAAGTATATTCTTTAAAGTAAACTGAATATTCTTCTTTTCTTTTCCTCTTTATACCTGTCTGTTAAATACCTTCTATTCATGTGAGATGCCTTCTCCTGCATTAGACTGGGTCAAAGTATGTACTATTCAATCAAACTTTTTCTCTATCAAAAATGATTTTGGTGTTACTTCGTTATATTGTTGTTGTTTTTCCCTTTCTATATATTTTCTATTCCAGAATATCAAGCCCCTTCTTTCTCTTACCCCTCCCCCTCCCCTGGTGTCTCCTCTCTCTCTCTCTCTCTCTACTTACATCTCTCCTTCACTCTTGCAATTATTTTCCTTTCTCCTTTCATCATCTCATCTCTTCTCTTTCTCTCTCTCTCTCTCTCTCTCTCTCACTCTCTCTCCCTCCCTCTCTCCCTCTCTCTCTCCCTCTCTCTCTCTTTCTTTCTTCCTCTCTCTCTCTCTCCCTCCCTCCCTCCCTCCCTCCCTCCCTCCCTCCCTCCCTCCCTCCCTCCCTCCCTCCCTCCCTCCCTCCCTCCCTCCCTCCCTCCCTCCCTCCCTCCCTCCCTCCCTCCCTCCCTCCCCCCCTCTCTCTCTCCCTCCCTCGCTTCCCCTCTGTGTGTGTGTCTCTCTCTCTCTCTCTCTCTCTTTCTCTCTCCCTCTTTCTCTCTCTCTCTCTCTCCCTCTCTCTCTCTCTCCCTATCCCTATCTCTCTCTCTCTCTCTTTCTCTCTTTCTCCCTTCCTCCCTCCCTCTCAACCCACCTGATTCTGTTCTCTCCCTCTCCCAATCTCCAATCTCTGTTGATTGTTACCACCTGACTGATTCTTGTTCTATTCCTGTAATCTGATTTGTTTCTCTTAATCAACTCATGCCTTCATCATGCCTGCCAACCGCCCCGCCGCCCAGCCAGCGCAGAGTGTACAAATGTCAAGGTCATATACTCACAAACTCTACAGGTGATTATTCCTTCACTACGTCTTGAAATAAAACTTTCAAATCTCTTATTCTTATCTCAAAGCTTATATACGCATCCTTCTTCAACCCTTCCTGAGCTAGAAAGTACATCGTACTATAACACCACAGATTATCTTTGTAAGAATTTAAAAAAAAAATCAAAGGCATGCATGGGCTACAATGGGAAAGGAGTGTCAAAGAGTGTTGCAAGGTTAGAAAAACCTTTCTGAAAACTTGCCTTCCAAATATTTCCATAAGACTTGGAAATGTTTATAGTAAAATAATTGTTCAGGTAAGCAAATCTGTAATCACCTCACCAAAAGTGTAAAAAAATGTTTGCAACATGATTGACACCATATCTGTTTTCAACAAGGTGCATGGTTTTGTGTCATTTTGAAGGACGCACAATAACTTATGATGGAAAACTTCTATAAACATTTAACTAGACTTTCTGCTCTAAAGAAGTCTCCCTCCCCCTCTTCCTTCTTTCCCTCTCCCCTCCTCCCTTCCTAACAACAGACTGAAAAGAAAGAAAAATGCTTCAAATGCAAAAAAATATTGTTGGTTTAGCATCAGAGTGAATTATTAAGACAGGACGCATTTTTTAAATCTGCTTTGTGTTTAAAAACATTCAAAACTTTTTGTTAATGGTGAAATAATGAGAGAAATTCAGAAAAACCCATAGGAATGTACATAAAAGGAAAACATAATCACCTCCATCAAGTAAAGAGACCATTGCATATGACTAAAATTTCAAATGAAGCATACATTTGTATAGAGCTTACCATTGAGAAGTCGTCGGCGTTGGAGCACATTAGTTTAGGAAAGACGGCCTGTTTCTCGTATCTTACCGGATCATCATATACATTGCCATACATGAAACCATTCATCAACGTAGAGTGAGCATGGATGTCAACGTAGAAATCAACCACTATATTCTGTTAAGATAAAAAAAAAGTACAAACGTCAGTACTATATATCTATTAAAAGAAAACATTTAATTGATCTTTAGATAAAGAATAGCATTGACTGCTGTCTTTCTTGTACATTAGATGCATTATCATGACACATTTTCAGAATTAAAACTTGTCTTGATTTTTAAGTTTAATCCGATGACTGTTGAATTCTCTAATTTCCATAGGCATAATACACGGACCATCTGGCTCCCGTAGGTAATGTGTTCAGATTATTAACGACACTATTATGACTTCATGATAACTCATCATTTAGGTTGACTAGGAGTCTATGATTGAAAAAGATTTTAGAATTAGTAATTCTCCCAGAAGCCATGATATCAATGTACCAGAAAACATACAAATAGAAGCATGAATATTTATGCTGATAAACGGGGGACAATCATGCAAGATTTTTGGCAGGTTATGTTGGATAGCTTTGTATTGGAGTGTCCATGTAGAGAGCTGAAATGGAAAAGGCTATTAATCCTAAACCATGTTTCAGTAAGTAAGTGATAAGAATGCAAGATTCTTGGAAGTTTAATATTTGATGGTTCTCTAAACCATAACAAGCTAGTTACATACATACCGGGTTAGCATTCATATCAACTAGGAGTTGTTAACATACCGGGTTAGCATTCATATCAACTAGGAGTTGTTTGGTAGCATGAAGAGTAGGATGAGCCCAGGGGGACGGCTCATTCCAATGTCTGTTCAGATCAAAGCCCATCAACGAACATCTACAAAATAAACATAGAAATAACAAATCTAGCAGTATTTATGCAATAACAAAAATGACATTAGCCTACTTGGCTAAGCTCAATCCAAATACAATTAAACTTATTGTAAGTGTATATATGTACATGTGTAATCTGCAGGCACAGACTATCATTTGATATTTCATCACAATTCCCAAAGCCTTGAGCAGAGCCTAGCTCTGTCAGTCTCTGGCTGTGTCTTGAGTAGCTAAAGTACAGAGCCTATGTATTATACCATCAGACTAATATCAAAGTGCATACACTGTTATGCACAGGGACTACCAAGGGTTTGTGGCTGCCTGCAAACTACCGGTATATTGTATCATTAATAAAGACTTTAAAGAGAATGTTGAGAATCAGACTACAGAGGTATCCATGGTGGAAAATGAACTAAATTAATAATTCTAATGGCATTTAATTAGTCTAAAGGGGAAGGAATGCTGAAAATGCTAGATTAAAAGTGTTTAATATTCAAGATGATTTCTGCACTTCTGAGAAGTTCATCACATGATGTAATCATCCCAAGTGCTTCATAAAAGTAATTGATTGTACTGACTGAATGTGTCTGCACTTTTCAAACATTCTTTTTCTTTCTTCCAGTCTATCTACTATCAAACCAATTGCTGAGTTATTGTTGGCATCCATCCATGTTTTAAGTACACAGATCACATTCGGTTCTCTACATAGATCATAGGGTGTGGGGATAGACTTACACACCTCAACAAACTCATCTCATGAATATTTCAACAAGTTTGTCTAGTCTATAAAAAACTGTAAAAAGTACAACTCCTCTCATGACTAATATTACGTGAATGAGAAGAAAAAGATGTCTGCAAGAACTACAAATGGAAAGAGTTTTCACATTGTAATAAACAGGTTTAGGAGAGAAGCGTGATTATGCACCATTCTCATACAATACAAAACTCATAGGAGTAGACACTTTTGTTTCATTAAAATAATTTTTCATCAAATCAATTTGCTTTATGACATTCAGCTATAGAAGTTATATACAAAACATGAAAAGTTGCATTTAACAATAGCAACGAATACAGACAGCTTTTCAACCTGCACTCATCAGAGTAAATTGCAAGAACGAACAGAAAGCCAAAATCGGACAATATTATAAACAGAAGCTAAACGAACAAAGCATGAACACAATAATGGGCTGCGACTGTCTGCCAGAAAGTAGACGTTATGCCAGCCATGTAATGAAAAGGGGCTATAGCAATGCTAGCTAGAGTAGCATGACAGGAGAGTCTGCACAAACTATTTCTGTCGGATTAGAATAGGGTCAGTGAGCTCAAAGTTACATTTCCATTTATACTTCTTGCTGCAATCTTCTCCTTCTCATTCAAGTAATTTTGACTATACACATATATATATATATATATACCGGTATATACACAGTCAAACCTGCTTTAGTGACCACCTGTCTACAAACACCACATTTGTTGTTTCCCTTGAAAATGGTTTCTCATTGGAAACCTGTACTATAGGGACCTGTCTACAAAGACCACCTGCCTATAAAAAACACTTTTCTTGTCTCCCTTGGGTGGTCTTTATAGACAGGTTTCACTGTATATACTATCAGGGGTGGTGGGGGAGGGGGGAGGGGGGATGGGGAGGGGCTCATACTAACCTGTAGTTCCCTAGGTAGACACCATCTGGGTTGAGCATAGGAACCACTTTGAACACAATGTGATCACGCAATACCTTGGCTACAGGATGCTGGCTTAGCAAGAAATCTAGCAAACCTGAAAGAAAAATCAATCATTTGTTTAGGTAAATACATGGTTTGATGAATATTCTACTCATATTTCTCTGACCAACTTTGAAATAATACTTGTACGACATTCCACAATGGTTACTATTCAATTCAATTTAATTCATTTACTTTCCATTTTAAAACAATGTGAACATAATAAGTACATGTGAAACATAATGACAGCATAGCAAAATGCTTGAGGGCAGAATCCCCCAAAGAAAACCATCATCACATGTTTTAGTTTTTTTATCTGACTGCTATCATTTGTTTTCCCTTATTTATTTTAAAGCTAGAACAGATAGTAAAACAATAAACAGAAAGAACCCAGTCAATATTCACAGGTGTTTTTGGAGGGCTTCTTAAGCATTGTGTGATGTTTGTTTGAGATTTGTCATCTAGAGCAGTGAAAGTATTAAATCTTTCATTTCTCATTGTTTTATGATTGATAGCTGAGCTCCATACTTGATGACTAAGTATCAGAATTCCAATCACGTGCATCCGGTATCATAAAACAATCACATCACCACAAAATTCACACGTCATGTACTTTTTTTTATTATGAACTTCATAAAAAGTTCCTAAAGTCATCTAGCTATTAAAAATGACTATTGAAGGTCTTATGATGTGACTCATCATATATCCTATAATATAGATAGATAGTAGCTAATTAGAACAGATGATATGAGTCAGAGAATTGATACATTGGAATAGCCCATCACCGGTGAAACGTTACACTAATGTTACTCCTAAAGCAGAAGGTCAAATGGCAATTAGTTTTATGGATGAAATACGCTCAGTTCCCCTTGTTTCATGTTATCTTTCTAATTGATTTCTAACCCATGCCAATCACAGTATGACCCCTCTATATCTACATCATTTCCTCTTACATCTACCATTCTCATCATTATATATATCCTCATCTCTTTCTCCCTCACATGCACACATATATCCAGCCTTGCCTCATATAGATAATCTATCAAATAAAACTATCAACCAAGCACATATTTCAAGTGGTGAAAGTTAATGAGAAATTAATAAAATTCTTTATATTTCACAGATTGTGTTTCATATGCATGTACAAATTTGCAAAAGAGGAAGATATAGAGATTTTTTAATAGATTTATAGACGTATGAAGAGGAAATGAAAACAGAAATAGAATGTTTAATCAATTAATACCAATGTCAACAATCTCTTTCATTGTTCCCTTTTCTCTTTCTCTCTCAACTCCCTCATCTCCTTCTAGCTTCCTTCCTTCCGTTACTCCCCCTCTGTCTCACCTCATATACCGGTATCTCTCCACTTATTGTTTCATGCATCTTTTTCTCCTCTCTCTCTCCCTCTCTCTTTCTCTCTCCCACTCCCTCTTCCTCCTCCTCCTTCTCTCTCTCTCTCTCTCTGTGTATCATATCTGTCTTTGTCTATTGATACAGGGAATGATTTTGTTCATTAAACTTTCTTTCCCTTTCTCTTTTTCCCCCAACAATGTACTATTTGCCTTATTTTGATTGACATGTGTAAAGCCCTAGCATGCGCTGGATAGATGAAGTGTGTCCTCCCTATGAGCATTCTCTCCACCACAGACATCAATGAATAATTGATTAAAAGACAATACAAGCATTAATCCTCTCACACTATCTAGTCATATCAGCTATGTTTGCCAGATCAAGGCCATTTATACTCATCAAGAATTAACAGAAAGTGACTGCAATATTTTCCCCAAAGCTTCCATCCTGTTTTGAACTGCATGCAAGCTTTGTGTTCACCCATAATAGTCTGATAACTAACTAATTTAACCTTCACATAGAGGTGGGATACATTCACAGTGTTCTTTCATACCAACTCAAAAGGATAATACTTATATAATATGGACTGGCCTTGAGGGAGATACCACATAATACTTCCCAAACTAGACTCATATTGCCCCGAGTCAAAGACGAGGGCAATATGGTTCTTGTGAGGGAAATATATCTGGTATCTCCCGAAAGTTAAGCCAGTCAATATTGTTATTATTATCTAAATCAGACATCTAGAGCAAATACATACATGACAATCTCATAGAACTGAACAAACTTTGTCAAACCATCACTGTGCATCCAGCTGCTTGACACAATTGTCGATACACTGCAAACAGTGTACCCAATTTGGTGTGATTATTACGTCACAATATAGTACGCGCAAAGTGCGCAGGTTCTCGTACGCATAAAAGATACGCAATGAAAATGACAAAATACGGCGCGGTGAATATGGTCTTATATTTCATGCTTTTTTAACACGTAAAGTCCATAGGCTTTTTCATGAAAGGTAAATATGGTCTCATATTCCCCGATTAGCTCTTTGAAGGATTATAAACAAGTGTAATATGATTTTGTAAAACCACTGCTCAGATGTCTGATACGGGTAATAATAGATTTTCTTTGTTTATTTTTGTGTTTTTGTGTTATCTGAGCACATTATTCCTCTACCAATAAACCTTACATAGACTTTCTCCAAAATGCATGAAACAAGGGGGGGGGGGGGGTGTTCTTTGTTTTATTATAATATGTGGGCACATAAAGTCTATAAAATATTGTTAATATGCACATATTCTCAAAATGAAAGAGTTTACTTTTATGATTCTATAACACATTTTCAAAGCAGTTGACCTGTTTAAAAATTAAAAATATGTCATTATTCATCTTACATGAAACCTTCCAATGTTTTTATCACTTCTTAAAAGCAAATCAGAAATGCAGTTGAAGACATTGAAGCATACTTTTCAAACATCAATTTAATAAAAAATAAGTTTTATTGTTACCTTGGCAGACGTACGAAGCTGGTGTTTCTCCTGGATGTACTCTAGCTGTGATAACCACAACTCTCTGCTTTACATCAGGGTCCAGATTCTCTGTAATGATAACACACAAAGAGAGGAAACAATACTTGTTAAAGGTCTGTGCTCTCTGTAATACTAGAACTTTGTTCATCTGCTGAGAGTCCGATATTAATATTACCTCTCTGGAAAATGATACAATTCAGTAAATGCCCAGCCATCTGATAGCAGACAACATGGAGAAGAAGAATAAAAGTTAATGTGTTTCTTGATATAAGATATAAAAAGAAAGTCAGATTAGGTGGTAATGATCAGATAATTCATGTGATGATATCTGATCAAAGATTAGAATAATCACCTCCAGTATTATTTGAGTGTCTATTCTTCAAATAAAAATAAATAAAAAGCAGTACACTGATATATGAAGATTGAAGCATTATTTTGAAAAAAATGTAGCCTACTTTATATTCATATTTGTCAACCAGTAAAGAAAATGTTAGCAATAATTTGATAAAACTGGGGTAATAATAGAGACGTTCTATCATTAATTTATATACGCTATATACAAGAACAGAATATTATTAGGTCATGGGGGAGAAAACATTAGGGGAATATGTGGGAGGGGCTTTACATGAATCATCAGATCAATAGAATGGAAATCATTAAAACAAATCTTGCGACTTCAACCTCAATAAATCTCTCTAGTGTCCAAAGAATGAGATGAACTTGAGTCAGCTTGTGTGTTTTACTTTTTACAAATGTATTCTGTCCATCGTTTATATTCCCAATTCAAATCCTCATATGACCCAGTATATGCATGGTGTAGATGATAAGAAGTGCTTTGGCTCAAGACTGTCTACTAGCTCTCCTCAGCCAGACATAATGCTTCTTATTCTTCAATGCACAATTCACCGTTTCTATTACCAGTGATGGGCAGACATATATGACAAGAGATTCAGTCCAGTTAGGTATAAAACCAGCTAATACGATATGTTTTAGCACCCCAAACAAGAGATAAAATCTACCCTACTGATCATAATAATTTGTTTGAAGTTCTCTCTTGAGAAAGCATTGCTATTCCGTAAGTGTTGAACCAAGGTCGAAGGAGAGAAGGGTTTCAACCCGATCGAGGGTGTTCATCACTTCCTATGGTCCCATGTATAGGTAAAGGTGATGGTATTCAGGAAGAGGTGCTAATGAGAAAGAAGACCAGGCAAGCGAGATGATTGAATAAGCAGCCTGAACTTGGAGCTACCTGCAACTTATTTGGAGGAGTAGCCAAGTGGAAAATACGAAGCAGCTTCCCAAATTGTTGGGCTCACGTACGCGTCAGTGGAGTGCACTTTCTTCTTGGGTGATGAGGCGTGAAGAATAGTTTGATATATATCTCTCTCTCTCCTACCCCAACCCAGCTAGGATGAGAGTGCTGGATGGGATTGCTCGACAGAGTGAAAGGGAGGAGGAGGAGGAGAGATGGATGCGAGGAAGATGTGAAAAAAGAATGAGGAAAGAAAGGAAAAACAGAAAATGGAGGATGGTGAATGCAGGATAAGCAGAGATTAGAGAGGAAGAGGAGAAAGAAATTAGAAGATAAAGCAGGAAAATAGTAAAATGAAAAGAACTAGATGGAACTTCGACTGCGCGCAGTCGAAAATGATGCCTCCGTCAAAGAGCAATATTACAAACCAAAACAGAAGAAATTTTTCAAATTCAAGTTCAATTGTAATCCATTAACAGGTTCTCAGAATATCGTGATTACAAGCAATTTCTCATATACATAAATGACCCTTTGATCTTTGACCTCATGACCCTAAAATCTACTCAGTTCATTGGCTCTGCAAGATGTCCTGAGTTAAATAGTAATCCATCTGTCAGTTCTAATGAGAATGCGTTCACAAGCTATTTTTGCATACATAATGAGCCCATGACCTTTGACCTTTGACCTCATGACCCAAGAATCTACTCAGTTCATTGGCTCTGCACGATACATACATGGTCTAAGTTTGGCAGGAATCCATCAATCGGTTCTTCAGATAACGCGATAACAAGCTGTTTTTGCATACATAATGAGCCCTGTGACCTTTGACCTTTGAACTTGTGACCCCAAAATCTAATCAGTTCATTGGCTCTGCAAGATACATACATGACCAAAGTTTGGCAGGAATCCATCAATCGGATCTTGAGATAACGCGATCACGAGCTGTTTTTGCATACATAATGAGCCCTGTGACCTTTGACCTTTGAACTCGTGACCCCAAAATCCAATCAGTTCATTGGCTCTGCAAGATACATACATGACCAAAGTTTGGCAGGAATCCATCAATCGGTTCTTGAGATAACGCGATCACGAGCTGTTTTGCATACATAATGAGCCCTGTGACCTTTGACCTTTGACCTCGTGACCCCAAAATCTAATCAGTTCATCGGCTCTGCAAGATACATACATGACCAAAGTTTGAAAGGAATCCATCTACTGGTTCTTCAGATAACGCGATCACGAGAGTGGGACGTACGGACGTACGTACGGACGGACGGACAACCCGAAAACATAATGCCTCCGGATACTTCGTAACGGAGGCATAAAAATATGAAGAACAGAGAAGTCAAATGAAGATGGATGAGTTACAAAGATATACAGAAAGTATCTGATGAGGTTTAGAAAAGTGTGATTGATCACAAAGAATATATGAATGTGTAGAGACAGAAAAGATACTATGGGAGCTTGGTTGAAGAATATAAAACAGACGAGGAGAACTAGATATTGAGAAAGATATAAAAGTTTATAAAGATATAAAAGAAGGAAGAAGCACCCATGTTTAAAAAAACAGTGACAGAATAATGCAATAGGCCGTAATTAGTGGCATAACGTGAAGAAAAAAAAGAATATGCTGTCAAAGATTTTAAGTGAGAAAGAAAATTACATGAAGAGTATGACTAAAGGCTCATCATCAATGTACTGATAATGCAGGGAATGGGTAGCTTTATCATGAACAGGGATATGAAAGAGGTTTGAGTTTTAGGCATATTTCACTTCATTCATGCAAGGTACTGCTTTAGACACTAAAATCATGTTGTTCACACTGGAAGTTGTAAATTGCCTTTAATATTATCCACTGCAGCAAGATAAACACCATTTAACATGACAATAAATAGCAGATAGGGTCAAAAACAGTAGCAGCACACAACAAAGGCCCCTATAAAGCATACTCAGAGTTTTGTGTGCTTTCATAAGATACCAAAATAGGAAGTGCATTACATTATGTTGTTTCATTTTACCATGGAAGGTTTGTTTTCATAGACATTTTAGCCGGTGGTGTGTGAACATGGTTTATGAAGTGCAATGAGGATGTAGAGTGTAGAGGTATGGAGAAGAATAAGATCATGTGCAAGACACCATCATGAAGAGAAGCCTGTATGGCTTTACATCAATCTTAACACCAGGTATACCCAAGGGTAACGTTAGGCTGAAAAACAACACACTCCATGTCTCTCTAGCACATACCAGCATTCAACCTAGCTATAGCTAGCTAGTCCAACGGGTCATGCACCAATTCAACTTGAAGGAGATGAATTATCAAACTTGTAACGGTAGTCATGCATGGAATGCCTGTCTACATTACATGGCAGGGCAGTAGAGCTCCCTCTAGGGACCAAGCCCGGGACCTTCCGCATCACATCCTCAAGTAGTGAGCAAACTTGGTGAGGAGCTACAAGCCTCGTAGGTCACAATACAAGACTTATTTAATGTCCCTTTATGCTTTGACTTTATGTTTATTACATGAGAAATGAAAACAGCGAGCTTGTGAAGGTGTGTTTGGCATTCTGCTGTTGAGTCTTCAGGGAGACTCACCTGTGCAGAGAGTACTCTCAGAGGAACAAACGGGTCATCAAGTGAACTTTCACATCCCTGACACACGAGGGGGTTGGGGAAGAGTCTTAGAGTCATGGAGGTGTCAAGAGGAACCTCAAACACATTCTGTTTCATGAACTGGGACAAAGTTGATCATCTGAGCAATGCCGTGACAAAGATTTATCAGACAAGGATATTATCCAAAGAAAAATCCTTATTTTCTTTGCTTGTCTGTTTAGTATATATTAGAGTATGAAGACAGTGCAATGAATAAATAATAATAATAATAATAATACGGTGCTTATAAAGCGCTTACCATCGAAGTCTCTAAGCACTAAATTATAGTTTCATACACACAACAACAGTGTTAAAGAGCCCTCTATGGTTATAAGGGAGTTATCTAGAGTAGATATGAACATAGCTTACATCACGTACAGTCCTTTCATAAAACTTTCAGGAAATTGTGTCTGGAAATCTAGGACAGCTACCCCTGTATTATATCACTCCCTGTACAACAACCTTTAGATAGCTGCTCTATATAGGACAATCAATCCCCCCCCCCCCCCTCTCACCCAAAACCAAAATCTACCATATCATTTACATCGTAATACAATGCAAGTGCAGTAATCCTTTTAAAAAAAAAAATTGTTTTATGTAACAAGCAAATCAACGGAAATGACCATTACAAATATATCTACGTATTTGAACAAGTATACAAGATTAAAGATTATGATAAAAAAATCATGTATCAAAGATCTATTTTCCTTTGATGTACTAGGTATGTAAAGAAGTTGATGAATGTATGTAATATTCAACATTAAGATATAATGGTCCTAAAAGAGATTAATTGTTTATAGTTATACATGTAGATTGTTGTAAAAATATCCTTGCATACTTTATAATGTAATGATCAATGTTTATTGAACAAATATGGGTGTTGATTTTTCAATAAGATTTATTTGAATTCTATTTGTATTGCATTTAAATGACTGTAAAATGATAGATACCATAATTACTAACAGAATAACTTCAACGGAAACCCTAACAAGTGTCATCATTCATACAACCTTGTTTCAAAAACCTTTTGGAGAAAATCGTCAATATGTTTTCCAAAATTTGAATAGTACCTTAAAGTTTGTAGGTCACAAATGCAACCTCCACTTTCATGATTGCCATGGACATACAGCTGATAACAAACTGACCAATCTTTTCTATGAATATTAAATCCAAAACCAAATTAATCTTGACGTGGCATAAACATTCAGGTGTCCAGGGCTGTTAACTGCTGCATCACATCGCCACAATTCCTCTAAATATAAAAAAAGATTGCTGCCTGTAAATTTTTTAAAATCTTGACAATAAATCGCTGGTTGATTTCTAAGGGAGACTACTTGACATTACAAAAAGCATTTTATTTCCAGCTAAATTAGTCTGGAGTAGTAATCTGACTTGATCCTCTGCCCTTTTCACCCTTTGGTAATATAAGCAGGTTGATGGACTGTCTGGCTGGCTAGCTACACTTCTCAAATGGTCTCAAATTTGGAGAGAGAAAAAAAATGTCCACAATATCCCTGTTCAACTGAACAAGCTGCATTTAACAATCTCAACAAAACTCACAGCAAAATTTAAACCATTAACATGTAAATGAATGGCAAGTTGGGGTGAAATAAATTGCAATTATGCAAACTTTGTGATCTTTGTGTTTATAAAAACAGATTTTTGATGTGCACTACTCTACCTTTTATTTTATTTCAACATGGCTTTGTTTGTTTGTTGTTTATAAAGTGTTTCCTGTTTCAAGTTGAACACAGCTGCACTCATATGAATGTTGAAGTTCTCTCCACCAATTATCTAAAGTTTGTTATTAATTGACACTTGATGTGTGCTTGCCCCCCCCCCCCCCCCTCTCTCTCTCTCTCTCTCTCCTCTCTCTTTCTCTCTCTCTCTCCTCTCTCTCTCTCTCCTCTCTCTTTCTCTCTCTCTCTTCTGTCTCTTTCTCTCCCTCCTTCCCTCTTCTCATGAAAGGTTAGCAAATCAATGTTATTATTCATGAGACTCGATTTGTATATATCCCTCCACTTTGACTTTGCATCCCCCATCCTATTCCATCCCCCATGCACCTCTCTCAGTAAACTGACTACCGGTACTGATATTCATCAGACATGATTCTCTCGTACCCCTGCTCTCCCTCTGCTTGCACGCCCCTCCTATCCCCCTGTACCCGTCTCCAACTCCCTTCTCCCTTCTCCCTCCCACCTTCCTCTCTCTCTCTCTCTCTCTCTCTCTCTCACTCTCTTTGTCTCTTTTTCTTCTGAAAGGTTAAGTGATCAATGCTATTCATCAGACATGATTCTCATACCTGAACAAACAAACTAAAGACAGCATGAGATGCTCCTCATTTTTAAAGAAAAAAGAGAGACCTTGAATTTTCCTCATTCCCCCGAGAGTATGCGCATTCAAGCTTAGCAGCCTAGATAATTCCAAGGTCATATCATGCCTCATTCTCTCTTTAATGATTTCCTTCCTACACTTCTTCATAATGGCCAAAGTTTTCACATGATCTAAAAGTTTTTCAGTTCATAGTGCTAAATCTATGACATCGTTCTGATTCAAAAGCATCAAATCTAAGCAAATCATTTCATTTCTGAATAAAGTATAGAAGGGAAACAAGGAAAAAAAACAGTGTATGAATGGAATAAATCTCTTTCCTATTTCCCCATAGCGTTGATAAACTTAATCAGAGCTTACTTCTGTGTCTTTCTTGTATACGAGCTGGGAAGAAGATCTAGTTAGCAAACAGATATAAAGGACAAATATACATGATTCACCTTATCTCTTCTGAATACCAATTATTTAATTCCTGTAAAGAAGTAGGAGGGATGAAGATTGACACAAATGTGATTTATTAAACACCATTATGGCCAAGATAGTAAAAAGTTACATGTAGAGGCAGAATGATAAGGCATTACTATCATTTAATCTTTATGCTATTCTCTAACTATTATCATTCCCTCTCCCGTTCATCTCATGTCAAGACATCATGTTCTCACTTGCTCACTGACTTTTAATGTCAATCCATTTCGATTAAGCTCAGAATCCAGCCCCCATCCCTCAAATAAACCCAACATTAAGAAGAGAGTTTCTTTATACAAGTTTTGTATTAATTTTCTGTAGTGTGAACCGGCTATATATTCAACATTAAGAAGAGAAACAATGAGTGGAAGCAAGAAGAAGAGAAACAATGAGTGGAAGCAAGAAGAAGAGAAACAATGAGTGGAAGCAAGAAGAAGTAAACATCTTTGAATCAACAGATATCATGGCTAATTAGAAATACAGACATGGACCGGGGAGGACGTTCTTGAGGTGTTGAGGAAAGAGAAAGAGAGAAAGTGAAGAAGAGAAATAGAAGAGACAGAGCAAAAAAGTAAACTTTTGAATCGTCTTTCATACTACTTCATCGCACCTAAAAAGAGAAACAAATAAATCAAGATCTGTATATGAAGGTCACTTGTCTATATTAGAGTAATGAATTCGTCCAAGGTCACACACTTTACATTTCTTTTAGCAAGCTTTCCTTTCCCTTAATGATAATCCCTTCATCTAAAGCATACCTGGGAAGAGTTCTTCCCCTCTCTCTCTCTCTCAACCTGGATCCATCTCCAGCTATCTTACGCCCCTCTCTGAAGCTCTCATGGTCTATCTTCCAATTATTTCCCCAGTACATGGTTTTGATTTTCAGCTTGGCTGGTCCCCGGACCCAGGCTGGTCAGAAAGAATCATTTCTACTTGGCTAACCCCAGCGCATGAATCATTAACAGACTTCCTACAACCACCCCCTCCTCCTTTCCTCTTCTTCCGACCTTCATCATTTTAACTCGTTTTCTCTCTTTCCTCCAACAAACTTCATCAATCTTGACATTCATGGAGACATTCATACAACCAAATGAGTTATACCGGGAGGAGAGACCCAAGGATTACAATGATTCAGTTCAGTTCGCTCTTCCCCTTTCCAGGCACAGGTGACGCCAATTACTTAATATTAAATATAATCATAATAATGAATAATTCCAAAAAAAATTGAACACCATTGTTTGCAAAGTTGACATGATAGTCTTCTTTCATGAACTATACCCTATTTAACATGTATGTTCAATCACCGGTAGGCGTATTTTATTTCTGAAATTCATGATATTCTTATTATACTCAAGAACATAACAAAATTACTACTTTCCATCAAAATAATTCCATCCCTCCCCCCTTACTCAGAAGATCTTTGTAATTACCTGAAACTCTCAATTTCATAAAAATTAGGGGGAGGACAGAGAGAGAGAGAGAGAGAGAGAGAGAGAGAGAGGGAGAGAGAGAGAGAGGGAGAGAGTGAGGGAGAGTGAGGGAGAGAAATGTGGGGTAGGAGTTTAATACAAGACCGGCAAGGGATAGAAACACAGAGAGTACATCTGTATCAGAAGGGTTAAGAAGACCCAGAGAGTCAGGTATATACCTGCCTGCCTGCCTGCCATGCCAGACACAACGTAGAAGACGCTGCTATTTTCAGACAAGTTTTGTGGTCAATAGCCAAGCCAAGCATGCCTCAATATGATTAGACGAGGCTGGCTAACTCCTACAACCGCTTCATGTGTTCAAGTCTGTGAGGGAGTATGCAAAACCTATTCAACATTGAAAATAAGGAATAACATAAATGATTTATTCAAGTGGTAGAATTATTTACCTTTATTTGAACTTAGTTCTTTCTTCACAGTCAGTGGGAAAATTCACCTGTTTTTGGAAAGCTTCATCTTCATATTTACCAAAGTAGACCAATGTAGAAGAAGTAGTTCATTCTCTAACCTTTCAATCACAAATTGTAAGCTTAAACCATGTAGCTATAAGAAGAAGCAGGGTAAGGAGGAGGAGGGGAGGGGGAGGAGGAGAAGAGGAATAAGAAGCAGAGGAGGAGAAGAAGAAGAAGAAAAAGGAGAAGAAGAAGAAAAAGAAGAAGAAAAAGAAGAAAAAGAAGAAGAAGAAGGAGAAGAAGGAAGAGGAGGAAGAGAAGGAGGAGATTTTCTGTTTAACCAGGGAAGCCTCATCAGCATAAATGCTGTTCTTCCTAAGGGCCCGGCAATAATTCTTAACTCAGTGAAGGCATTAACACCTGGGTGGAGAGTGGCATATATGGATTAATGTCTTGCTAAAGGATCTTAGATTGGGAGTCAAGTGAATAAATAAATTTCTAATATCTTAAGATTTATATATGTTACATCCTTAGCATACATCCTTAGAGAGAGTCTGATGATACAAGTCTAGAAGTAGATTGAGGCCCTACGTCAAAATCCCTTTCAAGCTGAAACTTATCTATGGTTATTCATAGATCCACGAGAAATACGCTTTATCTGTCTCATTTATACCTGACTAATTCCTGAAAGCCAATACATTACAAGGTGACTCACTCCACTTTATCTACAATTCTTTATAAATAGAGGCATCACAACTACTAGAGAACTCTGTAATTATTTCATCAACACTTTGATTTACTTTTACAATCAATTCTCTAAATTCTTAGTCTTACTGCTACTCCTGTATACCATCTGTATCATCCTCGCTTTTGTCTCTGCCTCCTTCTCGCACACACATACACACACACACACACACACACACTCTCTCACTCTCTCTTCCTCTCTATCCTCTCTCTCTCTCCCTCTCTCTCTCTCTTTACTCCTCCCGTTTTTTCTCTATTCTCTATTATTTCTCTTTCTCTACCATGTTTGTTGCTTTCTGTTTTCTGGGTTTTCATTTTTCTCTCTCTCTCATCTCTCTCTCTCTCTCTCCTCTCTTTCTTCTCTATCTCTCTTCCTCTTGCTCTCTCTCCCCCTCTCTCTACCTTTCCTATTCTCTCTCTCCCTCTCCTATTTTCTCTCTTTCTCTCTCTCTCTCTCTCTTCCTCTCGATCTCTCTCTCTCTCCCTCTCCTAATATATATATCTCTCTCTCCTAATCTCTCCTATTCTCTCTCTCTCTCTCTCTCTCCGTCTCTCCATCTTTCTACCATCCTGTCAGCATATATCATACCTACCTGTACACACTCTGATTGATACACTACCTTAATAGGTAACGTGACAGCTATCCATCATTACTTACCTGTGGGGCCTTGTTTAACAACTAAACTTTCTTTTACTTTCACTATAAGCTCCAGCCTAATTAATTCCCACCCATGTTGACAATATCGCTTTGAAACCGCATCAGTTAATCCCAACCTAAATAGGTGGGGGTTCTCCTTTAACCCGAATGCAATGACATTCATTTGTATGGATGCATTGAATGGCATGGGGAAGTAGAAGCGAGAGGGAAACGACCCGGGTGCAAATGACAGACACGATCAGATAGAATAATAGCTTTAGTATGTGGGAGGGAATGAATGATAGAATGAACTTTTGATGTGACTCCCAATGATGAATGGGTATTATTACAAGGTACTATGTATAGTGGGTCTCACTGTTTATTCAATATTCAAGAACAAAGCTAAATCTTCTTCTTTAAAACACCACACGCAGGGTTCATCTTCTGGTGCATGTATTTAAAAAGAAAGGGATTTGTACTTTCATCTACAATGCCATTTTTTAATGTTGAAAGCAAGAAGGGCCTTAGCTCTGTGCTAGAGGATATAAGTTTATTGCTGACTGCCCTTTGGCCCATAAAAGATGATCCCTTCCTATAGTACATTTTGTGACCATCACTGATTTGCATTTTGCACTTACTGAAGTAAAATATATTGCTTTAAAGCCTATCTGCACTAGTTTGGCCAGGAGGGATTAAACCTCCCTGCATGGTCACCGACAGGTGGTTATCTCATCAAATCAGTTCTCAATTAACATAAGAAAAAGAGGATAATGGGGGACAAATGGTCACCGATTAGGCATTGTTTGCTATAAAGAGGGCGCGAGTAGCTATAGATAGTGCAGTGTGGCTTTAACTGAAGATTTAGATCGATGTCAGCTTATGATGTAATGATCATTGGAAATAAAGCATCTTTAACAACCCAAATGAGGTGTAGTGACAGTTTCACAGTAATGATAAAATGCATTGCAACCCTGTTCAGACAACTTCTAAAACGAACATTTGACTAATTCAACAGCATTCAAAATATAAAAATAAAGGTAAAAAAAAGTTAATTTACATGGCAGCCAAGTGCCATTAATTTGCTATTCACAAAGGCTACATCACAAAAAATGCTTCTCTCTTGTTAGATTTTGTTGCGGACCCATGATGTAAGCTGGCTGAATGTCACATTAATTTCGTGGGAGTGGAACACAATTACTCATGCGATGAGATTAATACACTGGCCTTGATCCAGCCACATTCACATTCAATAACTGTCCAAGGACATCGCCAGATAAATAGAAATTTAATGAACATTTCAAACACCATATTCAAAGGTAATTAAATCAAAAGACCTTCAGAAATTACAAAAGGCAATTGTTATCCAATATAGGCTTAGAATATATATATATTCTGTTGGTCTATACATTTGGATTTTAGTATCTACAACAGGTTTATTATTCTTCATATCAGCTATAAATTCAATTCAGACTGCATAAATAGGAATTAATCAATTTCAAACCACTGTAAGTGATTTTTCAAACAAGTTTCAAAGACCAAAACACCAATGTTTGTTGATATCATGGGAAAATAGTGTTTGGTGGGGGAAGGGGTTGGAGGGGAGTGGAGGGATTAGAGTGGAGGGATTAGAGGGGAGGGGAGAGGCTGGAGGAGCCTCTATAGACTCTCATTCACAAGGTTAAAGGTTCAAACCCTGGGCAATAGGCTGTTTTTGTCATGCAACCAAATTTATGCATATGCCTTTGTAAAGTGCCTGATACAAATTATTTCATTCACCTGTAACAAATAAATGTATCCCAATTTTTAGAATTCAGATTGCAACATTAGTTGTTGCTCGATAGGACAAACATTATGGCTTGCCTTACCCAACAACACGCAACATATGTAACTTGCATTCTGGCTATTGTAATACAATTATTCGTAACAGGTGAATGAAAGACTTTGTATCAAGGCCTAAAGTATAAATCTGGTTATATTACCAAAATGGCCTATTGTTGTAGATTCTGCGTACACATGCAAGGAAGACAGCCTATTTTAGGCTCTTGGGAATAGATCTAATCCTTAATCCTGTTCATTCATGCTTTATATCTCATTGTTAGCCTAGCATTAGGGAACAACATAGATTTTCTCCAAAGTTTTCAGGATTTAAAAAAAAAAAAAGTTTTATAACGAAAAGATTTAGAGAATAACCTCATACTGAAATCATCCAATATACATGCTGAAATAGAGATGTAGTCATGGAAAAAGACATTTAAAGAAACAATTTTGAAATGTGTATGTCTAGAAACATATATCCACTCACCATGCATCCATTCAAACCCTTCCTCTAGACAAATTTGTCTTCATGGATCTTTAATCTTTTGATTCATACTGGCATGACATTGGATGTGGGAGTTCCACTATCATTAATTAACTTACATTTTACAATCATACAACTGCTATTAACATGGAAACAAATTAAGCTTGATAAATGAATCGACAAAGTGATCGTTTATGGACTTGGCTCAATATCTTGCAAATTAAAATTGCAGTATTTCTTGGGGAAATCTTTTAATTTGTTTTTGGTCATTAGATGTTATATTTGTTTCCATGCAGTTTATTGTGCATTAAGTCGAAATAAATGATGAATTCATAGTCATTTGTGCTCTAATCACTACCATAAATCATCAGATATCAACTTAATGACTAGCAGGTTTATTTCCTTCTAATATGTTCAGTACACAGAGTGAAATGAACAGCAGTAAGTCATTTAGGTGATTAGCTCAAAGTCCTATTCCATTTTTCATAGAATTCACACACACTTTCAATCAAAATAAAAATGTAACTCAATTTCATGAGTTTTTAAGATACTTTTGAAGACACTCATTAACTTTAATAACGGCACTGTTCTGTTTAGAGCCAGAAGGGCATTAAGTATATGAGTAAAAACCTGTATGGTAGCTCCAAATAGACAAAATACCCAGATATTTTAGAATAAGATCTAAAATGTATCTCCTGAACCTTTGAAATGTCTTCTTTTACCTCCCCTCTGTTTTATCTTTCTGTTGTTATTTCTACATTAATTGCTTTTAAACACACAGTTCACATTGTATTTAGAATTTGTAATGTTTGGATAGGTCAATTGGTATATTTTCATCCTCATATTTTGATTTGCATTTCTTTTTCTTTTTTTCTGATTGTGTAAATGATACTAAACTGAGCCGATTGCCATAACCCTAACCATAAGAAATTACGGAATAAGTATTTTGAGGGGGGCGAGGGGGGGGGGGAATAATGTAAATAATTCAAATCTGATTAATTATGGGAAACAGACTGTCCTGGGGCTCATCACATATCAACTAAAGTCTGTCATTGAAAAAACAATCTGAAGCAAAACAGGTGGACAAAATATTTGAATACATTTATTTACATGCCCAGGAAAAACATCTAGTTATTGAACAATGCACAAAAACAGAAATTTACCAGGCTAAGCTAACTATTCACACATTCACCAGACTTAGCTGAATAGACCGGTTTACTAACGTATTCAAATTTATGGATGTTTCATTCCTGGGATTCTAGTGACAAGTTATTCCATTATAACCTGTTATAAATGAATGAACTACAAATACTTGGGATCCAGTCTGCATACATCACTTGTTGATATGTGAGCAAGCCTCAGACAAGCATTCTGTTGTCAAGAACAACCTTTGGTTTAAAAGTATGCATACAATTTGAATATGTTAGTAAAACCAGTCTATTGGTTTATGCTACACTAAGGAATGTAACTAACTCAAGAGAACTGACACAAATAACTTTCTTCCCCCAGCATGTAAAACATTCCTAACATTGCAAAAGGACCATGTGACAGTCATGAAGATAGAACATATCATTGTTTTTTTTTCTTCAATCTAATAAAATATGAGGGGAACTAACATGATACAAAATGTATGTACCACAAAACTTAAATCCCCGGTTTCAATGACAATGTGCGGGTCTTTGATACATAAATTTACAATAATTCAGACAGCCTTACATTTGCCTTGATCTGATTTAGCTGCACTGCTCATACAACATTCAGCTGCAATAGAAAGGTGACCACTTTATGACCCCTATCCCCCAAAATATCCACGCTTATAGTCTGTTAAGAGCCAGAAGGATGTTAATTTTTTGTTTAATGATGTAGATATAAGGTCTTTCTTGTCCTCAGAAGATGTTATAGTTTACTGCGTATTCATTGCACGTGTAGGGTGGTCAATGTAAAATACGATTGTAGAAAAAAGAATGCCAAAAAATGATCAGCTTTACAAGAATTATAAATGCATTGAGTATTCTGCATTACGGACAGGCGATACCTAAATTATTCAGGGAATCATTAGTAACTGTAATTTTTGAAAGCGTATTCAGGGTGAGTTGAATTACAAAATGGTATCAAAATCATTGGCTAAATGCCAATAAAATGAAGTAACATTGTTTCTTTGTCTGATAAGCAATCGGCGTTAGAAACAAAAGCATGACTTTATTGTTAATTTCCTTTCATAAATCACACCTCTAAATTGACATTTAATGCGTCTGGCTGAACATGGGAGAATGATCCGCTGTCAGTCTGTGATATTTTAGAACGGCCTAATGGGAAAGTACGGGGGTGAAGTCCACCCAGCTTATTAACAACTCTACCAAATCCATTGATAGTCAAGGAGTGAAATATGGAAAGGCAAATGCCTGTTGCCAAGCTGCTAATTAAGCGTAATGGAGAGGGAGGTAGGAAGGCAGTGGGAGGAAATGTACACTGTCATCTGGCATTAACTATCAACAATCATAAAAACACAGTTAGTCAAAACTGTATTGTATATATGATAGAGGTAGAGAGCAACACGGTTTCAGTAGAAAGGTTTATTTTTAATTATGTTCCTCTGCAAGTAATTGTCACATTAACATTAGAACATTAGAACTGCAACATAGTTATAACAATGAGGGCACTCTTAAAACAGATAATAATACAAGTAGTATAATGTATAAGTAAATCATTTAATGATATAAAACCATCTGCTATACTTTATAAGCATTCAGTAATTGATACAAGGAAACATTACTCATTGTGAATGTTCAAGTATTTTATTTTAACATTATTAGCAAATAATTTGAATACAGAAATAAATTCTGAAATTTGGATGAACAAATAATCAAATTTGTATACTATGACCAGAATGATTTCATTAAAGTGCCTAACTTAAGGGTGTTTGAACAAGATGTTCTAACAGGGTGTTTGCAAACTTGGAATACACCCTCTTAATGGCCTTCTGCCAGTCATACAAGGACTTAATTATACTTTAATAAATTAATTATCAAGAGATTTAAACAAGTTACTTGTAACTTACCAGGTGAGGTTATTGTTAGAAGATCCAGCCTTCTCTGTTGCTGTACATAAAAGAGAAAAATATTGAGAGGTAAATTACTACTTTAAATTACTACTTATTTATAATTCTCTTGCTCTATATACAGCTAAACATCAAATTGATCTTTTAAATGATTTTGCGGTCCTGTGTACACCATTTTCTCTATAACAAGATCAGGACTTAATTTCTGACATTATTTCAGTACACAAAAATGAAGGTTATTTTCTCCTACATTGTTTCCCATTCTCTCCCCCCCCCCCCCCCCCAACCCCCCCCCCCCCCCCCCCGTCTCTCTCTCTCTCTCTCCTCCCTCCCTCTCTCCCCATATATTCATTCTCTCTTCTGTGAACTGATAATTGGGGGATGAGAGAGTTCCACCTATCTATAAATAATGTATATCTTGATAAAACATTGAAGGTGCCTTTATTATCACTGCTTATATTTATATTTCCTTGTTACACATTAAGCATATTTATATCAGCACATGTTATAGAAAAATTTAGATGTACAGTAGTGATAAACTATTGCATTCATCTGCATCATGAGCATTATGAGTTTGAGCAATTCAAAAGTCATAATCCATGCCTGCATGCTTTAGTTGAAGCTGAAGAAAAGCTCTAGTGTAGAGCATTAAACATTGTAAAAATGATACAGTATATCCATAAAATTCAACTAGCACAGTGGTAAAACTGTATAGCAAAGATCAAACAGTGTCCACTCAATCTTAAAACGAACTCCACAAACCATCAGGTATATTTTCAGTAAGCTAATGAGAAAATTCTCCATAAATATCAGATTCAATGCAAGCGGAAATGCATAATTTGACTCACTCTATTGATTTACCTGAATGGGTTCACTCTAGTGAGACTATTATTCCATCCCTATACTTGGAGCTAGAAGGGCATTCATTTTACCGGTATATAAAAGACTGCATATGATGTTAATCCCTTCCGTATTTCAGCAGACTTTTTATTCCATTTTAAGGCAATACCACTGTCAAATGCTTTGGGTATCAAATGAAGCCAGCCCTTTGGTTACTTATTCTAAAAGTTTATGTTTTTAATAACATATTTTTCACATTGTTAAAAAAGAATCTCTTTACCAAGCCTCACTGACTTATTGTTTTGTTTTATTTTTTCCTATCATATTGGTGATGAGCTATCTCTTTCTGGATAAACAAATATTGCTCAGATAAATGAACTATAAATATGTTTTTATTTCAACAGTGCAACCAGAGTGATAATTTAGAGAAAAAGGGAAATATTGGTACAAAAGAAAACATAAAATTATCTGAATTTCATTTGTCAAGGTATAATTGTGAGAGAGAAAACAGCTCAAGCGGAGATCATGCAGCAGCAAACTGGAAAAGACACTCAACATCCCTTCTAGCCTGATTGCATGCTGCCCATCTCTTGTTTATCAGACACAACGATGACAAGGTGCGAGATAAAAAACAATTCAAGCATGAGAACAAGAAAGCTAATTGGAGTAATAGTATCCAAGTATTATGATTAAAAGTACTCTTGTTTTCTATGATATTACACGATATGCTGCAATGCCAAGTGCTATTAACTTTCTATCATCAGGGTTTTACAGAAATGTTTATGTTAATGGCCTGGCCTTCAAGGCTATCCTTTACACAGCAAATCACAATTTGGTGACCAGCTACTTAAGAAGTCCCATCTTTCCTCTGTATCTTCCGTCCGCTAGCACACGGTAGTGATAGCTACAGTGATAGGAGCTGACAGCCGTTGGTAGTGGCCTGGGTGCCTTTCACCCTCGGCTTGACTCAACCAACCATTAGGGAAATTACAGGCTGTGTAGCGCGGAGTTTCCGGGGGAATGCTGCATGGAACTTCTCTCTGATGCGATTACACATGGCTTAAAGATGGGAGAAGTTTCTTATGATGTAGTTTTCTTACTATCTAAACTATTAGACATAATTAGACATCCATTAAAGGATGATGTGAACTAAATATCTTGGGACAACATCTTCACTCAACCCTATCAATTCACATTAACAAATTGAGGTTCAAATTCCCATCCTATAAACCATTACATAAGATGCACCCCTGAGGATGTTTTAATGAAACCTTTTAGGGTTTACCTCTTACATCCATCCAGCACCCCTCAGGGGGTCTTCATTTGCACGTTTGAGCTTCAGAAGGACACCCTACATACAGATACAATTCCATGTAAGATGCCACACTTACATGTGCATACATTGTGTGCGGGTAAGCCTGAATCCGATGACCGGGGTAATAATATATATATCTGTAAAGCGCTTTGAGAGGGCCTTCGGTCCTGAAAAGCGCTATATAAGAACTAGCTATTATTATTATTATTACAATTCACTTGGAAGTATTCAAACTGCTCATCTTTTCATGGATGCATTCATGCTATTCAACAATCAATGATGTTCATAACCTACAAGGTACCTCTTTATACACCTGGGTGGTGGGAGGTGATGTTGATTAAGTCCCTTGAATATGAGATAAAGTATGAGCCAGGGCGGTATAGGAAGGCAGTGGGAGGAAATGTACACTGTCATCTGGCATTAACTATCAACAATCATAAAAACACAGTTAGTCAAAACTGTGTTTTATAGATG
Organism: Strongylocentrotus droebachiensis; assembly: GCA_035222895.1. Lineage (NCBI taxonomy): Eukaryota > Metazoa > Echinodermata > Echinoidea > Camarodonta > Strongylocentrotidae > Strongylocentrotus > Strongylocentrotus droebachiensis. The sequence goes on from JAVYIG010001642.1 coordinate 226,713, forward strand.
ATAGAGGTAGAAAGCCACACAATTTCAGTAGAAATGTTCATATTTAATGATAGTCCTCTGCAATAGATTCAATTCCATGTAAGATGGCACAGTTACAGTCCACTTGGGAGTATCCAAACTGCTCATCTTTTCATGGATGCATTCATGCTATTCAACAATCAATGATGTTCATAACCTACAAGGTACCTGTTCATACACCTGGGTAGAGGAAGGCGATGTTGATTAAGTCCCTTGAATATGAGATACAGTATAATAAGCCAGGCTTCGAACCCATGTCCTTTGTACATCTCAAGTCAAGAGTTATAATTATAACAGTTGAATCGCTTTGTCTGTTCACAGCCAGAAGCCTGTCTGGCTATAAACAAAATTAAAATGTGCATAATACATGTAAGGCTATATTTCCCAGATAAATCAATGTTTAATGCATAAAGTAAACATGCTTTTGGTTTTTACTGTTACTATCACAGGCCTTAAATTTCGTCATTTTTAGGGCAAGGCCAGTTTGGCCTTGAGTACCTCATATTTTTAAGGGCACCAAGGCCAAAATATTTTTACAAAAAGGGCATCGAGGCCAAAATATTTTACAAAAAGGGCATCGAGTATGAGGCCAAAAAAATTGATTCTATTTTTGTTAGATGTCATGTGTATTTTACAAAACTTGTGCGGGATCAATTCCCATGACTTTTAGCACCAGCTTCTTCACAGAATGTATAGAGGTCTACGGTACATACAAACAAGGCGGCTGCCCGCAAGCCTTAGATTTAGCAGCCAGGAGCAAGGGGCAATTTTTTTTTTAAGTAGCCCCTTGCCCACGGGAATTTACCAGAGCAAGGGGCAATTTTCCCAAAACAGATAGGCCCCTTATCTAATCATAAGTTCAAAGAGAGTCTACAATGTTAATTTCATAATGTGAATAGAACGATCAATTTAATAACTTTTTAATCTTAACAATATGAACAGGAAAGATTGATTAAGAACATCAAACTTGCACATTAAACAGTATTTTAAAGTAACTAAAAATATTGATGAGCAAATGAATAAATAAATTGTCAATTTCACAAACATCGAAAGTCAGAAGGACTTGGCAAGTTTACCGGGCCGGGTATCCCAAATCGAAATCGCACCTCACACACAAACCTTCCGCCACACTCTCGGTAGTAGGAGCAAATTTGAAGAAATTATCTTTTTAACTGTTGTATAGAAAGGTCTAACTTAGATAGGCCTAACTAATGAAATAAGATGTAAAAATGTCCTTAGACATTCGACAGCTGAAAGTGACACGCTCAGCTCAGTTGCGTAACGTGCGTTCACGAAACCAAAATCGTGCCTCGCACACACACTCTCGCCACTTTTGGTGGGAAGCTGTCGGGCTGGAAGTTTGCCAGCGAAACCGATGCACCCTCGGTGATTCGCAGCGCTTAATTTTACCGGGACTCGAAACGTTCGTCTTGGGAAGCTGGCGGGGTAGCTTTTTGAAGCTAGGTCGGCTGGTGGCAAAATGAGAGTAACTACGATCGAGAACATCTAGGTGTTCTTAACTTATTAATAAGATAATTCTAAATTCTATTTGAGATAAAATAATAAACTAGACCTACAAACAAACCTCGACAGATCTCTAATGAATATTTGAATGCTTGTTTATTTCTCCATTTGACGATTTGTTTTCTTGATCCTGGCCTTCAATTTGTACGTGTACGTGCGTGCGTCAACAGCATGCTTATATCAAGCGATCGCATGACCGTACGTACGTGCGCTAGCGCATTGCCTATATAATAACAAAGGGCGCATTTTCACGGCACTTGCGCCTTATTAAAGCACTAAATACGAAGCTAGAAGAGAGCTCGTGGGCGGCAAACTGTTCGTGATTCGTGTATTTTTACTGTTCTAATAATTTATGGGCGCATTTTCACGGAAAACTCTCGCGCCTGGCCGTCTAGTTTTAGATGATTATGGGCGCAATTGGTGGTTTTATGAGCGCAAATTTCAAAAAAAGGGCACGTCCAGTTGAAAAAAAAGGCACGTCGGCCAGTTTGAAAAAAAGGGCACGGCCTTTTTGGCCGTGAATTTATCTTTTTTTGGGAGGGCACCACGGCCAGTCATAGGGGCATCGACGGCCTGGCCGTCGATGGCCGTCGATTAATTTAAGGCCTGCTATCATTATATTTGATAACCAATTTTCTTCTGCCATTGAACAGCCACAGTTGCTTAAGATACATAGTCATACAAGTCATGAAAGTCAGACATGAAATCCATGTTTTTACTTCTCTTCAGGAGCATTAATTTTGCATCTATATTCTCCATGTACTATACCATAATAGTTTAATATGTTTGACCAAAATAAAACAAACAAACAAGCATGTGAGGCTGTTTTTCTGCTTCCGTTCAGGGACGTCGCATGTGAGTAAGAGTTTGGGTTTAACATACTCCTGTACATTGAACTTGTGATCATTTAGTTGCTGATAAACAGAGAATCAGGGTTCTGACTCGCTCACATGACTCTTTCCATTATGACGCAATTGAGAAACAAACTTCCTGGTGCTACTTTACATTGAGTAGCCCAATTTGAGTACGATGATGGATATGTATTGGACTGAAGCACTCCTCACTTATCTCACTAAAAGTAACCACAGAGTTTAAGAGCATGAATCACTGTCACAAACGTGCTTCAAATTACCTACCAATTACAGCACCGCACGGCCACTCACAAAGCAACATCTCAATCTACCAGGCTATACCCACCCAGACTCTATCTAGACTTGGTAGTGATTGGGTTAGTCAGTACATACATTGGGCAAGCTCCACAAGATATATTGCTATCACCATCAAACTTTCAGAGAAGTCACTTAATGAATATATGCATTTATGAAAACAAATTTCTGCTATTTGATTTTTTTTTTGTACTTATTTCTTTACAAACATTTTTTTTTTAAACTACCTAAAACTTTTGGAGTATGAGATGAAAACATGATAAAATAAATCACAAATGACTGAAAATAGGAATGAAATATTTATACACCTACATGTGTGCTATGATTTGAGGCAGAGACAGGAAGTGAAGAGTAGAGAGAGAGAGAGAGAGACAGACAGACAGACAGACGGAGAGACAGACAGACAGACAGACAGAGAGGGGGAGAGGAAGAGACAAGAGTGACAGACAGAGAGACAGACAGACAGACAGAGGGGGAGAGGAAGATACAAGAGAGACAGAGACAGAGATAAAGACAGACAGACAGATAGAGATAGAACACTGTAGAGGGAAAAAAGAAGAAAAGAGCACAGATTAAGATGAGGAATTAGTGAAGACAGAAGATATATGAGATATCTAGAACTAAATATCAAGTAGTTAAAAATATCAGACAGAAAAAAGGAAGATTTAGATACATGATGGAAGTAAAATTAAACAATGACTAAACAAAAAATAATACTTAAAGTAGGCAAGCGAGTCTATCAGAGAGATCGCACAATCTAACTCGGATGTGAATATAGTATACCCACCAGCAGTGCAAAGTGTTCAGAGTCACAGATAGGATTATGGAAGGGCTCCCTCAATGGCTAGGAAAGGACATGCATTACAACTCAAGTGAAATGCTATATACATGTAGACTTGCCTAATTGGACGCTTTAGGATTCTCCCTAAATCAATTTTTCTTTACAGTACAATAGAGTAAATGAGCCAAGAATTAATGTTTATTTATTATTAGCTTCAAATGCAATAGTTCAAATTGTTCGCTCAATTAAACGACCCTGAAACTTTTACAAATGAACAGACAAACATAGAAATTAAAATACATGTTAACAACGACAACAGGTTATACAGTAGACACATGTAGATACTACACACACATGTATCAGCATTAAATTAGGAGAGATGTAAAGTATCTCTCCTCAAAAAAAGTTCATTAGTTCAATTCATTTAAATGTGTTGGTACGGTCAATTCTGATTTGTTTATATTCATAAGCATGGTTGAATGATATTGTTGTTGATGTTGTTTTATTGTTGCAGTAATGCAGTTGTTGTTGTTTTTAAATGTTTTTGAGAAGGAAGAATCCAATAGTAAGATTGTGGCAGTAACAAGTACATTCATAAGCATATTGAAAATGAAATATTTTTCATTGTTTTATACACCATTTATGACTATTTGCAACATCATTTTGTATACATTTCTAATCATCTATCTATCCATCTATGTCCCATGGCTTGAAGGCCGGTGGGGCGACAATGTAAAGGACCTTGAGACACAGGTTCTTCATAACTTTCTGTCTTCAGCTGTTCTAGTTAGCTGCTCAAATGACATTCCCATCCCCTGCTTGATATTATCAGTCCATGTCCTAGTTGGTCTGCCCCTCTTTCTTATCCAATCAGTTCCTCCTTGCAAGATGATGTTTGCCAAGCTATTCTTCCATCTAGTTACATGCCCAAACCACTGTAGCTGCCTTCCTTTCATAATTGTGATGAGGTGATCATGTTCCTTATTACATGTCTAATACAATATTGGGAAGGAAGGTCTATGGGCCATGCATGGTTGTTTTAATAGTTGACCTATTTTTTTTACTCATTTATATGTTCTTTCTTGACATGTATTGAAAGTGCAAAATGAATAATAATAGCTCCTACTAATAATAATATATCGTCTTTTTTTGGCAAAAGACATGGACACGATTAATTTTCAAGTTAGCATTTTATGCATATATCTTTACAAACCAAAATGTGTTTTTTGTGAAATTGTCCTAATCAATAGTTTTCCACAAAACCAATTTGTATTTCAATAGAAAGGTTTATTTTAAATGACTTTGTATCACAAAAAACATGATTAAACCATTAAAGAACCTCTAGCCCTGTGTCCATGCTTAGATCGACACACACACACACAACGAGAAAGAAAAAAACTCTATCTTTGTAATTACAATGCAAGATTAGTCTGACCTTAATTCATGGCCATACTAAAAAGCTTTCATCCTGTTGAGGTATAATAAAACACAGTACTGGGTCTCCAGCAGACAGACAAAGCTAGCTCCCTCCATGCACACACTTTGTGAGTGCGTTTTCAAGGCCACTCATAGAAAGGGAAAAAATATCCATTATCTAAAAACACCCGATGTGTCCCAAATAATAAGCTTAGCGCTGGTATACGAGAGATGTACAATCATGGGATGACTGATGTCGTACTAGACACTAGACTAATATGCTTAATGCTATTGTAATTGATTGTTTTATAATGTACATGTTGTAGTCAAATAAAACAAAGCTATAGACTATACACATTGCCACTTACAGTCCATTTAGTTTGGAGAGAGTCTTGAATCCTCATGATAAAAGAACAAACCCATGGAAAATTTCACATGTAAAATGCCTACTAAGTGTCTTAAACACTAAAACGGCACACATTCGTTAAAGTTGCATGAATTCTCTAAGCCCAAATAATAAGCTTAGCGCTGGTATACGAGAGATGTACAATCATGGGATGACTGATGTCGTACTAGACACTAGACTAATATGCTTAATGCTATTGTAATTGATTGTTTTATAATGTACATGTTGTAGTCAAATAAAACAAAGCTATAGACTATACACATTGCCACTTACAGTCCATTTAGTTTGGAGAGAGTCTTGAATCCTCATGATAAAAGAACAAACCCATGGAAAATTTCACATGTAAAATGCCTACTAAGTGTCTTAAACACTAAAACGGCACACATTCGTTAAAGTTGCATGAATTCTCTTGAGCTTAAAATGGGTTCCAATTAGAAGGAACATGCAGGTGATTTTGTGAAAACCTCTATTAAAAGGATGATCGAAACGCACAAATATATGCTTAATAATGATAATAAAGGTTAAAATTTCCCCAACTCCACAGACATTGTCTGTCAGTCTGTTTGTCTCATCCAATCTCTAACTCTCTCCCTCTTTCTTTCCTCCTTTTTCTACCCTATCTGAAATTCACACTCCCCCTCTCAGTATCAATTCACTCTCTGTTCCCACCTTTTCCTCTTCTGCCCCCCCCCCCCCCCCCTTTCCTCTCTCTCTCTCTGGGATGACAAACAAACAAGTGTAGACATCTATCTACCTGGCTTTCAGCCCCATTATAACACACCTGTAAGAAAAGAAAGAAAAGCTTTCACAAGAATGGGGGGAATCTAGAATACAGGTCAACTCCTGGAGCACCAAACAGTGTCAATTATGCGCATGATGAGAGGGACCTTTTAAAGTAGAAAGGGTGTCGACAGGTGAAAACATAACTTTGAGTTACCCGTGGTCCATTCTGGTGCATGGTCCTGCATTATAAATGTACCTTCAAATGATCTATACAATAAAATAATCAATAGTGTGTGCCAGCAAAGGTGAGGCGCCGGCCTGCCTGGTAGCTGTATTTAGCTATCCTGGACACGACCCTAAACATATGACATCAGGAGAGATAGACAGAAATACAGACATACTGAGAAAAAAAGATAGAAAGGAAAAAAATAGAGAGAGGTAGACAGAAAGAAAGACAGACAGAGAGACAGAGAGAGAGAGAGAGAGCAAGAATTTGAGGAAGCACTATCTTTACAAGAGGGAAGTGAGCTGTGGAATAGCTTCAATAAAAATAGCACAAAAATATATATCTTTTTATGAATGAGAGAAAAATAAAACTACTCAAATTTCTGGCAAAATGTGCTGAATTACTCCTAGAGTGCTGTACTAAACAAGCCACATTGGCAATAAATACAACTTTATCCATTTATACAAAGTACCTTAATTCAATATTGTGGTTCTGGTAATGAACTTGCATTTATTACAAGAAAAAATAGGCTTAAAGTTACTCTGAATTGTTTATCAAGCATCATTAAAATGTGAACAAAAGAAATGAAAGAAACTAATGTTACGGAAAACCCTAAGTCTATCTATTCAAATATAACTGAACAAAGCAGATGGAAATACTAGAAACAGCTGATTAGCATAACTCTTGACTGATTATGCACTGAGTATGCATCTCTATTGAAAAGAAACCACCATCGATACACCACTCTATGCAAACAATACACATTTTAATCGCTATGGAAGAAATTGAATTCAATAGTACTGCTATGTCAGACAAATCTCAGACAATCTTTCAGATCATGAAGAGCAAATTCTGTTTGGAAAATATGCATACAATAGGCTGTTTTTGTAAACGTAATCATATTCAATGCTTGAATCTGTGTTAAGTGCCATGTTACAGATTATTTCATTCACCTGTTACAAATAATTGTATTTCAATGGTCAGAATGTAAATTGCATACATTACATGTTGTTAGGCTTGAATTGACAAAGGAGGTTTGTCAACAGATCTCCTTTGTGAGTTTGGGCCATTATGTTTGACCTACCTAGAAACAGTTAATGTTGCCATCTGCATTCCGACTATTGAAATACAGTTATTTGTAACAAGTGAATGAAATAGTTGGTATTATATACCTCACTTAAGTAATCCAGCCATCTGATTGGTCGAAATTGCATTCATAAACTTCAACTGTTCCTGTAAAATTCCCGGTAACCATGCATAAAACATTTAATATTTTTAATAACCATGGTTATTAAAAAAATAGTTCAGTCTCCATGGTTACCCCATAGGTTTACATGTTAAAAAATGGTTTGAGCGATCGAGGATACCGTATGTGTGCGAATAATTGGTCGGTAATTTCAATACAATTGAATCTCGATCGATCTTACCGACAATTTTATCTTGCATTGTTGACATGAAGACGAAAATAAACTTCCAAAAACAAAAAAACAACATCTGCCGATAGATCTTGATCTAAGTTCATGCCAATATGCATTGCAAAAGTAAAAGAAGGGTGCTTTTGCGAAGCATTCATCACGCCGAAGCCGGTTTCAATCCATTTTAATGTATATATTGTACAAAACTGCCAAGCATTTTAACAGCGCGCGATGGCTGAGTGGTGTAAGGCGTTGGTTTAAGATGCATCATTCATTGTACGTAAGAGTTCGACTCTCACCTTCGACAAAAAAAAAAAAGTATTTTTTATTTTTTATTTTTTAGTCTATTTTTTTTCGGCATATAAAAGTATTAATGACTGCTTTAATATTCGAGAAATAGTTGTTTTTATACGCTCTCGGGAAGGTTACAATTGGGCTATTCCCCTCGGCACGCCTCGGGTAATAGCACAATTCTAACCTTCCCTTGAGCTTATAAAAACAACTATTTCTCTCAAAGCAGTCATTAATACTATAACATAACGCAAAACAGAGATTTATGCATTATATTTTATTACATCACAAAAATGATCTATTCACTTTGAATGCATTAGTTTTGCTATGTTAGGCAAGTCTCAGACAAATTTTCAGGTAATGAAGAGCAATTTCTGTTATGAAAACTATGCATACAATTTGAATGGTCTCTTTTTCTACCTTTCTACATTGTAGGGCCAGCATAATTTTTGATTATCACAGCTTTGAAATCTGTAAAAACAACAATCCATCTTCCTTTTTATGGATAGAAGTTTACTCATAACACAGAAATTGTACATGAAAATACATAGTAAGAGTGATTTCCACTGTTCTAATCAGAGATTTTTTTTCAAAAATCATTAACAAAATATTGTGTGCTTCTTATTTACAGGAAAATGTGAGTGTGTGTGTGTACTGTAGCCGAGAGGGGGGAGGGTGACAGCTATACAACAAATATTGGTCATTATATTTTCACACTTTGCATATGTTGTCTGTCCCATCTTTATAAAGCATATACACATAGACCATCTGCTATGTGTGAAAGCAATTAATATGATGTCTACTTACAAACAAGCAAATGTTTGGGAAGCAATTCCAAATTGGTCCAAAACAAGATATAAATTAGAAATACCAAGTGAATGGTGCACAGTAGGTAGAAGATTGGTTCAGGCTTAATCTTCAGATTGATTCGACTATCCTGGCTGCAACTAAGTGTTAAACTGTGATTTTAGAAGTATTGGCAACAACCTATAAACCCAATCAAGAAAATTGTGGTTTTAACACTTCATTTTTTCCTACATTTTACTGGGTAGCCATCTTGCCCCTTGCTATTAAAACACATGCATTTGTTGTGTATTATACTTTACTTATGTTTTCAATATCATCAACAACTCTAGAAAAGCTATAAATTCATCTCATTGATTGAAATTTAACTTTTTCATTACCACACATGAAAGATGCAGGGTTTTTACATTACGAATGCAATGCAAGATATGTTGTAGTAGTGTTACATGTATGAAACCCACACAGTCTGATACGGGCTGATGCATGCAAAGGGTTAAGAGAGCTGTAGATGTACAGAGCTTGCCTATTAAAGCTTATACTGGCTGAGTCCTTGGTAGTCAAAGAGTTAATATGTGAGGTGACAGACATGTCACATCTGTCAAATCAGAAAGACGAGCCATACTGCATTCATCATAATTCTAATCTGACAGCTTTTTGTCCTGCTTTTTTTCTCTCTTTCTTGGTACGTGTGGAGATAATGGCACGCGACCAACCATGGGCAGTTCTCTCTCAAGCTCGACCAGACAAACACAAGAGGGGGCCGTCACGGTTCTTTGCACGTCCATACGGTTTGGTGGCTTGCTCCCACGGCTAGCCTTCTCCCCGCTGTGCTTGCGCTAAGTCAGGCACTTAATTCATTATCCCCCGCTGTTCTCCCGTTCATGCTTGTTTAGCTAAACATGGTTTGGAAACGGAACAAGAGAATTGAAGACTCCATTGAATCAAGAGTTTTCATCCAGTTATCCCAATTCATGAGATGGTTTAATAACATAAAGCAGGTTACCAGCACAATACACATACTCATGCATGGGCAACTTAGTACTTGCTTCAATGGGGGAGGCACTCCTTGTGTCAACTATATATTACTAAATGAAAACAAATATAATGTTCAATTCAATTCAATTCAATTCAATTCAATTTTATTTTATTTTCTTCAAGTCCATTTAAAAAAGTACATTGAAAAACATGGTACATTGACAACATATACATTTACTTAGTTGTAGGATACACAGTAAACATTAAACTTTAAACACACAATTAAAAAGAGAAGTAAAGACAAGAGTAAGAAATCAAAGAAATAGTTAATGAACATGAAATGGGGAAAAAAAATTATGTAGCATCTAATTTATCTAAACACTTAAAAATTTATGTTATCATGAGCAGTTTATTCTTTTTGAGAAGAAAAAAAAGGATTCCTTTATAGAATTAATGAAATACTTTCCAGAGATTTTCTGGCTAAGTGGCATTGAAGATATTGTTATTTTACTCCCAGAATACCTATTAACAAAAAAACATTTATTTTGCTTAGTATTGTACAACAACTCACCCTTTTATCTGTCCCTGACTTGTATTAAATACAGAATTGCAACATGTACATTACATATACTTATTGGGGAGGTACCCTAAATAAATCTATCAAAACAAATCAAAGCTTTCAAATAATGTGGCCAAATATGCGCTGTCACATCTAGTCATACATTGTATTAGTCATTACACAGACAAACTTTGTGTTGTATTCAGCAAGAATATCACAGGTGTCGTGTGCTCCAGTTTCTAAAATTGAGAGGAATCATGTTCATTTGACAATATCCCAAGAGATAGCTGCTCACACTGTATCATATCAATTTGGGCAATCTATTCTGGACCCAGAGAGAGAGAAAGAGAGAGAGAGAGAGAGAGAGAGAGAGAGAGGAGAAAATGAGGGCGAGAGAGAGGAGAAGAAGGGGAAGGGAGAGGGGATCATTTATATAGGGGAAAGAGCACAAGAAGAGGTTGTCAGACAGACAGAAAAAAAATAGAACAATTGAAAAGAATCAAGAATTTATTTTAAAAAAGAGAAGGAGATAGAGGATAAGACATACATATAACTAGATGGGGAAATTGGGAAAGGATACATGGAGAGGCTGATAATGAGAAAGGAAAAGGAAAGGAGTGACAAAAACGTAACAATAATAATGATGAAGATTAATAGTAATCATAACAGTGAGCTGGGTTGAGTTCGAGAAGGAGAGTTTAGAAGAGTTTTTTTTGTTTGCAGAGACAAATAGAGAGGGGACAGAGAGACAGAAAGAGCAAGAATGAGAGAGAGAGAGAGAGAGATTACTCCCAACACCTCTTCCTGCTACCACCAGATAATAAAGAGAGAGAAAGGAAACATGCTCCATACAGTCAGAAGCACTGGTCCAATCTGCGCTCCATCTCCTCTACTCTATTGCTTGCCAGTGATGCGATTCAAGAGAAAATAATCACACACCTCTCTTTTTGTTATAGGATGCAGAGATAACAGGGACAGAGAGATGAGATGAGATGAGATGAGATGAGATGATGAGGGGGGGGGGGGTTGAATGGAGAGTCAATGTACTTTTTGTATTCTGTGCGTGATAATCTGCGCTAGACAAAAGCAAACATGAGAGGGGTATAAGGCACCTGTCGATTAAAGGCATACATAGTATGGGTGTTTAGAATAAGATTGCTTTCTTGCTAGCTTGCTATGAGGGTTCAGGATGTCCTTACAATGGCTACCCTCATTTGATACAGGTGAAAGCTGTCACGGAGACAGATCACCAACCCTCGCTCAACGCCTCACATTCTCAACCCAATAAAAGAGTACCACAGCAGAATACCAAATACTCATTTACTACAATGACCGAGTGCTTATCAATTGAATGCCATATTTTTAGGCTATTTTCAGTCCTACTTTGACTCGCTTGACCTTTTTGAGATTATGAGGTCTCAATTTTACATTGATAATAGTAATAATAATGATAATGATAATGATAATGATTATAATAATAATGATAATAGTACTACTATTAAACAATAATGATAATACTACTAATAATACCAAGACTACTACCATTACTAATAATAATGATGATTATAACAAAATTTATGAAAATTTAATTGCCTGCTAAATGTTTTTGGGTGCCAATGAAAACAATATAATAGGTACATAATAAAGAACAATTATCTTCTCTTAATCAGAACACTGTGCGCTCAGAAACATCAGTATTAAGCGCCTAATAAATGTTATGTATTATTATTATTATTATTACTTTGGTTTTTCCACTCTATTCCATTAAAATTACTTGTTACAAAGAGGTCAAATTTGAATTCCCTGCTCTTTTCTCAAAGTCTAAATCACATATTTTCTTAATTATATCCATATTGACAACAAATTTACTAAAAATTGACACACTTTGTCCAAATATTTCGCATAATTTCAATCTAAAAGCTAAACTGGCATAATCTGTTATAGATTACTGATCCGAGCTATTCCATTCAATTTCTGCAAAACATTTAAATTTCAAATGCGCACGTTCACTTTACCTTGACTTATATGGTAACTTTACCATTGCTGAATTCAAATCAATCTACATTCAATCTCACTTTGGGATTATTATTTGAATGAGAGATCCCCCTTTAACAGGTTGCAATATTACATTATCAAATTTGATTAATTTTTGTACACAAGTATAAAATGTACTTTGAAAACATACACGTATACTGACTGTGACATAGATCAACAGTTATGTTTTTCATCTCATCACGGTCTATCTAATTCATCTAATTTAGCCGTCATTTCAATCGCGTTTTGCCCTCCATTTGTACTTTGTCCATGGTATAGATTACTTAGCTCATCTGGCTATCTGTAGCATTGTTATGATAGTACAATGAGCGCTGCACAGCAAAGCCATTCCACAACAAAAATTGGATTGGCAGATAATCAAATCAAACACAATGCAGAAATGATTTCCATTGTTTAATTATATTTTCCCTGATTCCCACTGCTGATGTTTTGAAACATGTCATGCTTCTTGTGGGATATGCAAGCAAAGGATGGTCACCAATTTCTTTTAATTTTTAGTATTCTCCTCTCCCCCCCCCCCCCTCATCCTTCTCCTCCTCCTCGCCTCCCCCTCCCCCTCCCCCTCCCCCTCCCCCTCCCCCTCCCCCTCCCCCTCCCCCTCCCCATCCCCCTGTGAATAATTTGTGACTTTATCCAAACATACATTTCTCTTTTGTAATTTGTACAAGTGACTTTTCAAATCAGAATTGCTCAAGCATGTTGAGCCATTCTTGCCTGGCAAGAATGGCCCAATGTCAAGTTCTGTTTGGTGAAACAAAATAAACATACATGCACATGTATTCAATATACACCTGTTGATATTTCATCGAAGAGTAATATGGAACAGTAAGAATATAGATGCTGGGGTTAATAAGGTAATTTAAGAATGTTTTTGTCATATTTTTTTTCTCAGTAATGAAGAAGACTATTATTTTATTTTCTTATTTATCATGAATGAAAGAACAGGAAAAGATTCTGACTCATTTCTGCATGGGAGGAAAAATATGTCCCAGCAGTTTTTTTCATTTTTGTCCCTATTGAATTAATCCAGATTTATAGTTTATGCACCTAATTGTCATAAAATGGCCACACAAAAATAACAAACATAAGGTTCAAGGTATGAAAATGACCAAAAAGTGAAACAGAAAGCAGTAAATGCTGTTGAACCATTCTCTACTCAAGCTTTTGTCTTTTCTCTGTCTCCATAGTTGCTATTTTGGTAGACATATTAATGTTAAGATGTGAATAATATATATGATTAGAAAGAAGGGTGCTAACTTCAAGCTGACATGGACTATCTGTCTACACCGAAGAGACAAGCCACGGTTTAAATTTTCATGTCATCGCCATGACAATACAGATGCTCCTCCCCTCTCATCAGCTCTAATTTATTGTTGAGGCCGCTTTGAACCTTCGCAAAAGCTGCGTGTAATAAATCAAAGAGGCATCTCACTCACACCTCGGCACGCTCTCCCACCTTGCATCGTTAAATTGTGATGAGCCACGAGACAAAGGGAGACTTTAAAAACCAGTACCCCTGCCAGACAATGGGACTCCACTCAACATGACTACCGCTACGTTTTAGAGAAGAGGAAATAGACAAATTTGCTAATTGATCAGCTCTCTGAAAGGTTGAATCACATCGCCCTTCTTAGCCATAGCAACATTTTCATTAACATCACAGAACATCTGGGCAGATTCTAACCAAATTGAAAGTGGTCAACAGGGGCAGCCCTATTACTTTGTTAGGGCCACATGTCTAAAAATATCCTTAAAAAAAAAACCTAAACAAGGCCCTCAACTCTATTTGTTAGAGGAGGAGGAGGTCGTGTTTGATAATCATGCAGATGCATCCCGTCATAGACATAACACATGGGGCAAAGGAGAAAGGAGCAAAGGAGAATGTTGCCAAAAGAACTACCAATACATCTATTAAGCCCTCAAGTAGCCCCTTGAAGATGGAAGATATGAAAGAGACTTCATCCGTTAGAAAAAAGAGGTGAATTTGAAAGGGATAAAGGTCTTTGCAGCTTCAATGAGGAGTCCAGAGACAGACATATAAATGAAGAACTCTTGCCGAGGAGACAGACAGTTAGGAGCTTCAGTAGCAGGCCATTGAAGCTAATTCTCTTCTCTAGATGTGCAATTAATAGAGAGATGTTTGGTCAAAATGGCAATTATTTCATTTGGCCCGCCAAAGTAAGTGGCGCCTCTCTTAACTCCCAAACATCTAAGCTGTCACAAACCAGTAAGTATTTAAGGACTATTCATTATCTCCTTGCCTTTATAATTACAGAGGTTATTTACTGTTTTATACTTTTGAGGAGAAGTATTTGAGCAAGAAGTTGGAATACCTAATATTACCCTTCTCTACCTCTGCCACCTTTGTTTCTTGTATAAGCTTTTACAACAAACAATTAATATTTTGCATTTTCATTCATTCTACACCTTATAACACCAGATTTGACGTATCGAAGAATTCTGTATCAAAATTGCAGGTAACATGAATGTATTTTTTTTTTAATAAAAAAAATGTAAAAATAAAAAACTGTTGGGATGATGCTGTATCAAGATATATATATATTCATTTTGTAATCTGGTATTCATTGCTTCGGGTAGTAGGGAAAAAAGACCACACTTTAGTTGCTCAAGTACATTATGCAGTAGTTCAACATCTAACAAAGATACACATTCTAAGATGATAGAAACCCCCATCCTTTCCCTCTCTTTCTCTCTCTCTCTCTCTCTCTCTCTGTCTTTCTTTCTATCTCTCTCTCTCTCTGCCTCTCTTTCTCTGTCTGTCTTTCTTTCTCTCTCTTTCTCTCTCTCTTTCTCTCTCTCTCTGTCTTTCTTTCTCTCTCTCTCTCTCTCTCTCTCTCTCGCTGTCTTTCTCTCTCTCTCTCTCTCTCTCTCTGCCTCTCTCTCTTTCTCTCTCTCTCTCTCTCTCTCTCTCTCTCTCTCTTCTCTTTCTCTTTCTCTCTCTCTCTCTCTCTCTCTCATTCAGGCTTTTGGTTCTTGAAATTATTCTCTCTTCATTCTCATACACTTTCAACTGATATCTTCAAAAACCAAACATAAATTGAATAATTAAGATTCTTAAGTGAAGAATTATATTTTCAAGCTTGTCATACCGTTCAACATTACCAAGAGGTTGTTGATACTTTCCCAATCTAAGCTCAGATTCAATTATTAAATCATTCATTCGTGTTACTGAAATATAAATTGCAGAAGATTGAAGTAAATAGGTTTTGTTGGGGTCACTTAGTAATGAATGGTCACTTGCAGTCATCGGTCATGGAAATTAAAGATCTAGGTCCCTGCCAATATATCTCATTAGTTTTGGATCTTAGTTGTGAAGCCCCCACCCCCCCCCCCCCCCCTATTTGTAGATATTAGGTGGTACAGTGTCCTCCTTTGTTTCAGCAACCAAAAAAAAATTTTGGAACAGAGAGTAAACAATTTTTGAAATGTCATCTTGCTTCAAGAACTGTATCACTATTACAGCATTTGAACTGATTATTCTACTGCACACATACATTACATAGTGATTTACTCACATAAATCCATAAATGAGGAAATATATAATCTGCAGCTGTCTGAATACCTAATCACTTCATATGAACACCCACAAGTAAAGCTCAATGCAGATCAATTAAAATGCCCCAAGAAAAAACTTGTGAAATTCCTTTTAGAAAATAAGAGGCAAAGGGCAAAATCCAAATGTTACAAAAAAGCAAGCCTGAGGAGGAAATAAAAGCCGGGTCATTTTTAGTCCATCAAACACGACAGCCCCTGAGGCCAAGAAACAATCTCACTTCCTTACAACAAACCTGAAAGAGGAATGGAAAAGAATACCAGCATGACATACTTCATGTTTGGGAATGTTAAAAAGTCTAGGAGTTCGATTTCTGTTTGTTGGCAAATCCATTTGTGGGGGACCTACTGAATTTACAGGAGGGGAGAATTTACGTAGGGCAAGCAAGCAAGCAGCGCTCCCCTACACGCGTACGTGTGCCCTGTGGCAGGAGCACTCAATGGTGCGCTTTGTAGGAGCTCGAGTGCCAGCACAGCCCCGATGCAAATGCATGGCGGATGAATTATGGATGACGGTTATTTTAAACCAAAATCAAGTGCTTGTATGTGGTGCAGTGCTTTAGAGGATCTAGCCCTGGCAGAAGAGAGAAAGATAGGGAACTCATGCATTTAGAGCAGAAATCAAGCCTGAGGATGAATTCTCAAGATAATGTATAGGGGTAGAGGTAAACAAATAAATGCACCAGCCAGCCAGGTATTCCACTAGGCTAAAGCATTTGGTAGCGACAACAAGGGAACAAAAACAAAGAGAGAAAAGAAAATCTTTGATGGTGGCTCATAACTTTAGGGGGCACTTGTAAAGGCTGGGTGTGCGTGTCAATCCGGTGGGATAAGCTGTTAGTGTGTTTCCATAATGCTTTCAGAGTTCTGACTTGTCTCGATACCCTAAAGCATTTTCCAATCTAGACTTGAGTTTCTGTGCTGGGATGGTCCTCTTAGAGTGCTTCCAGAAATGTTTTCAATAACCCCTGATTGGTTTAAGGCTACACCTAACCATGAAAGCAGCGGCTAAGGAAGAGGTTGTAGACAGCGGGCTGGCTGGAGGGTTCTGCATTCTCAATCCTATTTTTCTGAAACTCAGGTATGGACTTGAAATATTTCCCTATCTCTATTGCCACTCAGGAGTGACTTTGAATATTTAAGAGCAACTTGAGAGTTTTTTTTTTCAAGTTATAAGAAGTTGTGTGTAGAGTCCAGACATGTTCTTACACCTCACCTTGGTAAACCAATAGCATTGACATTTCAAGAATTCACCTGATGTTCAACCTAATCACCATAATGGCCCACATTTTGTGATTCTGTTCAATAACTTCTGATTCACAGCCCTAGAAAGTATATTACATGTAGGTGAACGAGCAGGAAAAGAACATTTCTGCACAACTACATACACTTATTTTGAATATTGTTTTACACCGTGTCGGTGTGTGTTTTTTGTTGCTGAAATGTCAACACCTTTTCAACATGTTGAAAAAAGTTAACATCAGTCCTGTATATATTGTACTTATCGTTATCATCTTTCCTTGTCTTTCTGACACCATCCCTATCTCACTACCTTAAATTATCTACATGTATCTCACCCCCTCTCTCTCTCTCTCTCTCTCTCTCTCTTCATTTCTATCTCTATACCGTATCTCTATCTCTATCTCTCTCTTTCTCTCTCTCTCTCTCTCTCTCACTAATTCTCTCTTAATTCTCCCCCCCCCCCCTTCCTCTCTCTCTCTGTTACATCTAAACATTTTATGTATCATATTTCCCTTTTTTTTTAAACCCAATAGATTCAACCAAACAGAAAGGAAAAACATGGCTCTATTCTCTCCCATCCATGTACTCATCAATCACCTTTCATACAAAATCAACTTCCTATTTATTAAAATGTTATGAATTTCTCATCAAAACTATGATAAATGTTTATGCTAGCTCCTGGTTGATCTCTTAATCAAATTAACCTTTGCTAAGCTTGTTCATATTTCATAATCTCAATGTGAATCATGCTTTGTCAGTATCAATTAGTTCTAAATCAGTTTCCAATCTGGGCCACATCATTCCAATTTGCTTGCTCATTGTCTCCTGGTAATGGAGATTTTTCCTATACACTGGTGGAGCAAAAAGTTTGGTTCAGCACCAAAAAAAGTGATGTGCTTTTAGCCATTATGGGAGCAGTTCCTTTGTCTTTTAGGCTTCGTCACAACCTTGTCCTACTTGAAGCCTTTGTATGAGTACTCTACTATTCATAATGCAATCACTGCCTGGTAATGACAGGCTATATATGCAATCTACACTCTACATTTACATAGTGTTTGTTCATTAATCTGAATCAGGGAATTAGACTACCAGTTAGTCAATGTTTTTTGCTTTTCCAAGATATTCCTCATTTAATTTTCATAATTTTTTTTAAATGAAGATCATTACTATTGCCTCTATTGCTCGTGTTTCGATACAAATATCAGGGGGGTGTTTCACAAAGACTAAGATCGAGATTAAGTTTGACTTAACTATGACAGGCCGTTCATGCCACTGTCTGCTCTCACCGTTTACTGGCATTGGTATCTCAAGGGATGTACAAATCATGGTCACAAATCTACAGAATGTACACTTTTTGATAATTCATTAATGAAGGAATTTTTTTAATCTAAAGATCATATTGGTGAAACACCACCTGGATATATTGTGTATAAGTCCACATCACTTCTCTTTTTGAAAATGCCCATGAAACATACGCTGAAGACAATAATCATTCCTGCATGCATGGTTCTTCACAGGTTTAAGCTTTTGTTCAAATCAGGTTTAACAAGGAAAATTAATCTGAGATCCAAGTTTTCCTTCATTAAAAGTGATCTAAGACCAAAGATTGAGTTTAAAACAGAATAGTAGAATATGGACCTTGATCTTCAATATCCATGCATTTGGACATAAACTTTGCCAATACACAAGCTCTACAGTCTTTATTCCAAGAAATTGTATCTTACATTTAACCCCAAACTACTTTGATTACACCGTGATGTCACTGTCCTGTACCTCTCAACTCATATCATGCATTTCATCTTCAAGCTTGCTGATTCTAACACTCACTTCAGAGAATCCACTCTCTAGTTCCATCAAATAGAAAGTTTGTCCATATCTAAAGAGAGCCTACGGCCTCATTTGTCAGTCACCCTCCATTGAAGATGAAGCAAAGCAAATCAGGAATAGTGTGTTCTTCCCTGCATCGCTACCCATCCAATCTAATACATCATTCTCAATTAAATCTCTTTGTTTCAATCAAGCGTGCAAGCCACATTTGTTTATGACTTGAGGTCTTGTGTTAGCTATTAACAGCTCTGCAGTCAGATTGGCTTCTTGTTTTCTACATGCCTGGGGTTGAGATTTAACGGGTGCACACTGCTTAGAAAACCTCTCGAGCTACAATACATGCATTACACTGACTAAATCAGATGTAATATGCCTTTATTAAGCTTTCTTGTTTACCATCCTCTATTGCCTACGGTACTATCATTTCAATCTAAAAAGGACTTTTTGAATGACTTGTTAATCCTATGAATTACCAATATAGTCCTAAGTGCATACAAAGGAACTACCAATTTAACAACACAAGGTTTGTCCTGATGTAACAAGAAACAGGATTAAGTTCCTAAAAGCAAGGATGAGGAATGTTAATTTGTATTAGTTTTAAATTTTTCAGCATTCTAAATATTTACTTCCCATAGTGGCTCTTAGCAGACAATATGATAATAACAATAATATTCTGGGTTTATATAGCACTTATCTATTACTTATCTTATCTAGTATCTCAGCATTGGAGCCAAGCGCTATTTATCGATTATCACACACTCACAATGCTTAGCAAACGACAATGACTTTCGCATCCTATAGGGTATGCATTTACACCTGGGTGGAGAGTGGCAAATGTGGATTAATGTCTTGCCAAAGGATGTTAGTGCTGGGCTGAGATTCAAACCCTCTACCCTTGGATTGAAGGTCATGTGGACGAACTGCTTTACTGCGACACCTCCACAAACATGCGACATGAAGGAAAGGAACCTGTTCTTGCCATTCTGAGGCAGAACCTCCACCAACATACCACACGAAGGAAAGGAACATGTTCTTACCACACTGAGGCTAGAACCTCCACAAACATACCACACGAAGGAAAGGAACATGCTCTTACCACACTGAGGCTAGAACCTCCACAAACATGCGACATGAAGGAAAGGAACCTGTTCTTACCACACTGAGGCTAGAACCTCCACAAACATGCGACATGAAGGAAAGGAACCTGTTCTTACCACACTGAGGCTAGAACCTCCACAAACATGCCACATGAAGGAAAGGAACCTGTTCTTACCACACTGAGGCAGAACCTCCACAAACATGCCACATGAAGGAAAGATTCATGCTCTTACCATACTGAGGCAGTACCTCCACAAACATGCCACATGAAGGAAAGATTCATGCTCTTACCAAACTGAGGCAGAACCTCCACAAACATGCCACATGAAGGAAAGATTCATGCTCTTACCACACTGAGGCAGAACCTCCACAAACATGCCACATGAAGGAAAGATTCATGCTCTTACCACACTGAGGCAGAACCTCCACAAACATGCCACATGAAGGAAAGATTCATGCTCTTACCAAACTGAGGCAGAACCTCCACAAACATGCCACATGAAGGAAAGATTCATGCTCTTACCAAACTGAGGCAGAACCTCCACAAACATGCGACATGAAGGAATGATTCATGCTCTTACCACACTGAGGCAGAACCTCCACAAACATGCCACATGAAGGAAAGATTCATGCTCTTACCACACTGAGGCAGAACCTCCACAAACATGCCACATGAAGGAAAGATTCATGCTCTTACCACACTGAGGCAGAACCTCCACAAACATGCCTCTTGAAGGAAAGATTCATGCTCTTACCACACTGAGGCAGAACCTCCACAAACATGCCACATGAAGGAAAGATTCATGCTCTTACCGCACTGAGGCAGAACCTCCACAAACATACTACATGAAAGAAAGGAACATCTTCTTACCACACTGAGGCAGAGTAGTTCTCTCTTGACAAAGTCCAACCTTCTCTTCTCCACGGCTGAGAGGTATGTCTGTAGTCGAGTGTAGGAGTATGGGTAGCAGTAGGAGAACTGATAGAGATCACTTCCTTTATCAAAGCAGAAAGCAAATGACATCACATAGTTCTTCCTATGGTCTGGACATCGGTAATAGTACACATTCTTGGATGGTATCCTCTGCCTGTCGATAGATCACAAAACAATTGAATAAAGTTCATGAATTTATTGGAATTCATGACCATTTAAAAACAATGAAAGACGATGATATATATATACTTGCAACTTGAACATCCACTTACTATGAGTTTTTTCTACATTACACTTGATGACAGTTTGTATTGAATTAAAGAGTTGCTTCCTAAGTCCAACATATATCTTTATTATCACTACAGTCGATGTCTGAATTCAGGAAAATGGGCATCCTATTTATGGGTCCGTCCAGAAAGCTGGGGCACTTTTTGTGACATACCAGAAGTGAGAAACTATGTCTCTTATCAACTATAACAATGTTTGCTCAAATTGAGTTTTGCATAAAAAGCATAGCCAGCTTTCTTCAGAAGTACTCAAGCTTCAAGGTTAATCAGTATTATGGACCCAAAGTTTATGTAATGTTATATGAATATGGTGTCCATTTAACGCTGTTAAAAAGAGAAATGTGTATTAAGCAAATATTTTGAAGAAAAGCAACTGAAACAGGAATGATTCTGGCAGGGGACTTCTATATAATTATCATTGCATAAAATCTTCCACAGATAATTTCATCTTCCATGTGTAGTAAAAAAAAATCTCATCATACCTACGTTACATGGACACCGTCATATTTTTGCCCCAACTTTATGGAATGACCCTATCAGGTTTTTACATTATTTGAATTACCTGTAGCCAAATATTGATTGCTTTAAACTGATTACAGAACACAAACTGCCAAAGACTAAAATTCAATACTTCTACAGCATATTGTCAGCTTCCAACAATCAAGCTACAACACACATGGGCTGCTAGTTAATGCAACTCCATAACTTTATACAACACCATATGAAAAAATATATAAATGTACATCTAGATATTTGATAAAGACCAGTACACATTCAAATATTTTGACAGTTAGAGTATGTATGATGGTCTCTAAATCTTCTTCTGCCAAAACTGTTTGCTTTAAACAGACATTCTGATAAAGCAAACAAACAAACAGAAAATAATATTTTGAGAGTTATTGCCCATAATTTGAGCCGGCTATTAATGTTTGTATGAGTGTGATTCAGACTAGCCCTCCAATCAATCATAGCTAATAAGTCAATGTCAATCACACTTAGGCTGAAAGCTACTAATGGAATCAACGCATCGCCCATACCAGCCTGGCATGTATAGAGGGCCTCCAATAACAAAAAATTCATTAATTCCTAATAAATGTGAAATCTTTGAGAGGAAAGTGGGAGCCGGCCAGGCCTCAATGAAGGGCCTTTGTCTGTTAGAGAACGCATCCTGCATTGATTGATAATGGCACTGGAGTGATTTGCCTCTAGCCCTCAATGAACCTCTTCACATCCCTACCACAACCAAGGGATATAACACCCACTCCAACACTGCAAAATCTGTATAAATGACAGTCACTTCTACAGTGGATAGGTTCAAACTTGCAGTGGTGGACTGTGTTGAATGCTTGGGATACGATACCATGTATGAACATGGTTAACACAGGGGTACTTATAAGCCTGAGATGAGGCTGGTTATAGTAGAATATAGAGTAGAAATATATAGTAAAAGATGTATAATTGTCTTAGAACAAGTGGAGAGATGGGAAGGCACCATGGGGTTAATTATAAACACCTTTAAGTGCCTACGGTCAAGCAGTACGGCTCGGTTAACATAGTGACAAAGTGAGTTTTCAACAACAAATATAGTATTTGAGATACTGAAGTATAAGTAAGAGACAGCTGTAGTCCTCTCTTTACTCATAATAATTATAGGTGGATGGGTAAGATGGTTGATTGGTTATATGGTTGACAATTTAATCCTTCTCTGTCTTAATGTGCCCATTGCCATCTCCTGTATTACTCATCATCTTAAATCTACCATTTGATATAGTATGTGATGTTGTAACGTCCCTCTCCCATCCAGCGGAGTTCATACAAACAAATACGTGTCTTCATGCAGGATGACCAAGAGTATAGAGTGGGTTAGCAAATGCTTTTCAACTCCAAACCAAAGTTCATTCCTATGCATCCGTTATAACAACATTATACAAAATATACACATGTAATTAATTTATATTTACATTCCAAATATTACAATTCTTCCATTTTTGTCTTGTAGCTCCTTAAATATCCCCCCCCCCCTCCCCCTTCTCTCAATCATACTTCATTTTCTATCTTTAATTTATCGTTGTCACTCTGTCTCATTCTCTTTGTATTCTTCATGCCATCCCTTGTTGCTCTAAAAATACTATTAGACTCTTTTGACATGGGGGGTAAATAATTTACAATACTCTAAATTTTTACTCATTTTTTGTAGAATTTAAGGAAAAGCATCTCACGATTTGTTCTCTATACAAGAAATGTTCAACAAAAAACAAACAAAAAATGATTTCAATAAGAACATGTTGATGTTGAGGTTTGAGACTGATAAATTAATTTTCAATCATTACCAGAATTGAAGAATACCTTCAAAAGAGTATCTTTAATAACAAATGTCTGATGAGATGACAATATGAAGCCCCCTTGCTCTCCAGCTGAGAGATAGGGCAGCCATCTTGTCTGTGTTCCCTCCTCACTTCATTTCAATTACAAGTATCTAGTCAACTCTCAAGCACCAAATCTCCTAATTGGTCTTCAAACCAAGTACCTAACATTCTAATTATTACGGTAATTGAATATTCTTTTCTATTTATCTGTCTTGATGTTGAGCACTTCTTGGTTTTGTTGAGGAGAGGGCAAACAGACCATCTCCTTCAAGTCAGTGAGTGGCTATTTACCATTCTTGACCATTCTATAAAACTACCTCGGTTCAATTGAGGTTACAAAATAAGATAAAAGGCCAATACACAAAAAAGGACAATAACACAATACAGAGTGGACACAGACTAAGAAAAAACTTACAATATGTAACACAATGTACACAACATATTAGGTACATTTATTACAATACTTTTTCACTACTTAGACGTTAAAAAAATGTTGTATTGCCCTTTGCGACCCACCCAAAAAATCTTGAAATCTACAGTCAGCATTTAAAAAAAGTTCTTTTCTTACCGTTTAAAAAAAAAATGAATAAAAAAAATATGTACCGGTATACTGTACAATAAACTGTAAGCATTTAAAACTGAGAAATACCAGCCAAAAGAGGGAGAAAGAAAAAGAAAATTATTTAAAAAAAAAGATTTTCGACCGACCAACCCATGTTTTGGCACCTAAAAGGGCAATACAATTTTTTTTTTTAGGCCTTATGTACATCTACTCTGATAATAGGTTTTCCTACAGCTTGATAAATACAGAATAACATACATGTTTCAACGACCTATTAACAAAATCAAGATAAAGATATGAGCTTTGACCTTACCATCTTGTTCTACTTGATGATTTGACCATGGGTGCCATGCCCTCTCTGTACAAGCTCTTCGTCTTGCTGAAGTTAACAATGTTGAATATCACACGCTGCAAAATAAAACAATTACAACCAAATTTAAGACCATATTCAAAAGCCCAAAATATTTTTCCTTCAAAAAATAAAGCAGTCACAGGCAACTTTCAGACCATATAAAAATTGGGCAATATACTTTTTATTCAAATCTCTCATAAGTGTTTTCTGTGTATACTCTTAAAAACTAGTAAGTTTCTATCAAGGTTGGATTTTCTTTACAATATGAGGCTTGCAGTTCCTTTTTGTTCATAAACACTGGAAGACAACCGGTATTACCGGAAGAAAAGTATCATGGTATAAGAGACAACATCTGTCATTCACAAAATAATGATTGTTACACCCTACATCAAGAGGTCCTTATGTAAGGAGAATATGCAGGGTTAAGAAGGTGAATGAATATTGAAACCCTGTGATATCGTAAAGTAATGACTGGACTCACTGAAAACGGGTAAAAATAGGAAATTAAGGGACAAATCAGGAAGAAAAAACAAACAAACAAACAAACAAATCGGGAAGAAAAAAAAATGGGGAAAAATTTAAAAATCTGGAAACCGATTTAAATCGGGTAATTATCAGGCCTAGACTGTACTGACGGTATCATTTCTACAAGAGGTCCTTATGTAAGGAGAATATGGGTTAGGAGGGTGAACGAGTATTGAAACCCTGTGATATGGTAAAGTTCTGACTGTACTGACCTGATCTGCCTTGGTGTTCTCCACTGTGAAGTTAAACCAGACCCTAAACCTAGGATTACAGGTATCAGGTCTAACAAACAGATCGTATTCATGCTCTGTGATGTAGTCAACTCGACCAAGGTTACCTGGGATAGAAACATGCAGTACCAGTAAAATATAGTCAGATTTATCACTTTTCACTCAAAAATTAATGTTGTTAATGGGTCATGGTGTGTTTGAAATCATATTTATATTTTTCCATGTCTATTTACAGGGCTGATCTTATATGACTTACGTATAAATTGAAATGTGTGAAGCTTTTAATATCAATATATCACTCATACATGTATGCAATCAACCTAAGAGATATTTGTGCTCTATAATAATAATAATACATTAGATTTGTAAGGCCCCAAATCCACTTGACAATCAAATGCTCAAGGCGCAGCTTGTGCAAAAGATGAAATACATGTATATACAAAAGTGCAAGAGGAAAGGTACAGACATGAAAGGTAATGGTAATCAATTATAAGCAAAATTAAACAGATATTTCTTAAGATTGTTTTTTGACACTTCACCAGAACTATAGTGATCTTTATATTCATTCACACACATTTAGGACTATTATATCTACCGGTATCAAAATCTCTCATAAAATGATTCCCAAAGTACAAATAGCAGCACATCATACTAACAACAGCAAAGGCACATGCGTGCATCTTGCTATTTCATCTTTGGTGTTATCCCCATGTTGGATCTGCATTGTATTTCATGCACTTATATTTGCAACATGTATGTACATCTCTACCTGAGTCTAATATGGCACAAAATAAAACACAAAAGTGCAAGTTATGGTACTGTTTCTTCCCAAAGAGTGAAATGCATAGCACTTCAGATCATACAATGCTTATTAAGTATTTTTTTCTGTAAGAGTACTATATTTCATTTAGAAAATGGATAATCAGAATAAATATATAATCTGTAACATAATTGTAAATTGCTCATTTTATTGCATAAATGTTTTATTTATTTTTTATAGTGTTGGAAAAATCATATAACCTAGCTGCCATGCATCCAGAATGGGACCATGGTCCTGGTACGGTATCTACATGTATGTGTGACTTTGAAATAAAGACTTGATGAAACAAACAACCAATGATGTTGTGAAGCTAAGCTAAAACATAATCCTCCCCCCTCCCAACCCATTCAATGAATATGCGTCTCAGATCGTCATCCACAGCACATCTTCATCTTGCCCCAGGCCCTCGCACCCACACCCGCTATGGAAATCGTGCCTTTTCTGTCTGTGCCCCCCAACTTTGGAACAATCTTCCCCATGAAATACGCGAGTCCCCAACCTTAGAGACATTCAAAAGTAAACTTAAGACTTATCTGTTTAATATGTAATGTAATGTAATCATATTTTGTTTGTTCAACTATAAAGCTTTATGTAAATATTAACTATTATTATTGTATTATTGTTATTAAGAATTTGTTATTATAATTATGTATCATGTATTATATTCTTGTAATTTGTAAGTTAACATTACTTTAATTTTATTTTTTGTTAAGCGCTTAGAAACTTTGTATTAAGCGCTATATAAATGTAATTTATTATTATTATTATTATAGTAGTCTATAGAGCTAAAGAGCCCCCCCCCCCCCCCCCCCCCCCCCCCCTCCCTGTGACCAGAGTACTGAGCTGAGTAATCCACTGTTCAGGGTCAAGATCACCATTCTAATCCCTACCAAGCTAAAGACACAAAGCTTCCTGGTCTTTATATTCCATATCCAACAAAGAAATGCATGGTGTGAAGTATTTAGCTGTGCTATAGTCAAAGGGCCAACAACAATGGACTGCTCTCAAGTTCCCTGGCCGGGCCCATTCCTAGAAACCGTCACAAGTCTAACTTCTTGACTATCCCATTGAAGCATGTGTTGTAGAATTAACACGCGTTTCAATGGGATAGTCAAGAAGTTAGACTTATGATGGTTTCTAGGAACGGGCCCCTGGTTAACGACTTGACATTATCTCTCTTTTGATTATTTCATTTAGGGAGTCTCTTTTTGTCTTCATTATCAAAAAGATCTTCCCATCACTCAAAGCCTAGATCAGTCCACAAAGAAAAGAAACAGAGCTGCAAATGTCTGTCAGTACACAAAGTCCATAGACAAATGTATGTTTGTAAAGTCCAAGCTATACAAATATTGTTATTGATATTTGGACATTAACTTGACAAACCGCCATGCAGTTATTACCATCAACCCTCCCTTACAACCAATGGCACAATAAAGATTATCTTTCGCTTTTCTTTTGGATCTATGGTTTATTTCCTTCTCTTTGCCATAATAATGTTTGAAAACATTAACCACGGAACAACAACAAAATACATATGTTACTTGAGACAATTACTAAAATATTCTTGAACATAGGAATAATTGCAGATGTCTTGAGTTATATAAACATTGAGAAGGAATGGTTTGAAGCCATTCTGAATTGTTAATCATACATAATGGATGGCTTGGATGTAAAAATGTAAACTTAAGAAAAATCATAGTAAAGGGCCAACGCAGATATAGAAACAGGATTAAATGTAAGAATTATTTTGGCTATCTCAACCATCTCCATGGCTATACTACTCTGCTGAAGTGCTCAGCTGAACATAGAGTCCTATCATAATTACA
The DNA here is from genome assembly GCA_035222895.1 of Strongylocentrotus droebachiensis. NCBI lineage: Eukaryota > Metazoa > Echinodermata > Echinoidea > Camarodonta > Strongylocentrotidae > Strongylocentrotus > Strongylocentrotus droebachiensis. The sequence goes on from JAVYIG010001642.1 coordinate 254,714, forward strand.
TGTATAAAATTGATAATTGAATACTCCCTAAATCTTCTGAAAAAGATGAAAACAAATTTTAAAAACACTCACCACATTCAAAACATGCATCAAAGATGAGATGTCCAGGTTTAGGTTTGCCACTGTATCCAAGTGGGAGTACAGTGAACTTATTAAGATTGCCAACAACTGCATCATCAGCATCACTTTCAGAGCCTGTGTGTTAACAAAAATACAGATATTAATAGACATACCATGAATACAGAGAATTCTGTCTGTATGAAACATTCACAGATTTTACAAACTGTTCTGATTCACAAAAGTGTAATTTGTGTATGTGTCTGTGCTACAATCTTAGAAAGATGTACATAATTAAATGGCAGTTCAAGTCTTAATTATTTAACAGGATTTTTAATTTAAATCTATTGACACTCCCTGCATATTTACACTAAACTAATCACTACTTTCAGTTAAGTGGCAAAGGAAAAAACGTGTTCTACAAAAACGGCTTCTTTTGTGTATACCGCGTGTAATTCCAGCTGATTCAAAATCATGTAAAAAAACTTTAAAAGACACCGCTGATTTTCCTCCGGCGTGTCTCGTTACGCATTACGACCTAATTTGTGTAAACGATTTTACATGAAGATTCAGCGCTCATAGACGGTGACAACAAATCAATGCACAGTGGACTCGCGATTTGATATTAAATTTTCAACAACAAAAATTCTATCATCGGTAAGTTGAAAAGATTGTATTTTACTATTTATTTATAATTATTTAGGTTTCATCATGGCGCTTATGTACATTACTTTCGTATCCATTTTTTTAGTAGTTTCATATCCATTTTAAGCGAAGGAATTTTAGCCCAATTTTTTACTAAATTTAATCATAATCATATATCGCATTTTCCACCTGAATTTGGATCACATCTGACATCAGGAAGCCTCCGTTTACACTCCAGCAAAGCATAGAGAGTCAATACTATAAATGCGTATTGACCTCTAGCACTGCATGCTTGCTGTGAGGCGGGTATTATTAGACCTATAGTATACACAAATATACACACCACACAATATTGCATAGACTCCATACAATCATGCCGATGCAGCTGTAAGCAAAGTTTGACACTGACAGTAGACTTACAATTTGAATATTTAAATTGTTCTTTTTAACATCAGTAAGTTGACAAAAATGTATTTTACTGCTATTTAGGTGTCATCAATTGTCACTAAAGTACCGATTTTTAGTGAAATTAGTTGAATTTGTACAGTGGTGTTTGAAATGTTGAGAATCAAAAGCACAGCTTTTACTACACAGCCAGGATAGTGATGCTCCTAAGAGTAAGAGTCCTATGTATGTGTAGGGAGGCCAATGCCCGGGCGTAAGGCTTCTACGCCTACGATTTGTGCGCTCGTCGTCCAAGTCAGAAAATTACCAGAAGAAAAAAAAAGGGGAAAAAAAAGAAAACAAATATCTATGGAATCAAATGTATAACAAATACACAATTACACACTCCACAACATACCTATAATCACGGATCTGTAACAGTCTTTCACCCTTTGTTGACGATCTTGCAGATTTTGACGTTTTTAGATCCAATAATTCTGTTAGCAGACGAAAATAACGCACGGACAAGAGAAACTAGAAGGGTCCTAGAGGGCGATGAGGTTAGCTCACTAAAATCCTTCTCAATGACTGAAGGTAGCGCCTAAAAATATGGAATCAATTTAATATCAAAGAACTTTTGATAGAGATTAACATATCAGTTGTGTTCAAATGTCACTTTTAACAACTAGAAAATATAACGAAAAAGGATTATATCTTTTTAATTGCAGATTTTTACAAACTGCACATACGAAGGTAGATAGAGTACGATGTTTTTGTCAATCTTGCGTTGGTTTGAGCCCCATAGCTAGAGCCATCTCAAATTGGGGAGCAAAACTGTGAACAGACACGTCATTGTTCCAGCCCAAAATAGAAGTCTTGCGACATCATAATATGAATATGTATGAGGTCCGGTCTCATCGCGCGCAAAACAAATTTGACGTAGTCTCACACACAGTACCTTATTCTCACAGCACGAGACTCGAGTGTCGAGCTCGTACAGTAAGTCATATATGAAAAATGTTTAAAAAAGATATTTGAGTAAAAAAATGTCTACGTGAGCAGTCTATACTCCAATTGAGAAGTTAGGACGGAAAGATATGATTGGATGATGTGATTATGATACATGGTTAGTTGTCGCGTACAGCTTGAGAGAGAGAGAGAGATCGAGAGAGAGAAAGAGAAAGAGAGACCCAGCTGTACTATACATGGTACGTGCGATATACATGTATTGTAGTGGTGTCATGTGTGTAGCGCTCCGAGTGTGAGCTGTACAGCTGCATGGATAATTATGGAGGTCGTTCTAATTCTTGTTGATTGTACAGTAGATCTCCGACTGAAATCATAAGGAATACTCATGAGGAAATCAAGTTATTGGAATACCATTCTAAGGTAAATATAAATGAATTAGATCTAGTTCTTTACTTCTTTTTTTACTCGTAGATGTAGTAGTCGTACGTACATTGCATTGATGGTTCGAATTCTTCGATTTCAACTTCAGCCTGTATTGCGGCTTGCCTGGTTGAAGTGGTTCGGTGTGTGCATGGAGTTAACTCCATGGTGTGTGCGACCGATTCAAGGCTAGCCGAAAGATGAATGTACTTTCGCGCGAAGTTTTGAACTTGTTGTTCGGTCAATGACACGCCTATTCCCTCGGGCCTGTCTAATTCTCGACGTAATTTTTGGGACCATGAAATTGATCGTTTCAAGGCTCTTGCGTACGGCCAAGGCGTAGAAGGAAGGGAGTGCTTAAAAGCTGGATATCTCCTATTTTATGGAACTTCTGGAGTCGGCAGATGGGTGAGTTTTCTTAGTGAAAGTAAATGCTTTCTTTTAATCTTTGTTTTATTTTAAACAAATTCGTAATTAAAAAGTTAGATTTGGGCATTGGCCTCCCTAGTATGTGTGTCCGTTTAGTTAGGGCTTCGATGTTGACGTCGTTGTTTGCGCGTAAATAATACCATAAACCATACAAGAAGTTTGCATAATTTTTTACTGATAGCTTCAGTTTGAGGTGCAGAGCTATAGCGTAGAGGCGGTACTAATGCTACTATGTGTGCGCAAGGCTATGCAAACTTTCATTCAAATAAATAGATTATTAATCCAACCAAAATACAATACACAGATTATAACACATGGGACTGCACATACAATTTCGGTCAACTTGTCCGGGTCACTAGCCTCGCTCCATGTAATCTGCAGACTTAATTACAATACAAGGTCACATTTTCTCATGAACAATAAATATTTTAAAACTTCACGACGTTATATACGTAGGTACAATTTAGACTTTAAAACACACTTACCAGAATCGGCTCGCTTGTCTGCCATTTTTCGTCAGAGCAGAAAGTATCAGATGCGCATGCGCAGTAAACTGGTTGCTTGGCAAAAGACGCTGCGAGTGATCCAAGACTAGACCTCGCTTGCAATGTTATCATGGTCATCATCATAACCATTATTATCCTCATCATCATCATTACCATAGGCGCCGGAAGTGGGGTGGCAGGGGGCACTTGCCCCCCACCCCCCCCCCCCCTCCCCAACCAAAAAGTGGTGGGGGGGGGGCAAAACGCATTTTCGCCCCCAAAACGCCCTCCCCCCCCCCCCTCCAAAAAAAAATAAGAAAAGCAGTAAAGGAGTAAAGATGGTTTGTATTTTTAGCCCAAAAGAACATATCAATAATAAAAATCTGAATTAAATCACATTTAAAATTCCATTCCATTCAAAGAAAATTAAAGATAACAGGAATTAAATTTCCTAACATTCCGCATGTCACCTATATTCATCAATGGAGGTTCTTATAATAGCGATATGCGCATATCGTGGAAATATTGTGAGAGGATGGGAAAGCGTGTGTGTTTTTTGTTATGAGAAGGTGAGAAGACATGAGCCCTCAAACAATGGAGTACTGATGGGGGGGGGGTATTTCTTATTCGATACCAGTGATTTACAAAATGTTGCTGAAATGAAATGATTTTCCGGGGGAAGAGGGAGATCGTTGGGGGGGGGGGGCAAAAGGACTTGCCTCCAGGCTGTTGACTCCTCCCCCCCCCCCCCCCCCCCCAATCAAAAAATAAAAGACAAGGAAGGAAAGGGAAAGAAAAAAGAAAAAGAGGAGATAAAGGGAAGGACAAAAGAGGAAGAAGAAAAGAAAAGAAGGAGAATATCAGTTGCAATTTTCCCGCCAACAAGTTGTGGATCGGGG
>JAVYIG010001642.1:259201-313811 GCA_035222895.1 Strongylocentrotus droebachiensis
CAATTTTTCAAAAATAACAGATTCTTTCCTTTCTTTGGTAGCAACGTAATGATACTTCTTCTCATCGAGTGGGGTACTATATTTCTTTCAAAGCATTCATTAAAAACTGAACATAACAAAGATGTGATTTCTTTCCAAAAGGTCTTGTAAAATTCATTTGGTAATCCGTCACTACCTGGTGACTTGTCATTTGAAAAAGAACTAATAGAATCATAACACTCCTTTTCTGAGATAATTGACCCCAAAACATTGTTGTCATTATTATTTACACGTGGTATATCTAAGTTATTCAATAGTACATCATTGCTATAGAATAGATTTTCTTTAGATGAATATAAATTGGCATAAAATGTCCATTCTTCTTCAAGAATTTTCTTCGATTCAAAGATAATACCTTTATCAGATTGGAGCCGAAATATACATTTTTGTTGATAATTTCTTTTTTCTAAATTTGCAAAATATTTGGTATTTGTTCTCCTTCTGCAATCCATCTTACTTTTGATCGCACCATTGCACCACGTACAACTCCTTCATGCAACACCCCGTAACATTATTGGCAGTCAGTGATTTGCACATCTGAATTAAGACAGGATGGTTCTATATGGATATGAATCAAGATCAGTACGTTTTTGTTTACAATAAATATGTTTCATTATTCAATGATTATTATTTATAAAGATTTCGATGTGGAATAAAAGTCTATGCAGGTCCAAACGAGTAGAAGTAACGATTCATCCAGTGTAATTTTCTTTGAATACAGTTTATCTTCCGCTGTTCTTTCACAGAAAAAACAGCAGATCTATGAAGCTGGTCCTTCTTGGCCGAGTTCACTTGTACCATCCGAAGAGACCCCATTCTCTTCCGTTAGCTCCGAGACCATGTTTGAAGTGATGGCACGACTGATAGAAGTCATCCAAACTCCTGTAGAGGTACTTCCCTTCTTTATGCAAAACAATTCTCAATTTAAAAATAAATAAATGTAATGCTTCCTGGGAGAAATTCTATCCCCTAGAAGAAAGAGTATATTATAGATCTTTTCCAAATCATACCAAGAAAACTAAAACAGATCTAATACATTTGAACATTTTGTTGTTGTTGCTTTTTTAACAACAGTTTTAAAAATAATATCCACCCAATTTCAGCTGGTTGATGTTTATTCGTAATGCTTTAGCAAGCATGTCACTGTCCTCTTCACTTTTTTTTTCTTGTCCTCTTACCGAGGTGTTTTATTTCACATATTTCACATTTCATATATATTTACATCAATTTACATTTTAACATTCAAATATGGTCTTCATTACACACCTTTTTTTTCCTTTTTAAAAAAAATATTTATTTAACATTTATTTCCTTCTCAACAGTACAATATGAAACACAATCTATATATACATGATATATGTAACAATTATTTCAACATAGAGTATACAGTAAATAATTCAGATACGGAAGGAGGCGAAAACCCGGAAAGCATAGCTTGAGTTGGGAACGCCCATCATAAATTAACACAGTTACCGAGAGAACATTATAGATATTATTATGAAGATTACATTTTATATAACAGAAAGTTGATAGGAAAGAACAAATATAGTAAATGGAACAGAGAGAAGAAGAAAACAAATTAGGAGAGAATTAAGTATAGGAAGGCATGTTCACTTATAAAGAAAAAGTTACCTCAATTGGGCTGTGCATGTGTCTGTGATTACATCATACAAATAACGAAGTACTACACTTTTAAAATAGACAGCGGGTACATATCATTAAAAACAAGCAAAATCATCAAACAGACAACAGCTTTATCCGACAGCATTGTCCTGGGAATATACATATGGTACCAGGGGCGTACGCAGGATTTTTTCAAGGGGGGGGTTTTAAAATATTTTGCTCCCGAAAAATTGAAAATCGCGCCGGCCGAAAAGACGCTCAGTGGGGGGGGGGGGAGCGGGGGGGGGGGGGGGGGGGGGTAAGCGGACACTTTTTTTGTTTGTTTTTGGAGTCCAAAAAAAATCGCAACGACTCAGCCAGCCGAAAAGTCGCTCAGTGGGGGGGGGGGGGGGGGGGGGGAGGGGGGGGGGGGGGGGGGGGAAGCGGACACTTTTTTTTTTTTTTTTGGTCTCGAAATTTCAAAAAAAATTCTTCGTTGGGGGGGGGGGGTAAGGTCACCATTTTTAGGTTAGCCGTGGGTATAATTATTATTATTTTTTTTTTTTTTTAATAATTAAAAAAAAACAAAAAACAAAAAACAAAGGGGGGGGGGGGGGGTTTTAGTTTTTTTTAGGGGGGTTTACACACATAAAAATACCAAAGGGGGGGTTTAAACCCCCAAACCCCCCCCCCCCTGCGTACGCCCCTGTATGGTACTAGCAACAGCTGAGGCATGTACGTAAGTGATCAAAATACAAACATGTCATTGAATTACACAAGAGATCATTTCACACATGAATACATGATATCGAGCAATTGCTCGATATCAATATCGAGCAATTAAATACATTTTTGCCTTACGGGAAAAAGTCTGCAAGGAGAGCGATTTTTGTAGAATAGATGGTAAGGTGTTCCAAAATTTTGGCCCAGAGTATCGAATGTCAAATTGAAATCTGCAGGTTCTATGTTTAGGGAGATGAATGTTGGCAGCCAGGCGCGCCGGAAGCAGTTTGGGATTTAGGGGGCAAACATTCCAAGGGGCTCACCTTCCAGGGGCAGTGACGTAATGAGAAAAAACGTTCGGAAGGGGGGGGGGGGCAGACGAAAAATCTGCATCACCACCAGTCTTGTACGTTACATGCAGGTCCCGCGGAACGTTTTTCAAAGTGGAGTATTAACGATCAGGTAGAGCGTAAATTGGCGTGGGGTCCAGGGCATGAGCCTCGGCAGGGGGTCAACGGGCTGCGCCCCCGGAAGCTCTGGGGTTTTAGGTATTTAATTACGGTTAGATGAGCATCCAGGGGCCCTCTTTAAGGCCATTGACGTGTTCCAGGGGGGAGCCCCCAGAAGCTCAGGGGTTTTAGGTATTTAATTACGGTCAGATGAGCATCCAGGGGCCCGCCTTAGGGCCCTTGGTGGGGTCCAGGGGGCAGAGCCCCCGGAAGCTCAGGGGTTTTGGGTATTTAATTACGGTCAGATGAGCATCCAGGGGCCCGCCTTAGGGCCCTTGGTGGGGTCCAGGGGGCAGAGCCCCCGGAAGCTCAGGAGTTTTAGGTATTTAACTACGCTCAGATGTGCATCCAGGGGCCCACCTTAGGGCCCTTGGTGGGGTCCAGGGGGCAGAGCCCCCGGAAGCTCGGGTTTTTTAGGTATTTAATTATAGTCAGATAAGCATCCAGGGGGCAGAGCCCCTGGAAGCTCAGGGGTTTTAGGTATTTAATTACGGTCAGATGAGCATCCAGGGGACCGCCTTAGGGCCCTTGGTAGGGCTCGGGGGCGGAGCCCCCATAAGCTCTGACGTTTTAGGCATTTAATTACGGTCAGATGAGCATTTTTTCTACCTTATTTGTGACATTGGCAGGTCACTTATTTTTTCTCTCCGTCTTTCTTTCTTTTTCTCTTTAACATACTTTTTCAAAAAGTGAGGGGGGGGGGCTCGAGCCCAGCCACTTTGCTGCAGACCTTGACATGAAGGCTTCTAAATAAGCGTATTTTTCGCCCGACTGTAATTTGGGAATTTCTTATTTTCCAACAAACGCATAAAAAGGTATGACTTACAAAAAAATGGAGAAAAAATACCAGAAAATCATGTCATAACAGCAATATTTGTAAATCACTGGTATCGAATAAAAAATACACCCCCTCCCCCATCAGTACGCCAGCGTTCAGGGGCTCATGTCTTCTCACCCCTATAACCAAAAAACAGACACGCTTTCCCATTCTCGCACAATATTTCCACGATATGCGCGTATCGCTATCATAAAGACCTCCATTGATAAATACCGTATAGGTGGCATGCGCAATGTTTATGAAATTTAATTCATGTGAACTTTCCTTTTCTTTGAATGGAATTGTATATAATGATTTAATTCAGGTTTTTATTATTGTTATGTTCTTTTGGGTTAAAAATACAAACCATGTTTACTCCTTAACTACCTTCTTCTTTTTTTTTGGAGGGGGGGGGGGGGCGTTTGGGGGGGGGGGCAAAAAATGCGTTTTGCCCCCCCCCCACTTTTTTGATTGGGGTGGGCAACTGCCCCCCCCCCCCCCCCCCCCCCACTTCCGGCGCCATACGTATGGGTTTCCGAGTTGCATTGAAAATTGATAAAATCACTAAATTGTGATGGGAGGATGTTATTCATGCTTTTATACATAAAAATACCCTGTTGGTGCAAGTTGATATCACTGAATCTCAAGAAAATAATTTGTTTAAAGATGGGACCAGTATGGAAACGATAGTGCATTCCGGATATTATACGAATAATCTTCTTCTGCAATAGTGTAAGCTTTTGTATTTTGTACTTGCAGGAATTCGCCCAAACAAGATGACAGTAAGAAAAATATGGAATTATAAGAGCACAATATAACATACGTAGAATGTGATTGGGCAAGAGATGTTTGAGTCTGGATATAATGCCAATGTTTTTGGACACCTTACTTTCAACTTCGTGAATATGGTATTTCCAAGACAAGGAACTATCTAAATAAACGCTAAGAAATTTGACTTTATCTACCCTTGGCAATATGACATTATCAAGAACAATATTGAAATCATTTAAATCTGCATTCTTTCCATTGTGAAAAATCAAATAATTACATTTCTTTACATTTACAGATAATTTATTAGATTTGAACCATTCACATATATATGCAAGACCTGTATTTACCATAAGAGACTTCAAGTCTGAATCTCTGTGAAATATGTTTGTGTCGTCTGCATACAGTATAAAAGACAATTCATTAGCAGATTTATAATTATCATTCACATATAATATAAATAACAATGGCCCATGCAGGCTACCCTGTGGAATTCCGCATGTTATTGTCCTAAACTCCGAAATAGAAGATTGATATTTGGTACATTGTAATCGATTGTTAAGATAGCTGGTGAACCATTTAAGAGCTACACCACGTATTCCATAACGATATAGTTTAGATAGTAAAATATTGTGATTAATTGTGTCAAATGCCTTAGACAGATCTATAAAAAACTCCAATTGCAAATTCATTTGCCTCAAAGGCGTCTATGACTTTACTAGAAAGATTGGTAAGAGCCATACATGTTGAATAATCCCTACGGAAACCATATTGATGTTTATTGAGAATAGAATGTTTGTCAAGAAATTCAATAGTTCTTTTAATAAACAAGGCGCTCGAATAATTTAGAGAAGACTGACAGTACAGAAATGGGCCTATAGTTTGTAAATTCACGCTTGTCACCAGATTTAAACACTGGTGTTACTTTAGCTTTCTTTAGCTCATCTGGAAAAATTCCGTTTAATAATGAAAGGTTGAATACATGGCATAGGGGTCTACAGATGTACATAATGACCTGTTTAATGACTCTTGGACTGTATTCGTCCAAACCTGCAGCTTTATTGTTTCCAAAAGTACTAACAATGTTACAAATTTCGTTTTCCCTAGTAGGATATAAATACAAAGAGTCAACAGGTGGATCATTCATATACTGTAAATAATTCGTTTGGGTACCTGGGATTTTATTTGCTAAAGATGGACCAATGCTTGTAAAGAAGTCATTAAAGGAGTTCGAAATAATGTCCGGTTCTGTAGCGATGTCTCCGTTATAATTAAATACAGAATTCTCAGCTGGCTTACTTTTGTTAAGTAGTGAATTGATCGTTTGCCACGTACGATTTATTAAGTAAAAATTTGTCATGGAAATACTGAGAATTTGCTTTACGAATTAATCCTGTGAGTAGGTTACGATAGTTTTTATACACATAAGCATTTTGGTCTGATGGGTTACGTAAATACATTTTGTATAATTTATTCTTATGTCGGATCGACTGTAACAGTCCATTCGTCATCCAACATTTTAATTTCTTGTTTTTGTTTTTGTCTAATACAATTGGAAAATGCTTATCATACAATGCACGAAATTTATTTTGAAAAATATTATAACTATCGTTTGGATCTTCTGCAGCATATACATCCCTCCAGTTGACTTCGTGCAAATTCCTAATTAAGGCCTCAATATTTCTCTGATTTATAATTCTGTGACCTATGTTTACTTTCGATGATTTGACATTAGCAACATTTAACTTTGAAATGGTAAAGACAGGCAAGTGATCGGATACATCACAATACAATAGACCAGTATCATGAAATGTAAGTAAGTTATTTGTAAGTATATTATCTATTAAAGTGGCAGATGACTTCGTAATTTGTGTAGGTTTGTCGATTAAGGGGTAGCATGAGTTACTGAATACTATATCAATAAAGTTTTTTACCGAGTTGTTTTTATCATGTTGTAAGAAATCGATATTAAAATCACCCATTACATAACACATTTTCTTGTCGCTAGTTATTTTGTTGAACACAATGTCCAGTGCTTCAGAAAAAATATCGATCTGAATATTTGGGGGTTTGTATACCACACCAACTATAATATCCTTTCTCTTTTCTTGAACTATTTCTATAAAAATGGAGTCACAAATTTCTGAATCAAGCGTCAGGTCATCTCTTAGGAAATAATTATGCGAGACCGCTATATACATTCCAACACCCCCGCCACGACCATGGTTTCTGTTCTTACAGATAAAAGTATATTCATCGATATTTATTGAAAGACTAGCGTCTCTTAACCAGGTCTCCGAGATGCCAATTACATCAAACTGGAAATTTAGAATACTCAAGAAATTTTTTAAGGAATCACAATTTTTTTAAATACTCCTAACGTTGAAATGTATATTCGAAAAGGTTGCATTATTTTTGGTTATCGCAAATTTGTTCACAAAATCTCTTGGGCTCGAGAACGGCAGGAATGGATACAAAAGTTCGAAACCCAGTCCCGTATCCAGGCCTACTACATATTTGTTTGTTGTTAAAATCACAAATAGGGTTTTACTCAATTTACAATAGTGGAAGGAAAAGAATGTTAGAATTACGATCAGTTTTACTTCTAATCTCTCTCTCTCTCTCTCTCTCCTTTTCCTTCTTCCTCTCTCTTTAATATTATTTTCTCTCTCTTTCTCTCTCTCTCTCTCTCTCTTTCTTCTTACTTCAAGGTCGAGAACCATAGCGGATTGGGATCGGCAGGTGGAAATGGAAATATCACGTATGAGAATGTACCCTACACCATCAGAAGACAGCTACTCCATGTTGACTCATCAGGAGGACACACAAGGATATCCACAGCATGATTTCATGTGGCTATCCCTAATCTTGAAACAAAAGAAAATACAGATAACACGATCGCAAATACTTGCGACGCAATTTCAATAGCCTTGTCCCTCACCTGTTTGCATACCATGACTTTGGCGCAGATGGTTTGGTGTGACTCAAAGGTGACCTTAAGTTCTGGTATGGTTTGGTGCGACTAAAGGGTGACCTTGAGTTCTGGTATAGTTTGGTGCGACTCAAAGATGACCATGAGTTCTGTTATGGTTTGGTGCGACTCAAAGGTGACCTTGAGTTCTGGTATGGTTTGGTGCGATTCAAAGGTGACCTTAAGTTCTGGTATGGTTTGGTGCGACTAAAGGGTGACCTTGCGTTCTGGTATGGTTTTAGTGCGGCTCAAAGGTGACCTTGAGTTTTGGTATGGTTTGGTGCGGCTCAAAGGTGACCTTGAGTTTTGGTATGGTTTGGTGCGACTCAAAGGTGACCTTGAGTTCTGGTATGGTTTTGGTGCGACTCAATGGTGACCTTGAGTTCTGGTATGGTTTAGTGCGACTCAAAGGTGACCTTGAGTTCTGGTATGGTTTGGTACGACTCAAAGGTGACCTTGAGATCTGGTATGGTTTGGTGCGACTTAAAGGTGACCTTGAGTTCTGGCGATGGAATTTTTCAAGAAAGACTATAGCTTAAATTTTGCATGAAAAAAAGTGTTTATCATTAGATAAATATGTGATTTACATTTTGCAAAATATACTACTAATAAACGAAAAATCTAAAACTTGCTGGAAATACTTTTCACTGAAACCATGGACATGTATGTATTGCTTAACACACAGTCTAGACTACTTACTTGATTTATCGATTTAACAATTGCATAGTATGCAATCCGGACCTAATTTCTATAAGATATGGTATTGAAATCGTGCTTGAGTTGAATTCTCGCAAGTCTTTATGATTGTATGAACAAGTATATTAACTTTAATTAAAATGTGTATGTAATCATTCTGCCATGCTGCTCTCAGATCAAGGTTTGCTCTATATAGCTGTGACAGACTTGACAATTATAAGTGTAGTACCCAAAGGGGACCCAAAGGCTAAAATTATGTTCACCGCATTGAATGCCAGTCAGAGTATTAAGGGCTATATAGACGCCCGTCTGGCTCTCAACAGAAGACTAACTGTTTCCTGTATTTTCAAATGAATTTTCTATTTGGGGATTTCCCCATTGAAATTTTATTTTATAGATGCCAGATTCTCAAATGCCTTTCTCGGGATATTGTTTTTAGTCTGTTTTATCTGGCAGGGGGATTTTAAAAATACTATTGCATGAGGAAGACAAAACTGAAAATGTCTTGCTGTGTGACCAGGGGTTATGGTGCCCAATGCACAAGCACATAGTAACAGCAGTTAAGTAGATTCAACTTTGTTTTACTATAAATGTCCAACTCTTTTAAAACGCTATTTATGCATGTGATCATATTTTCAAGTCTGTGTGTATGTATTTAAGAGGGTGGTGATGAGATCTTGGAGTAACGCGGAAAAATTATCAAAAAGTAGTCAGTGACCATATCATATAGGGAGGTCTAATCCCCCCTGGTCAAAGTAGAGGGCTTTAACAGCAATTGCTTTAAAATATATTCAAAAGAATAACTTCACGTTTCACAGCAACCCCTTTTTGGCATCAAGGATTCTAATTCGAACGAGGAAGGGGCACAAGAGTGGTGGTTCCCCAAATCTCTGACATAATCTCTGTAAGAAAAAAAGGCTATTGATATCTTCGAGATTGAAATAAGGTGTGAAAATCTCTGATAAACAACAATAAAATCTGATATGTGTCATCAGGTCAGATGTGGGGGAGGGAATGTATTTTGACTAGGGGCATGCGCTTGTCCCCACCCCCCCCCCCCCGAACGTCACCTCCTGGTTCCACCACTTGTAATGAACTGGCTGTGCGTTTTTTTTTTGGTTGTATTTCTTGGAAAAAAATCATTGACCCATCTCAGGTCTATTTCCGTCAACATTTTACGGAAGTTTATTGAGAGTGTGTGGGTGTGAGAGAGAGAGAATCAGAGGTGAGGAGAGGCTCATTCATTGGCTGCATGACGTTAGACGCTTTAAAGGTGAACTTCAAAGAAAATCACAAATATGTCAACTAATGTATCACTAGAAACTGGTAAGCTAACAGATAGCCATCGTACAAGTTTTAGGTCAACTACATATCGGGTGATTTATAAAAATACAAATACAACCACCTCCAGTAGCAGCTGGGATATGCGAGAGATTCGCCGGAAAAATAACGATGTTTTTAATGACGTCACTATATGGACCAACACTGCCCAAGCAGACGACATCCCATAGAGAATGAACATAATTGCAAAGCTATTATTTCTCAAATTATAATGAGTTTAGTGTATATAAATGTAATGGCATGTCAAACCATTCAAAGGGGGATATGACCCGATTCCGATAACTAAAATCTTTTGCTTGTAAATACGAAGGATATGTGTTAATTAACGATCAAAGAAACCAGACTTTCGAATTGAAAACCCCCCGGAATGATATCAGGACGGCATTTGTTCCCTCTTGAAACGCCGAACATACCGCGCTGTGTGCAGCTGAATATTCAATACCGTCTTATTTTGTTTACAAGCGACAAATTCCTTTATTTTTGTATCGGTGCATTTGTCATCAAAATAAAACCGTGTGCGGGGTTTAGAGTGAGGCAATAGATTATAATTTTAGCCTGACGGTAGTGAAGTAAGAGAAAGAACTCAAGAGAAGATGTAAACACAGGCACTGAAAATGTGTGTGATGTCATGGGACATCGTCTGCTTGTGCAAATCGTGTCCATACAGTGATCTCACACATCTCAGGAGCGTTCGGAGAGCTCTTCAGGTGCTATGCCGGGGCTGTATTTAAGCGTTTTATAATTTATAATAATAATCACCTCGAATGTTTCCAAGCATTGAAGTTTGATAACCTTGTCGAATCACAGTTTCAACTTTGCAATAATGAAATTAAGTTAGTTTTTAAAATCAATGAACATCAACTTTAATAGTTTTTAAAAGGTGCTGCTTTATCAGTTTATAAATTAATTCCTCACGAGCTAGACTGACACGATGGTGATAATGGAGAGGACTAAAGTTTCTTTGAGTGTTGTAGGTGTTCTCCTTGTCTGCGCAACAAGTCTCGCTTCTGGTAAGCAACAAATTTAAAGACACACTCCTTCCTTGACTGATTTGTTTAAATCTAACTATTTGTTCATTATTGTCGGTTTGCCATTAAAGGCCTATTATTATGTATTTATGTAATCACTGTTCGTTATGTGGGCCCGAGCATTGCCAGGTACCCTTTCACACTTGGGCAGAGTGGGACAATTATGTAGGGAAAACACCTTATAGGCCTATCCAAGGAGTGTAAGCACCGAAGAACGAGGATCGACCCCAGGACCTTTATGAGAGTCAAGAGCCTATACCACAGCCTTCCGAACAATGTGAAAGTATTTCAAATAAACGTTTCTTAGAGACTTTCGTTGCTCTCTCTATTTTGTCTCTATATCCACAATCTATCACAATGTGACACACGGTATATTAAGATTGTTTTTACATAGTGTGTTCACATAGCCCTAAAACACTGTGAGACTGTGATGCGATGTTCATACTCTATGATTTTGTCTGCCACTGACCACAGTGTGGACCAGGCGCGGATCGACAGGGGGGGGGGGGGCCTGACGGGCCTGACCCCCCAAAACAAATGTTTGTTTTTTTGTTTTTTTTCGCTCGAGGAAAAAAAAAGTGTTTCTTCTCCCGCTTATTCACCGGTTGGCTGAGTCGCCGTTGGATATAATACAAAATTGAACCCCCCCCCCCCCCCCAACCAAAAAAAAAAATAGTGCTCTTACGCTGTCTCGTTGACAGGGGCGGCGATTTCTTTTCATTTCCGGGGGGACGAAAAGCGAGGGACCAGGGAATAGTGGCGTAATGAGCAAAAACTTTTTTTTTTTGGGGGGGGGCAGAAAAAGAATTCGCATCACCCCCACTCTTATATGTTACATGCAGGGCCCGCGGAACGGTTTTTAAAGAGGTGAGGGGGGGCATTTACGATAATGTAGAGCAAAGCGAGCGAAAATTGGCATGGGGGTCAAGGGGCGGGGACCCATGAAGCTCCGTGTTTTAGGCATTTAATTACGGTCAGATGAGCAACCAGGGGCCCACCTTTAGACCCTTGGTGGGGTCCAGGGGCGGAGCCCCGAAAGCTCAGGTAAAAACTATGCCATTTAAGAAACAATCCCTGGTATCGAATTATAAATAAACCACGTTTTAATTTTATTTGGGAGGCAACTGCCCCCGAAGCATTTTAAGAATAATTTGCGAGAGAGCGTAGCTATCGAGCTAGAAGATTTTTGCCTTTTTATTCGTCTAAACGCTGCACTCTTTGGCCCTCCATAGCCTATACATTTTATTGGAGCACTTTTTCAAATTTTCCGGGGGGGGGGGGGGACGATCCCCTTCTAAAAAAATTGAGGGGGGATGTGTCCTCTTGTTCTCCCTCCCGGGATCGTCGCCCCTGGTTGTTGGTGAATGGGATACCCTGACAAAAGATTAGAAGTAAATAAATTAATTAGTTAACTAATCCAGTGATCCTTTAGTTTCCGGTTTTTGTCATCAGTTCACGGCGGCTGGAGTGCGTGGAGAGATTCTACCTCCTGCTCCTCTACGTGTGGATATAGTACTCGAAATCAGATCAGGACCTGCGACAACCCGGCCCCTGCCGATTCCACTAAAGGCAGGAGTGGCAAAGCCTGCATTGGGGAATCATCGAAAACGATCCGGTGCCGGGTCCCAGCCTCATGTCCACGTCACATTGGGGTAAGATCGACTTTCGTCCCATTCTAGAGGGATTAGGAGGTGGGGGGGGGGGCAATTACACATTTTGACATTACTGATTATCCCCTATATACCTCTCTTTAGAAATCTAGCCATCTGATTGGTCGAAATTGGAGTCGTGATTTTAGCCATGCCCGCCTACCGGTTAATAGGTTTTTAAAAGATGCCCGTTGCCCCGCGTAACGGGCCGCATAAATACACATTGCTGAGATCCCGTTGTCCGGGGGTAGTTGCCCGGGGGTTAGTTGTCCTAGGGGCTAGTTGTCCTAGGGGCTAGTTGTCCTAGGGGTAGTTTACTGGGGGTAGTTGTCACAGGGGGTAGTCGTCCTAGAGGGGGTTGCCCAAGGGGGTAGTTGTCCTAGGGGGTAGTCGAATGGGGTGGTTATCAAGGGGGGGGGGGTGGATGTCCAGGGGGTTGGTGTCCTAGAACCGATTTCATGATATGAGTGTGCAATGAGATACTGCAAAGTCCATGGTATTGGTATCGTCAAAGGTAAATTTTCTTAATAAATTAAGGAGTCACACCAAGAAGCAAAAGTGTATTGAATTGATGCAAAATTCATATCATTGCGAAGAGGAAGCCTTACTGATCAAATACAGCAAATTTCCTCTTCAAAATATGTTTGGGGCCCGCAGAAATCAACTTTCAAAAATGTTAGTTTTGAAATCCAGATTTACTGCCTTCAGCAGTCCTTCGTATGACGTCACTATTGTGACGTCACACCCTGGACACGGCTGTCTAGCTGCAGACTAATACGTGCCTTCACGGTTGTTTCATCGCAAAGCATGCCGGGACATAATTCTAGTACAATTAGCGCAGCGCGGAATACAAATTTGTTCGACCTACAAATTTTCACCTTCGCACGATCAGCTGTTATCATCAGCTGTTCATTGTTTATCAACAACGTCAACGCCGGGATCGGATTTCGAATCAACATTACAATCTTCTTCTTCTTCTTCCATTGAGTACAGTCCTCTTTCATTCCATCACCATTTGTACGGTAAGAAACCAACATTTGTGATGATGTATGTTTATGACGATCCTTCTAAAAAATAAAGCTGATAATACGATGTAAAGTGGGCTTATGAGAGTGGCCGTCCCATATGTTCAAATGTGTGTGTGTGTATGTACTTGTGCATTTTGCGTCGGTGGCTTGCCTTTTCTTTTCCAGCTGCTACTCGTGTTGTGGGTAGAAATTAACCAAATGTACAGTAAAATTAGACTTGTGTCTCAGGATATATGAATATATACATCATAGATAAGAAAATACTAGAATGGCTGACACAGTTAATGACTGCAATGAAGAGGCAATGTCATGATTATGAAAACGATAGATTTTTTTTCTTCAATTTGCATTTGGATAATACCACACATAGTCTAGACGTAGGTGCATTAATATCCTGGCTCAGTGTATTAAAAGCTGTTGTATTGATTCCCCGGCCCCCCTCTCCGGGAACGGAGGGACCGCATGCGTGTTCCCAAAATCTCTTGCTCGTAACAAAGAAAAAGATCTGCCCGTATTTTTGACTTTACACACCGGACTTATGCTGAACAGGGGGGGGGGGGGGGGGGGTGCTGAAAAGGCTTGTATAACAAATAAAATAGATCTACCTGTATTGACTTTATATACCGGACTTATGCTGAAAGGGGGGGGGCAGGGGTGCTGGGAACACGCATATGAATACCCTAAATAACACTGAGTGGGGGGGGGGGGGGAGGGCGGATTGATTCTCAACATTTCAAACACTACTGTACAAAACTCTAACTGATTTCACTCAAAATCGGTTCTTTAGTGACAATTGATGACACCTAAATAGCAGTAAAATACAGTTTGTTACTGATGTTTAAAAAAAAAAATTAAAAATTCAAATTGTAAGTCTAGTGTCAAATTTGCTCATCAGCCACATCAGTTCTATTGTGTGCAGTCTTGGTGTGTGTATTTGTGTATTATACCTGCCTCTCTGCAAGTATGCAGTGCTAGAGGTCAATACGCATTAGCATTGACTCTATGCTTTGCTGGAGTGGATAATACTATGAATCTGATATTGATAAGTTCACCTTCAGCATCTACATGATCTAGTGTTGAAGAAGTGATAGGGTTTTTTTTTATTTCTGTAATTCTTGTGGTCACAATGTTAAATTTGTTTGTCTTTTTCCTTTTATTTATCAGTTGCAGCATCATGGCTGATAATTCAGAAGATGATGTAGATGTTACGAGAGAGATCATATCACAATGGAAAACAGAAGCACTACGCGATTTTCTACGAAGGAGGGGACTCGAGCTCGGAAATCGAGGTGATATGATAGCGTGGGTTTTCTCTGCCATGACGCAGGGGATAGCTATTCAGCCATCAGAGGTAGAGAAGATGAGATCAAGGGCATCTACATATCGCGAGCTCCTTGTCTTCAATGACCATACATTTCCTGATCCCATGAGCGAACTGGATGATGGATGGATTGGGGAGCAGAGAGGCATGCAATACTGGCCACCTACAATGTATAGGGACATTTGTATGTACTTACTTGATAAGGACCCAGCATCACTGGAGGGAAGGATCATGAAAGATTACAAAGAAGGCAAGGCCTATAGCTATTTCGCCAGTTCCTGGTTGAAGGAGATATTTTTCAATCCCATGGGAGACAGCCCCTTCTGCTTTTTGAAATCAAAATGCACGCCATCGCAGAACATCAGAGCAGAGCCCCATGAAGCTTGGTTACTGTGCCAAAAAGACGATGGGATGATCTGCTCAGCATACTGTACCTGTGTTGCTGGGTGAGTTTTTTTTAAATTAAGAGCTATGATATTAGATAAGTATGTTGGATAAATGTTCATTTTTAGTAGAATAAGGCAATTTGTATTTTATTGTGATATAGAGCACATTACAAATTATATGAAAATTGGTTTACATCAAAAGTAGAAGCAGTAATAGGTAGTGGAATTACTAAGATATAATTCATTTTTGGTACAGGTTTATGCAATACCTAATAAATGTTTATTTATTTTCCAAACAGCTTAGGACAGACATGCAATCATGTAGCTGCCATGCTCTTCAAACTGGACCATGCGTTCAAGAGTGGACTAGTCAACCCAGCATGCACCTCAGTGGCCAATAGCTGGATTGCTACATCAAAGAGGGTCCTACCATGCCGAGTGAAAGCAGTCAGTTGGGAGAGGCACCACTATGGTAAAGGTGAATATATTTTCTATTTTAATTGGTGTTATTATACAGGAATAGTCATATATGGTGTGAGCTGTAAAAATTGAAAGGAAAGTAAACAATTTGGGACAAAATATTTTTTATTTTTATTTTGTATATTATTTTCTATGCCGAATATGTAAATATGAAAAGTATAATATCATTCCCAAATCCAAAGTTTAAAGTCTGATTGATATTATCCTATTAAATCCTAAAGATATTCATTCAGTGCCACTCCCCCATCCCTAAAAAAAAAACAATAGAGAAGTTTAACACTACACTCAATTCTATTTCATTTTTGTTCTTTGAAGTGTACATTTTTACCAACGAACCTCATAATTTTTGTAATCTTTTTATTAGAGCACTCCCTTTTTTATTCAAAAGAAATTGTAATGATCATATATCTTGTTTGTTTACCATGACATAGCTAACTACCAAATATATCAAGTCATAAGGTAATTAAAATTTATATTTTTACCACTGATTTGAAACTATGTTAAATATTACTCAATTTCAATTTTTACAGGATTAACATCGAAGCCCCCAAAGCTGGTAACGCCAAGTAGTCTTCGCTACTCTGCAACAGAGAAGAGGACATCAGCATACGAACAGCGGCAACAACTGGCTGACATCATTCGTGCATCAATGCCCAGTGCTGTAATGTTAAGTTATGTTGAAAGCGAAGACTACAATCCAGAAGAGGTAAATAAGGGCTCACCAGAAGATGACCTCAACACTTCCCATACACTAGACATTCCCACTTCACCTCATCCTATGTTGCCTCTTTTACAGCTTGCCTCCATGTACCCAACATCAACACAATTTGTTCAACACCTCCAACAACCATGTTCAACAGATATCAATTTCATCGAAAAAAAAACAAGAGGACAGGCTTCTTCACACAATTGGCATCATCAGCGTATTGGTCGCGTAACCTCATCAATAATTCACAGAGTTTACACAAGAGTACAATCCTTAAAAAAAAATCCATTAATAGACACATCAAAGCTTCTCCAATCCATCATGAGGACGTCTCCAATCCAGACAAGACAGATGCGCCGTGGCATTGGTATGGAGCCGAAAGCCAAGGAGGCATATAAAAAAATAATGAAGGTAAGCCATACCAATGTCACTTTCAAAGAGTGCGGGCTTTTCATCTCTGAGGAGTTAGCTTATTTAGGATCAAGTCCGGATATGCTTGTCAAGTGCGACTGCCATGGACAGGGGGTAGTGGAAATAAAATGTCCAGACATTGAAGAAGTTCCTGCTGTTGGGAAGCCAACATATATTCAAGAATCTGCTGATGGCACTCCAATGCTGCAAGAAAAACACATTTATATGAGCCAAGTTATGATGCAGATGGCTGTAACAAAGAGAAAATGGTGCCATTTTTTTGTTTACTGCGAACAAGGAAGTGCGCTGCTGAATATTCCTTTTGATGAAACCATTTGGAAAAAACTTAGGGACAATGCCAAATACTTTTGGGAAAGTGTTGTTGCACCACATATTCATATATTGTCACATATAAATGCAGCAAGAACACAGGTAGTACCAACAAACGCTGATCTCCAGACAACAGAACAAACAGCAGAGTCGTCTCAAGTCCTCTCATCAAATCGTTCAGGAAGTTCAACCAAGCCATCACTTTCATCAACATCAAATCAGACACAACCAAGAGAAAATGACACCAAAAAGAGGAAGAAAAAAACTGGAAAGATGTTAGTACGTCAGAAAAGTCGACCTGTATACATGTGTAGTATTTGTGACAATGAGTGTTTGCAACTTCCTGATGGATGTACATTTGAAGACAATTCCATTTGTTGTGATTGCTGCCACGAATGGTGTCATTTTGTATGTGTAAATATTCTAGATAAAGATGATGATCAGCTGATTGAAGAGAGATGGTGTTGCCCAAAATGCACATGATGAATGCAAATAAAGACCAAGTGAAAGCATGATATAAAGAGAAAGACAATTTAATGGATTTTTTTTGGCGAACAAATTTTCAACAGCTGTCATTACAAGAAATGCTTGATAGTTTACAGTCATATTTCTTAGGAACACTATAAAATAAGTTACTAAAACAGTATGTTTCTTGAGAAATAACAACAGAGTATAATATGAACATTTATGAAAATAAATCAATAAGGGTTATGGCAGTAGTACCGTAATTGCAAAGTGGAAGCTGAATACAAAGTAATGTTTAATATTTGAACTTCTTGGCAGCTGCATGGCATTGGTTGCATCGAGTATGGCAAAGCAATATGCTGGCATGTGATAATCCAGAGAATAAATATGATGTTCACAATATTGTATTATTGTTTACATAATTTTAAGTTATATAATACATACTGGTTTATGTAGCTTAACATTCGGTAATAAATATGTGTTCATGCCAGTTTCTTTCCCTGGTTCATGCAGTAGACTTATGCATGCATGAACTGAGATGTTCATGAATAAGTCCCATAAATATGTACATTTAAAGACACAATTGATTGTAAAATTGCCTTTATAATTGCAATTCATATCATGTGACTAGATGTGCAATTCTGATTGGTTCAAATGTGCACTCACTATGGGCGTAAACAAAGAGTTGATTACAGTATACATGTTTGTACAAACTGGCAAGTGAAACCTGGGATTGCTTTTCATACTTATGTTTTTTGTCTTCAGTAATTGTGCTCTGAGGTAACAGTACAATAATACTAGTAATTTACATTTGGCACAAAATCAATATGTGTATGTACATTTGTGAAGTGAAACCTTGACGCAATGTTTTTCATACTCAAGTTTTTTTTCTCTTCTTAGTCGTCTCATCGCTTTTATCTGATGGCAATTTAAGCATTGTATACAATGTACATGTAAATGCGCATTAAAAGCATAAATATTTTGGCACCGCCAAGAGCAAGCTGTATACAATTAACTTTGACATAGTTATACAAAATAAAAGTACATGTTTTTAGCGTACTGGCAACTAATGATACAATACTGTTTTATGGTCATACCCTGAGAGGACCTTTTAGGTCATGTTCTGTATACCGGACTTACCGGTTATGTGTTTGAAACAAATTTGCTTATCAAACAGTTTACCAGTACAACAATATGTACATGCTGTAAGTGATCATGTTTTGTACATTATATCTGAATACATTTAAACAACAATAAAATAACAAATAATGAAAGTGATTATCAAAACGTGTTGCGTAAATATTTTGGTAGTAGTGAATTGCACCTTTACTTCGTAACTTGTCAGCTGTCAATAGAATATTGCAAAAAACCTAACCTAATGTTGCTTATTGTAAATATAATATAATTTATAATTCATACATTGTAAAACAGAATCTAAGATTAAGTAAACGCAAGCTGCAACAATGTAAGAACTGTATGTTTGTACAGGTGAGGTAAACGTTAGACCGTACAAAATTCTTTTTAAAAGTTCATTAGCAGAGGACTAATTATTTTGGCATTCACCCTGTAGACTACTACACACCCAAAAATATGTGACATAAAAGACTAGAAAAGTAAAAAATATCATATATTATACATCCAAGAAAGTAAAACTTATTAAAGCCAACTATGCATACATGTGTTAAATCTGACGCTTAGGATTCAATTCAAAGAATTAATATTATACAAATGATGCATGCGCATGAGTTCATTATACGATCTATCCGCACTCGAGTTGAGGCTGCGTGTATCTATTGCATGAAGCTGTTAGGCTAAGTGCGATAGATACACACAGCATCAACGAGGGCGGATAGATCGTATAATGAACGAATGAAAACATGCATCATTTGTTTTATACAACAAGTGAGTTGTATAAATCTAATCTACAGAGATACCGGTACTTATTCTGAAGAAAAAACTGTACACTGTGCTTATGAATGAAAGTTCATGCAACTAGTGGGTCTTGCATGTTGCAGAGGGCTGCACAAACTTTGACTATCTGATCCGACAAGGGAATAAGACTCCACGGAAGAGTTCCTTTTATAATTCGGAAAGACTTGAGCCGCCTAATTGCACGTTCTACATGAATCCGTAGATTCGCAACTTTTTTAGTCTGCATCACCTGTTGCCTGGTCATCTGTTCCTGACCTCTTTTGCCAGGTGGGATGACTAGTGACGCTCGCCTCATCATGAGCTCTTCTGTAATCGGGAATCCCCTGTCAGCCATAATTGTATCTTGATTTTCGAGTAAATTCAAAAATCCAGATTCCTGAACAATGTGTTTATCTGTTACTCTCCCGCACCAGATATCGGACAGAAAAGAGATTAGGCCGTTAGGAGTAATACCAATTAAAAGCTTGATGGTATTATGTTTCTTGTAATCGGACCATGTAACTGCCTGTAGATAGAGATTACGGGGCCGCTCAATGAAAATTTCTGTGCAGTCTATAATGCACCTAACGTTCCTATATTCCTTGGTCCTAAAAGCTGATGGAAGGTTGCGACGAACAATATCTTTTGATGGCCACCACACACAAGGACCTAAAACTTCTGCCAAAAAATTGATCCACGTAAAGAAAATATGCGATGCAGATGCTGGTGATACACCAAAACGCTTGGCCAAATCTCGGTTCAATAGACCAAGCCGGCACCTCATTAAAACGAGCAAAAACTCGTCTACTAATTCGAGCTTCCTTATCGGACCACGCTTCTTTGGTGAATTTTTTGTACCGGAAAGGAGTCTCTCATTTGATTTAGCCTCCTTGGCCCCTTTCCAATATCTCAATCGTCTTGCCTTCGGCTGAATGAAAGAAAATACACTCTGAAATAAAGTTTTTGATGGAAAACCTGTATAAAAACTGATATCACCATCAGACAATGAATGAAAAAATGTATGTTTGTCCTCTAATTTTTTAAGCCTCTCAACTTCGTCTTCTAATGATCGGATGATTGTCGCAGCTTCTTTACAATGACATGATACAGCACATTTACATGATATTCTATAATCGTGTCCACTTTCGGCAAGAATATTTTTAACTTTTAACGCAACAGATGGTTCAGCTGAATCAGCTCTAACAACCTTTGGGACAGGTCCAGCAGTCACAGGGTCTGGTACTGTTCGCTTTATTGTTCTTCTAGATTTGGGTAGAGGCACATCATATCCAAGATGCAAAGTAGGGACACGACTTGCAGATGGGGCAAGATCAACAAAATGTATCGAACAAACCCTGCTGAAGTGCTTAGGAATCCATGGCTTCTTCGTTGAAGGATCTACACGCCTTATTTTACGGATCCACTCTCCACGCAGTTGTGGAAATTTTTGTGTTGGGAATGGAAGAAAACTATAAGGAGGTTTGCAGGTGCACAGTTCCTCTTTACGGGTGCATTTGTGTATGTCACAGATTTTTGAGTTCCATTTGAGAAAACTTCGACTTGTGTTCTTACAGCTTACCACTGCACATGTAAATGAGGGCATCAGGTGACCCACCACAGCCGCCACTGGAGCGTCTACATGTAGATGGCTTGTCCATGGAACTCTAAGAAAAGAAAGTGAGACAAAAATAAATGTTTAATTTAGTTTAGATCTGAACAATGCCATGTATCGAATAAAAGTTGAATATATCGTCGGCCAGGTGGCAGAAGGGCGTAAGCGCGCGAGCGACTCGAAAACTACTTTTCAAATTATTCGCATTTAAAGATTTGTTTTAGATTTCTATATTTAAACTGCTTTCCGTCCCGAAAATTGGTTTAAAACATAAAGACTATAATAGAAATGTTGTAGTAGAACACAGCCACAATTTTTCTCTCGGAAATAAATCAGTTTTATAAAAGTTTGAGGCGATTTAGTGCTATAATGCCCTTTTGCTTAATGTTTCATTATTGACCTGAAATTTGAGGTAACGCCCTTCTGCCAGCCAGGCGACGATATTTCAATTTCAAGATGAACTGGTAGACCCTTTAAGAAAATCAATATACACTGTTCATAGGAAAATGCACTCCAGCAATGCATAGAGATCGGCAAGTTTGACAGTGGACTCACAATTTGAATTTTTAAATTATTCTTTCTAACATCGGAAAGTTGAAAAACTTGTATTTTACTGCTATTTAGGAATTAGGTGTCATCAATCGTCACTAAAGTACCGATTTTGAGTGAAATCAGTTGATTTTTGTACAGTGGTGTTTGAAATGTTGAGAATCAATAGCACAGCTTTAAATACACAGCCAGGATTAGTATTGCACCTAGATCTAGCTAGACCTACAGACTAGATCTATGTGTGATCTATCAATTATAAAGATGTTACAAATCGTTGCAGACTCACAGTCACAGTCACACACACACACACATAACTGTCGGCCATTCTAGTATTTCATGCAAAATTTCTGTTACCGGTATATTGATAAGCACTGATTCTTGTCCTTACCTTTGACTTGTTTCTTGTCTGTCATTTAATAGATGAATTACTTGAATTCTGAGCACATTTCAGTAACACAAAAAAATCCCGTGGTTGACCATGTTGACAATGCAATGGACCACAACAATGATCGTAGATCGCGCGAAGGTGAAAATGGACTAGAATTATGTCCCGGCATGCTTTGCGATGAAACAACCGTGAAGGCACGTATACACGCGCGACTCCGGTATGCGGCCGGTACCGAGCTGTTTGTCCAGGGTGTGACGTCACTATTCAGAGCTCGCTACGCTCGTGTGTTTGGCTTACGTTCCGGGGGCGCTTGGGGGTCTAAGAAGGGTCTTGAAAAATTGCATTTTACGCCTTTCCATGATATCTATATGATTTCTCAGCAAATTATTCGTGTTTTTCAAGAGAAAATCTTTCCATCCATATGTAATTTGTTCTAATTATCAGTTGTTAGTAAATTTTCTTTGTGTAGCTCCTTTAAACAAGGAAGTATTTTTTAGGGGGCCATCAGCTGTATAGGTAATAAGGGTTGCTATATATAGCTAAATTTGTAGGGAGAAAAATCTCTCAAACTTGAAGTCCCTAAATAATGTATTACATTCTATTCCATAATATGCCAAAATGGGTTGCGCTATCAGATATTTCTTTTAAGTATTGTCATAAGTTTGTTAGTAATTTGCAATTCCAACTCAATCCAAGTCAATTTTTTTCAAAATGCGATTCCTTTAACTCAATTCAATTTCGGCTTTAAATAATTAAACTCGGTTTTGTGTTCCCCGTGGATTTGCATTCCCCCACTCCTAATCTGACAATCACTATTTTAATTCAATTTTGTTCACATTTCTCTCCTGCTGCTCAATCAAACCAGGATGTTGACTCGTTTTCGTCAAGTTACATTCCAACCATCCCAGAGGTAGTGGCCCCAGAGGAAGTGATCCAAGAAGACAGCCCATGGTCAT
This sequence comes from Strongylocentrotus droebachiensis, assembly GCA_035222895.1. Classification (NCBI taxonomy): domain Eukaryota; kingdom Metazoa; phylum Echinodermata; class Echinoidea; order Camarodonta; family Strongylocentrotidae; genus Strongylocentrotus; species Strongylocentrotus droebachiensis. The sequence continues at coordinate 281,888 of JAVYIG010001642.1, forward strand.
CCGTCAGGTCAGTAGTTGATCAGCCTGATGAGAGCTCAGAATGGGAATGGGATAGCGAGCCTGCATGGGAGAGTGAAGAGAGTTTTCCCAGCGTTAATAATGAAGTGACGACTACCACAGAGAATGAACAACCACGCTCTCCTGATCCACAGGTAAATCTTCCTACAACAGGAGAGGGATGCGATCCCGCGTCTGATCCAAACGCGCCATCTTTCTGTTAGTAAAAAAAAATAGCCGAACCCAAGAACCGTGGCTTTTTCCCCCTCATCTTTTAATGATGTGTTTGGTCGTGTTCTACACTGGCGTACCTGAGGGGGGGCAGGGGGGCAGAGTGCCCCCCCCCCCCCTGACGGGCTCCAGGGGAAAAAAGAAAAAGGGGGGAAAAAGGGGAAAGAAAAGAAAAGAAAGGAAAGGAAAGAAAAAGAAAAAAGGAAAAGGGAAGAAAAAAGGAAAGAAAGAGAAAAAAAGAAAAAAAGGAAAAGGAAAGAAAAAAGGAAGAGGAAAAGAAAAGGAAGAAAAAGGGAAAAGAAAAGGAAAGGAAAAAATGGGAAAAAAATGACCATGGCCGTACGCATCGGGGGGGGGGGCAGTTGACCCCAGATATTTTGAAAACGTACAGTTTTTTTCCTGAAAATGTAGTGTAGGCCTATACCAAATCCTTCAATTCTACTTTTGAAAATGCAAAAGTACCCTCATGACCAGTTCGGTCGCTCGAACTCCCTTCACTCCTTTCGCTTTTGAGATTCTTCGAAAAATTTCAACGCATCTTTCCCCCTCCCCCACCAGAAAAATATTCCGCATACGGCCCTGAAAAATTAAGACAAATGAAAATAGGAAAATATAAGTGATATAACAAATTCGAAACTCTTCGCTGGCGCGAACTGCTTGCTAGCCTATTTTGTATTAAATTTTTTCACTTGCTCGTCCCCCTGCAAAAAGAAAAGGATTAGCATTGCCTAGAATACAATTGTGCCTGACCCGACGGGCCCCGACCTGCAAACATGGCAACAATAACAAACAATGTATGAATCAAATGTTACTAAAAGAGACTAATTCATTATTCTCGCTCGCTACGCTCGCTCGCGAATAAAATGAATAGACATTGCTTTGGAAACAATTGTGCCCACCCTTGAACTGCAACAATATCATTAAAAATGGAAGAGTTTTTTCGCCCTCTCGCCAAAAAGGAATTGAATCGCGTTAAACGCGATTGCGTCCATCCCGACCTGCACCAATAAAAACAAGTTTATTTATTAATTTCTATTAAAAGATAATTTATTTGTTTTGCTTGCTCGCTATGCTCGCTCGCCAAAATGGAATTGACATCGCTAACGTGCCCGCCCCAACCTGCAACAACCAGTTAATAATTATGTACCAACAGTATTCAAAGAAGTTTTGGTGTGCTCGTGCTCGCCAAACGGAATTAACATCATCTTAGACATGATTGTGTAAGCCCTGACCTGCAACAAAAAAATCCGAAATTTTTTAACCAATTATCATTACAAAAATTTTGCTCGCTCGCCAAAATAGAAATAACATCGCTTTTAATAATCACGTCCCTGACATGGAACAATGAACCCAAGTTTTATGTACCATATTTTCCCTATAAAAGAGAAGTGATTTTTTTCGCTCGCTTGCTACGCTCGCTAGCTCGTGGAATTATGTGCCCACCACTGACCTGTTACAATATCATTGAAAAGAGAAATGTAGGAGGTTGCCTGCCCGCCAAAATGGGATTGACATTGCCTTAAACACGATTGTGCCCACCCCCGACCTGCAACAATGAAACAAATTTTATATAGCAGTTCATTGAGAGAAAGATGTATTTTCGCTCGCTAGCTAAAATGGGTATAAAATCACCCTAAACACAATATTGTTCCCGCGCCCTGCATGGGACAATGGAACCAAGTTTAAGTGGCAATTATTAAAAAAGAAGTGATTTTTTTCTTGCTCGCTACGCTCGTTTGCAAAAAATGAAATTAACGTCGCTAACAAGTGAATGTTCCCACCCCCGACTTGCAACAATACCAGTTTATATACCAAACGTTACTTAAAGATTTTTTTTTTGCTCGCTCGCTCGCCAGAAGTGAAAATTAGCATCGCCTTTTTTGTTTGTTTCGGTCGCTTGCCCCCACCCCCCCCCCCCCCCCCCCCCCCCCCTGACGGAGTTACCCAGGTACGCCACTGGTGTTCTATAATATGGCCTGTTAATAATTTGTTGTCTTAAAGTTTCCATTCTCGGGCATTCGAAAAGATGAAATTCATATAGTTCTTCAGGCTGCAAAGCTTTATACAGGTTCTATTCTGCTGTTCAATTCAGTAGTATCTGCCCGTAACATTATTGGTATTCGGTGATTTGCACATCTGAATTAAGACAGGATGGTTCTATATAATAGATATGACAGTTTGATTTATTTTGAGTCAAGACGAGCACGGTTTTTTGACAACTCTATAAAAAGTTATAATACGGTGTTTCATACACTCTAAATTACAGGGATTTAAAATTTAAATCTTAAGCCGGATTTGAATGAAATTAAATCCATAAAGATTGATTTTTTTAATCTTAAAAGATTGCTAAACTGGTTCTTAATCCGAGTTTCAAATATATTTTTTTCAATCCCAAAAGATTAAAAAAAGTTCCGAAAATTAACGGCAAATTGACCAATCCTGGCGATAAGATTTTGTCACATGACAAAGAAGTCCCAAAAAGGATTGCTTTTAAATCTTTATCAGGGTTAATTTTAATCTAGAAAGATTTATAATATAAATCTTTTGAACTTATTTTTTAATCCTTTACAGATTAAAACTTTTTAATCCTAGCGAAGATTAATTTTAAATCCACATCGATTGGTCCCTACCTACAGTACATGAAAGATTTAAAAATAAATCCTATAGATTTAAATTTAAATCCCTGTAATTTAGAGTGTAGTTTAATGCTTATTATTCATAAAGATTACGATGTAGAATAAAAGGTTTAAATTTACTCCCTATAGCTTGGATTAAATGCTTGTCGCCGTTAAGTGACATCCCTCAGGGACTAAATTTCCCACAATGTAGGGAGTAAATACAAGAAGGTGTAAATTTGCACCCCAAGGTTATGATTTTACTCCCTGTAATGAGTGAAATTTCCCCCCAAATGGTGCTTAATTAATATCTTTTGGTAAATTTACATCCGTGGGGAGTAAATCTACACCCTTCTTATGCACAGCATCAACCAATTGATCATCCCTCGAGCAATATCAATCATCCATGTTTCGTAATCACCTAACAGTCACTGATTCTCACTCTTTTGCGTTTCACTGCTCTCACCTGTTCCACGAGTTATACGTCGAAAAGCTTTACTGATTACCTAAACAACAGTTAGTGTGAACTCAACACAAGTGTAGGCTGGCCTGGATGGATCAAATGTAGTGGAAGTACCTAAATACACAATCCTGCCTGCTAGAAAATCTTCCCTTTACTTACACGTTTAAGAAGGCAATTATGTACTAGTTAGTAAAACAACGTACACTTCTGCTAATTTCATTAAATTATCAAATATAACCTTCGGTGAAGGGGTACAACCCCTTATTCTTGATCAGATAACTTTCACACAAATAATATGCCAAAAAGAAACATGATAATTCCCCCCAACATGACAAAAATATGTAAATTATGCCAATTTTCCTTCATTTGGCAGTACCTATATCGACACGATGCGCCATTGCTGCTGCGCACGCGCATATGCACTCACAAAATAGGGTGTAAAATTACACCCCTCAAATGAATATTCTGTACACCCTTGCGTATTTACGCGTTTTACTCCCTAAAAGGTGTAATAGGGGGCGCCCTATTTTTCCAATTTCGTTTTACTCCCCAAGAACACCTTTTATTTCTCTGTGTGTACACAGGTCCAAACGAGTAAAAGTGTATCATTCAGTGTAATTTTCCTTGAATACAGTTTATCTTTCGCTGTTCTTTCACAGCAGATCCATGAAGCTGGTCCTTCTTGGAGTTCACTAATTTGACCACAGCCTGGACAGAGCATATTCTCCTCTGATACTGATAGCTCAATACCCGTGCCAGAGGTCATCCAGACTACCGCAAAGGCACCTGAAGAGAGCCCATTCTCGTCCGTTGACCCCATGTCCTCGTTTGAATCTCATGTAAAACCGATAGAAGTCATCCAAACTACCGCAGAGGTAATCTCCCTCAAATATTATATTCCCTAGAAGAGAGAGTATATTGTAACAATTCGTATTCTGTGATTTGCACATCTGAATTTTGACGGGATGGTTCTATTTGGATGACAGTTTGAATAAGTACAACACGGTTTTAATGAGAAAATGATATAGTCAATACGTTGTGTTTTATAGTTTAATGCCTATTATCCATACAGATTTCGATGTACACTGTCGCTCATATAGCTGGAATATTTTTGTTTTACCCCAATTTATGGAATTATTTTAAAAATAATTTAAAAATAATAGATCTACATAAAAGTATACATTCTCAGATTTTATTGAATAATAATTTGCAAATGTGTGTTTTGCGTGACTGCTAAAGCATGTGTATGCTTCTATGCTTATCAAATAGGGGACCTACGCCCTTAAGTTATAAATGACAGTAATGAGGAATAATGCCCCACAAAAGGGCACTAATATAGCACATCGACACGGTTTTGATCCTGGGGCCTCACAGTTACGAGGCCATTGCTTTGTCACTGAACCCTGACTGTACGTAGCGGGGGCTAGGGTAGGGGGCAGTTTCCATAAATTAAAAAAAAACAGAAAATGCAATAATTTTCCAATAATTTATTGCATTTTACCCCGGTTTCCAATATAAAAAAATCATCTGTGTGCCCATGCCTTGAGCCATAATGCATGGCAATCCAGAGGATTTGTTTATGTTGGGGACCGGTGTAAAATACAATAAATTATTGAAAATTTATTGCATTTTCTGTTTTGTTTTAATTTATGGAAACTGCCCCCTACCCTAGCCCCCGCTGCGTACAGTCATGGTTTAGTGACAAAGCAATGGCCTCGTAACTGTGAGGCCCCAGGATCAAAACCGTGTCGATGTGCTATATTAGTGCCCTTTTATTGGGCATTAATCCTCATTACTGTCATTTATGACTTAAGGGCGTAGGTCCCCTATTTAATAAGCATAGTAGCATACACATGCTTTAGCAGTCACGCAAAACACACATTGACAAATTATTATTCAATAAAATCTGAGAATATATACTATTATCTAGATCTATTATTTTTTAATTATTTTAAAAATAATTCCATAAATTGGGGTAAAACAAATATATTCCAACTATATGAGCGACAGTGTAGAATAAAAGTCGAAACAGGTCTAAACGAGTGAAAGTAACGATTCATTCAGTGTACTTTCCTCGTACCGGTATACACTTTATCTTCCGCTGCCCTTTCACAACAGATCTATGAAGCTGGTCCTTCTTGGAGTTCCCTGATCGAACCACCCGAAGAGAGCCCATTCTCTTTCGTTGAATCTAGCTCGTTTGAATCTCACGTACGACCGATAGCAGTCATCAAAACTACCGCAAAGGCACCCGAAGAGAGCCCTGTGCCCATGTTTGAAGATCTTGCACGACTGGTAGAAGTCATCCAAACTCCTGTAGAGGTACTTCCCTTCTTTATGCACAACAATTCTCAATTTAAAAATAAATAAATGTAATGCTTCCTGGGAGAAATTCTATCCTTAGAAGACCAAATCATACTTATACTGCTTTCAAACTGGCTTCTATCGGAGTCACACCGATGAAAATACCGATTGAATTTTCCTTATGTAATGCTATAGTCACATTACCCAAAAGTAGACTGCTCGGCGGCCGAGCGGCGAGTTTTTAACCAATTCTGCCCGGCGGCTGGCCGGCCACCGAGCGGCGGCCGCCCAGGCACCGCTCGTTTTTAGGGCATCGCTCGGTCGCCGCTGAAGTTTTAGCGCGGAGTTAAAATTTGGTCGGCGCCTGCACACTTTTCACTCGCCGCCCAAAATACGCTCGGTGCCTGGGCGGTCGCCGCCCGGGCACCGACCTAATCGCTGGGCGATGCCTAATTCCAGTTTTCCCCCTGTCGCCGGTGAAATTCACTCGCTGTGGCGGGCCCTCGCCGGAAGTGAAGAATTATTGCGTTATTATTAAGCCCGCGCTCCATCTAGCTAGCATGCAGCATGTTCAACCATAAGTCAACAAACACAGCTGGTTACGATAAAGCGCGCGTATACTGCGACCTTTGACCATTTTAATCGCTGTTTTAATCGCCTTTTTCTCCTCTGTTGCTTTCATACTGGCCGTTTCATCGGATGCGTCCGGATGCATTCGATGAAAATCAGGCCAGTTAGGAAAGGGTACAAGAAAACTAAAACAAGATTTTTAGCAAAAGAAGACCAGTTTTCATATATTCAGTTACGAGCCACTAGAATTTCGATCATTTTTACGTCTAATCTCTCTCTCTCTCTCTCTCTTTCTCGATCTCTCTCCTCTATCTCTCTTTCTTCTTACCTCCAGGTCGAGAATCATAGCGGATTGGTATCGGCAGGTGGAAATGGAAATATCACGTATGAGAATGTACCCTACACCATCAGGAAACAGCTAATCCATGTTGACTCATCAGGAGGACACACAAGGATATCCACAGCATGATTTAAAGATACTATGTCCCTTTTGCAGCCAACATCAAATTCTGTAGAACTTTGCATACGTCTGGGGCATGTGAATAAAGTCACCAACGGCCTTCCATACCTACACCATCAGAAAACAGCTACTCCATGTTGACTCATCAGGAGGACACACAAGGATATCCACAGCATGATTTCATGTGGCTATCCCTAATCTTGAAACAAAAGAAAATACAGATAAACACGATCGCAAAGATTTTCGAAGCAATTTCAATAGCCTTGTCCCTCACCTGTTTGCATACCATGACTTTGGCGCAGATGGTTTGGTGTGACTCAAAGGTGACCTTCAGTTCTGGTATGGTTTGGTGCGACTCAAGGGTGACCTTGAGTTCTGGTATAGTTTGGTGCGACTCAAAGATGACCATGAGTTCTGTTATGGTTTGGTGCGACTCAAGGGTGACCTTGATTTTTGGTATGGTTTGGTGCGACTCAAGGGTGACCTTGAGTTCTGGTATAGTTTGGTGCGACTCAAAGATGACCATGAGTTCTGTTATGGTTTGGTGCGACTCAAAGGTGACCTTGATTTTTGGTATGGTTTGGTGCGACTCAAAGGTGACCTTGAGTTCTGTTATGGTTTGGTGCGACTCAAAGGTGACCTTGAGTTCTGTTCTGGTTTGGTGCGGCTCAAAGGTGACCTTGAGTTCTGGTATGGTTTGGTGCGACTCAAAGGTGACCTTGAGTTCTGGTATGGTTTTGGTGCGACTCAAAGGTGACCTTGAGTTCTGGTATGGTTTGGTGCGACTTAAAGGTGACCTTGCGTTCTGGTATGGTTTGATGTGACTCAAAGATGACCTTGAGTTCTGGCGATGTAATTTTTCAAGAAAGACTATAGCTTAAAGATGAAGTTGAGTTCTGGTCATGCGATTGCATTGTGAAAGAAACGTTTAGGAATCGATCAGAAAAGGTTGATAAGTATTGGTATGTACTGCAGGTTCTGGAATCATCAAAGTAATAAGTAATTTGCCCCAGTCTTGGTAAAGTTACAAGCATTGTACACAGAAAGATGTATATGGGACTACACCAGCATGTGGCGTCAAAATTTGTCCCGATGTTTATGATGTTACATGCCATATTTAGAATATTAAGGCATTTGAAGAGCCATGCTTTTCAGTGAACTCTTTGTATCTGATGTTCTTCAACACTTGCATAATGCAATGACAACGCTCACAAAATATTTTTCACCTCTTCCCAGAACTTAACCTTCTCTTTAAATATTATTAGTTATGAACTGTTTATCATGAGATAAATATGTGGTTTACATTAGCAAAATGTGCCATATTAAAAAATTAAAAAACTTGCTGGAAATCATTTGCACTGAAACCATGTACATGTATGTATTGCTAAACACACAGTCTGGACGACTTACTCGATTTCTTGATTTTCTGATCTTGCTTTGTTCACTCAGCTGTTATACATTTCTTTCAACATCTTCTTGAAAGATATCACTTGTAAACTTTAATATGAGCATTCAGACTTCAGAGAAAGTTTAGTTTAAATCCGAAATCTTATTTTCTTTCATTAAAAGAACTCAAGAATACCTAGAAGCTTTATAAGTTTTTCCCTTTCAAATTGATGTAGACCATTACTATGAACTTCTTACAAGTGTTGGATATATGATGATATGAAGGATAGTTCGTCCATCATTGATGGGAGAAGAAAATTTCGTTGCACTGTGTAGATAGAAGTACTATCTACACAGTGCATTGCACTTTCTTATACGTTGCGTATACGTACGTACGTACGTAAGTATTGCATAGTTTGCTAGCTGTTAATTGATGATTTGTTGCTCTAAAATGACGGAAGAAGTGAGATGTTTCCGATGTGGACTATAAAGCAAATAGTAACCTTTTTGGTTTCAGGCGATGACAAACTATCACTTCCTCGACGATCTGAATACGCTATCTTTCCTCAGCTTCGCTTCGCTACACCCAGATCGCCTCGGAAATGATAGTTTGTCCCATCACCTTAACCGTAACGGTAATTATTTGCTTAATAAAAAGAAAACTTGCACATCATTTCTGATGAAGAAATTTCTTACTTTTTTATCATTTGATTTTGTTTTTGTTTAAGGTGCCATCATGAGGCAAAGAATAAACAGTATTTCTTTAAACTTATTATGAAACCAATCCTTTTCCCTTTTTCCTTTGGTACATTCTTTTTATCATTCGCATTATTATTCGTACAAAAACATATAAACAAAATTGCCCTACGACGACGTTACTTAACGTTTGTCCAACGAAATGCTAGTCCGGCTTTTTTTTTCGGCAGAATTTTTTTAATGACAGATTTACTTTCATCAAGTATTTTAACTCAATAAATTAAACCATTCTTTTTTAATTTTTATCAAAAATTTACATGATCGTAAAGACTTACGAAAAATCAACCCAAGGCCATTGGAAGGGGAAGTTCTGTGTATTACAATTACATGTTATGCAATCCGGACGTGATTTCTGTAGGATATGGTATTGAAATCGTCCTTGTGTTGAATTCTCCCACACTGAGATCGAGGTTTGCCCATATGGAAACGTTGTATCATCCGCTCAATCTGACTTGCGTGCATAGAACAAAAATTTTGCATGAATGTGAAGTTTTCTATTAAAAAAAGTGCGTTTCTTTCCAGCATTGGGGTGCCTGTGAGTTCCTTGGGTAACCTTTCAAAAATATAGTATAACAAAATATTATGAACTTTCGCTGTACTTTTGTCGGAAAAAACATAGTAATCCAGCACAATGTCGTTTCTTTTTGCGTTGGAGAAGAGCAAAATAGCGAGTTTCAACTCATTGCACTTCGGCCGCTCTCGCAAGCCCTCACTCGTTCCATTGTGGTCAGGCGGCTTTGGGGTGAGCGGCTAATAAATATCGTTAGCTTTCTTCTGGTATTAAAGGTAAAGACCAGTTATGGTCATGCGATTGCATTGTGAAAGAAACGTTGTGGAATCGATCAGAAAAGGTTGATCATCTAGCATATAAGTATTGGTGTGTACTGCAAGGTTCTGGAATCATCAAAATGATAAGAAATTTGGCCCATTCTTCGTAAAGTTACAAGCACTACACAGAAAGATGTATATGGGACTACCCTATATCTCTCACAGTCACATAGATATACTAATTTACCAAATATATCAATTAGTAGGCGGTTTCCCGGCAAATTTTTTATCATCATGTATTAGTCAAAACATATTCTTTCACATGATTGGTAATGAGAGCTTCCATTTCATTTTTTGAAATTGGGGCGTTTCCAATACTGGTCTTTACCTTTAAACTTGTTTTGATTGGTTGTATATTGTTGTCGGACTTTACCCATTCACATAATGGAACTACCTGCCCGATGAAGCCGCCCGTGACCCCTACACTCAATACTGTGTGGGAGTTAGTTTTTGGTCAACTTATTTTATATGAGACAAATCCAAGCAAACGTTTCCATATTAAGTAGCTGTGTCAGACTCGACAAGCAGCATATGCACCCAAAGTCTATGTTCACCCACTGACACCCAGTCGAGGTAAATCGAGGAGATTTACCACGACATATACGAAAGCTAGAAAGGCATAAACTGCCATGTCTGAGTATATGTGGTATACACCTATAGCCGGCGTCTGGCTATCAACAGAACTTGGGGATTTCCCCCTTGAAAATTATTTTATAGGTTCTCGGAAGATCTCACGGATGTTGTTTTAAAGCCTGATTTATCTGGCAGGGGAATGTTAAAAATACTTTTGCATGAGAAAGTCAAAACTGTAAATGTCTTCCTGTGCGTTTCACTGTTTCAGGACAAATACCCCCTGGAAACCCCGAGGACGACTAAAAAATTAGTTTGTAATCAACACACTAGACACGATTTAAAGTACTGTATATGGGCACCTCGCCGCCGAATGTATACATCAATAAAAATGATATATTCGGTCATGACCTAGTTTGAAACACGAATATGAGGGTATTCGGGCCAATTGTTGGGGCCAATTGTTGCCCTTATTTATCATGTTTCTAAATGTAATGAGTGTGGTAAAATTTCGAAATAAAAGATATAATATATATTCGGGCGCCTTGCTGTCAGGATATTTTCAGCGAACGAGGAAGAAAGACACTTTATTTTCTTTAACATTTTATTTCCTCATGTAATTACATACTCTAACCGCTTCTGGTATTTGTTTTTCACAAAATCAACGTTTTCCGCTGCTCAGTTACAAAATCAACTGATATGAATGTACCAGAGAGCGGATATTTATTTTCTTTTGACATGACACCGTAGATATAACTTGATGGCAATTTCTATTTCAAAATAAATTACAGTACAAGAAAACAAATTTTACTTCAGCATGACAACAGAAATAGAATGTGAAGAAAGCCTTAATTTTGGATCATGGTTGAGGGTCCATTATACATATAATGACATACACGGTCAGCTGATTAGAAAAGTTACAGAAGATGCATAAATTAAATCTTACATCCTAATTTCATTGTCGGCCTTTGTTGGGGAGACAGACTAAAACTCGCAAATAAGCACAGTCCGTCATTGGATGTTAGTTTCTTTTAAAACATAACAATCATTGTTTATGAAAGCTTTCACTTTATAATGTATAATTTCATCAGCTGTTTTTAAATCTTGCGCCCCTATATGATACATTCGGATAAAATAGCAAAGGCACGGCGCTCGGGAGGGGGGGGGGCAAGGGGGCATAGTGCCCCCACTTTTTCAAGTTCCCCCAAATGCCCCCTTTTAGGTAGGAATAGACATGATATTTTTGTCACACCCCCACCCCCGGCCCGTCTCCCCTGAAACAACAGAATTCTCATAGCTTTCCAAATATTATGTGCTCCGTAATCTAAAGCGGCTGAGGGCATGTTCCCCTCCAATTTCTCAAAAAACTCGCCCGCTACGCTCATTTGCATTTTAGTTTATATAATAATGTAATTTTGTAAGGGTCTTATTCATTCTTTCGTTAAGAGATTATACTTATTAAAAACGAGAACATGACGGTTTTTATTCTATCAATAAGAACTAATCGGTCGCAATGCGACCTCATACATCTATACATCATACATTTATCATACATGTATCTTCAGACCATCACACACACAACTGCAAAATATGATGCTCACTCAGTATCTTGTCCACGTAAAGAGAAACTATATCAATAGCATAATTGTATTTCCTTTAATTTAAGGTAAAACTTTGTAGGTGCCCCTTCCCCCCCCCCCCCCCCCCCAGAAAGTGCCTTTTTTTGTTGGTGCCCCGGCCCACTTTGAAAGACGTTCCACCGCCCCGATTAACTGTGTGCATTTACAAAGGTTAAACATTTGAAAGAAATCTTAACTGTCGGTTGCTTACTATACAAGATATCCCCCGAGTTTTCGTTTCTTTGCGCTCCATTCGGGAAAAATGAAAAGCGGAAGGCCCAAATCGCTTAAGGTTCAAAATTTAACAAAAAATAAACACTTCGATTTTAGTATTCCCTTTTAGATTTGTGCGTTAGGTAGAATGCTTTTTTTTTTAAGGCGTAATCCTACTGTAGGTCCGCTTTGCTCTCTCGCTTGTAATTTCATTGTTTGACCCGGGCACCATAATCCCTAGATCAGTAGATGGCCCTCGGTCTCGCGAAGCCTCTAATAACTTCCCAGAACCCGTGAGACCGACATTATCTGTCTCGTAGACTGTAACCATTCACTTTAACCAGGAAGCCACAACCATGAAAACTCCCTGCTTAAACAAAACCAACATCTTAAATTAACATTCTACATAATCTTCAAACTTTAATTTTTCTTTCTTTGAACTTTCAAGGCTATTTTCGTAAACATCTATGGATCATTCGAGGATAGATTCCTTTTTAAAGCAGAGAGAGAGAGAGAGAGAGAAAGAAAAAAGAGAAAGAGAGGAAATAGAGAGACAACAGGCGCTCATTGGCTGAAGGTATAGGGCCTATGCATAATTATATCGAGTCGCTCCAGTTTGTAATCGGTGATTGTTTACCCGTGAAAAACATGACAACATGCTTTAACAAAACCAACAGCTTAAATCAGGAAGTTGGTTAACATTCTACATATTGTTCAAACTTTCATTTTTCCCTCTTTGTACTTTCAAGGCTTTATTTCCGTGAACGTCTTGATTACTCGAGGATGGTAAGAGGGTAAGAGGACACTTTTTTTTTTTTTGGTCTTTAAATTTGAAAATGTGACATTTTGTCCCGTGGGGGGGGGGGTAAGGTCACCGTTTTTAGGTCAGCCTTTGGTATAATTTTTTTTTTTTTTTTTAATAAAACAAAACAAAAAAAAATCTCAAAAGGGGGGGGGGGGGTTGTCAAAAAACATACGCAAAATATACACATAAAAAAAACTAGAGGGGGGGGTTAACCCCAAACCCCCCCCCCCCCTCCCCCTGCGTACGCGCCTGACCACAACGACCATCCCAAACACGACCACCACCACCACAACAACAAAGGCACTCTATTTGTTTCTTTGTCTTTCGTTCTCTCCTCTCTCTTTATCATCCTCATTCCAACAACCCTAACCACCACCCCAAATACCACCACTACCACAAAAACAAAAAAGGCACTCGTCATTATATTCAAATTTGCACGTTATGGTATAAAGTTGATATAGCGCTGCTGTATGGGCTAACCATTGCTACTAAACATGTACTACGTACGTACAGAGTCAAGTCTCGCTTTCTGCTTCCATTTATTTATTTAATCATTTATATGTACACAAGTGGGATGTAACACCCTTATCAGCACGAGTGTTGGTTTTCATAGGTCTGTAACAGACAAAGCATTAGTTTGAACGCTAAATGAACACAGAAACCAATTTCTAAATTTATTTGAGGAAATATCATTATTAAATAAATCTGTTGATAACCATAGACATGAGAACACATTTGTCTTCATATGAATAATGCAAAAAAGTAAAGGGTGCGATGGCTCAGTGGTAGATCAGTAGTCTCGTACCCGGGAGGTCCTGGGTTAGAAACCGAGTCGATGCGGTAGTGCCCTTTGGTAAGGCATTACTCCTGATTACCAAGTTTCTCAGTGAGGACACAGTCATATGCATTCTGAGCAGTCAGGCAAAACAAATGAACCGACTAATTACCAATCAACCAATACACTCCATGTAAACTGGCATATATCAAAGCAGAGGAACCACCTAAACAAGGGATTGTAGCTAGGTTCCTGTCAGGTAATGTATAACTAGAGAGCAGTTAAAGATAAAGTTGAGTTCTGGTCATGCGATTGCATTGTGAAAGAAACATTGTGGAATCGATCAGAAAAGGTTGATCATCTAGCATATAAGTAATGGTGTGTACTGCAAGGTTCCGGAATCATCAAAATGATAAGAAAATTTGGTAATGTTACAAGCACTGTACCCAAAAAGATGTATATGGGACTAGGCCTACACGAAAAAATGGCATAAAAATCCGTCCCGATTTTTTAGATGTTATTTTAGAGCCAAGCTCTTCAGGGAAATTTTTCTATCTGATGTTCTTTCACACTTGCATAATACAATGATAACACTTTTCACCTCTTCCCTTCTCTTTAAACATACAAAAATGAGTACTTAATTGAATAATTACGTACAGGTACTTCGTTTGTCAACAGTATTACTCTGATATATGTATATATATATATCGCAAATATATCACAGTAAAATATGTATAAATAAGTAGTATCTTAAAGGTATATATAAGTGAATGAGTAGGGGAGAGAAAGAGAGAGATTAAGAGAGAGAGACAGGGACAGAGACAGGGACAGAAACATATATATATATATAATAATTATAATAATTTAAGATTTGTATAGCGCACATATCTGCCTATAATGGCACTCAAGGCGCACAAAAAAGATTCACTATTAACATTTCAAATACAAAAAATAAACAAATTAAAGTTAACAAACTAATAATAAATCAACAAATAAAAAAACAAATGCAAATTACAGATTCAGTAAGAAATTGAAATGTTCATGAGAGTTAATCATATTTTTCCTTCATAAGGTAGGTCTTTAGCTTCTTGTGGAATAGTTCAATTGTTTTGCTTAGTTCAATGTATGAAGGGAGTGCATTCCACAAACGCGGGGCTGCTACAGAGAAAGACCTGTCGCCCCAAGACCGCCTCGTTCGAGCTTCCTGGAACTGGTGGACATTTCCTGAGCGCAGACCAAGTCTAGATGATCTCTTCTCCTCTTCCAGAGACAGAGAGAGAGACAGAGATAGAGAAAGAGAGCGAGAAAAGGGGCTGTGAAGAGTGGAGAGACGGGGGTGGGGAAAATATGATCTTAGTAATCATTTTCAGGTGCAGATCGATCAATACGTTCTGTGATATCAATAAATATGTCACAGGCTAAATTCTCATCAAGAAATTCAGTTGCGCCAACAATCAATGCACGTTGTAGAAGAGGTGTCATTCCGTTTGGGTTATTGAAGAAAAATCAGGGCGTGCACCTGATTCTCAGCAACGTTCATCGCTCATTTTGCATTCAGTTCCCTCACGATGTCATGGCTTGTCAACGGTAGCGCCAGCTGTCGTAGACGCATTCCTGCGTCAGCAAAGGACGCCTCGTCACTTTTGTTGTTAATGATTGTCACTTTTATGATGGAGTTGATTACTTAGGAGGGGTGTGGGTAATTGATAGGCCGGCACATTCTAATGAACATCATCACGTGGTCTGGTACAAGCACCAAAGCATTTACGTAGCATCTTGAAAAGAACGTTGCGATAGGACTTATTTATGATGCAATAGACGCAAGCATTCCACCAGCTGTTAGAAGTAATAGAATACCTCGCGAAAATGATCAGAACTAGAGGGACATTGATACTAGGTATAGGGTTTAGGAAGGTGATGATGGTAGTTGGTAACCAAGCTAGATAGAACACACCGGTGACAACAAGGATGGTCTTAAGTCCTTTCGTTCCTGCTGCACTCGGCAGCGGTAATGCGATGTTACGGGCGTTGACCGCGGCTTTCTGCGCGGCGATCTGACGTGCACGGCGACGTGAGATGCACACGAGCCGAGCGTTCATGAATGTGGTGATAACAACAGCAGTAAACGGGATGATTTTAAAGATAATGTATCTTGGTTTGATAAGAAATGGGCAGAAACTAGCCAAAGGATTACAAACACCGGTCAGTTCGCTCTGCAGATAGGATCCAGCGGAGAGGAGAAGAGGAACTATTATCACAGCGGTTAACGCACCGATCATACGATTACGGGAAGCGAGCGTGGAGTAGCGAAGCGGTCGGGTTACCGCGACATACCGGTCAACGGATACTAGCGTCAAAATCAACATTGATTGCCATACAAACGCTGTGCACAAGACAATAACAGTTTCGTATACAATAGTGGGAAGAGAAACAAGTGCAAACAAGACACCTGAAGTTGAGCAGATTAACCCAGTGAATAGATCAACAACTGCGAGACACATGAGACAAAGTTTAGTATTAGCACTAAAACAGTTTTTAACTCGCGGAACGGTCACGACATTAGCGCAATTGAAAAGAATGGAGAGAAGTGCGCTGATAGAATAACCGATGATGGAGAAGTTTATCTGCCATTTAGAGACGTATTGGTCGTCAGTTGTGTTTGAATAATTTGCGTATTCGTTGGTTAAGTTTTCCATGGTATAACCAAGCCCTTCTAAGCCACAGTACATTAATCTCGTGTGTGAAGAACTGATGTTCACAATGATGCTGCTTTTATGCAACATCTATTTTATTATTTTATCTATTTTATTATTACCTATCTCAAGATGATTTCATAGAAACTCGTTGCAGTCAGTGTACTTGAAGTGATTAGGGACTTTTAGATTTGCACGAAGACAATGGGGATTGCTGCGATCGACGTCCTTTTAATGCACTGCCTTGAATGGAGGTCACACGTATCAGTCCACGCAAATCTAAAAGTCCCTATTAATACTTCAACTGCGGCGTAGATAAAGAATAGGATTCCTTGTTTAAGTTGTTTAGCATGATCAACTTAAGAGCCGTTGAAATTACAGCGATATATTTTGAACCTTTTTTAAATGAGAATTTTTCTTTAATGCTCTCTAAGAATACTTAGAATATGATCATCAAGAAAGCCAATTAAATCACCTTGTACTAAGAATACTTAGAATATGCTGATCAAGAAATCCAATTAAACCACCCTGCACACGCACGCACGCACCCACCCACGCACACACAGACACTCACGGTTCTTGCTACATAACATAGATGACGTACGGTATACATCAGTTTTGTTTTCACAGTTTTAATTGTAATCTTATATTTTTCATGTATTTATCTGTACACTTTTCGGTATAGACCCAAAGAGCCCTTGGATGGACAGTTGTTAGAGTACAGAGCAGACCATCCTGAATCAAGATCCGAAATCGATCTACCTGGTATACGTCACCTGGATGGGTAATGGCTCATGAAGATAAGAGTCTTGCCAATGGCGTCATTTAGCGGGTTGGGAATCAAACCCTCAACCTTGTGAATAAAGTCTAGTGAAGAAACCACTACACCAAAATACCAGGTCGAGGTCGGTGTCGCTGGTAGTCTGTGCTGGTGTACTGAGGCTCCTCTGCCCTGAGGGTCTGGTCTCCGGATCGCCCCGATCCGGTGGCTTCGGTCGAGGTCCTTTAGTTGTAGCTCCACTCCTAGCTTCTCCTTGGCAATGTTCATGATGACGTTGTCGGTCTGTTCTCCTGTGCTTTCGGGGACTCCAAAAACTCGTATACAATTTCTCCTCGAGTACTGCTCGGCGTCGTTGCACTTGTTTTGTAGTCTGTTTGTTGAGTCTTCCTGTGTTTTGAGTCGTTTTTCAAGATCGTTTATTTGTTGGTTTTTACGTTCAGTCTCGATCTGAAGTGAGACAATATTTGTCTCGTTTGACTCTACTTGCTTCGAGAGTTTGGCGAATTCTTGTTTTAGTTCTTGCATTTCCTCTCGTATTCAGTTAATAGATATGGAAATTTTAGTCTATCATATTTTTTCTTTAAGTAGTCTCTTTTATAAATGAGTTTAATAATATTAGAATTCATCCATGGACAGTGCCTAGTTTTAACCCGACATTCTTTTACATGAGCATGTTTGTTACAACAAGTTAAAAAAGCCTGTTTCCATTCAACCCACTTTTCTCGTAGAGGAAAACAAGAAGTACAATTATTATTAAGTACGTCAGAATGTTTTAAATCATCAATAAAAGCATTCTCATTAAAATTCTTATAGTCTCTAATGCGTACTACATTATGAACCTTCTTAGAAGTATTGTTGACATTAATACATGTGTATATAAAGTAACGATCACTTAAGGATATCTTTGCTACGTCACTTAGTATATGCTTATCTGGTACAGAAGTAAGAATATGGTCTAAACATTTAGAAGAGGTGCCTGTAACCCTGGTGGGTTTATGGATCAATTGCGTTAATGAGAAGAGGTTTTCAATCATATTTACAGGATTATCACTAAAACTTGCAGCATCAAACTTATAATCATAATTAAAATCACCCAGTATAACTAGGTCCTTATCTTCCGATGCTACTTTCTCAAAAATATACAGCATATTATCAAAATAAGAAGAGTCAGAATTCGGTGGTCTATACAAACACCCAATGATAAGTTTATCAGACTTCAATGATAATTCAATTCCAGTAGCCTCTACGCTAATACTTAACAAGTTATATCTTTCTGAAAAAAACAATGGTATTACGAACATATATACAGACACCACCACCTCTAGTGTTGTTATTGCAATGACGAACCTTCGTCATTGCCTTGTTTTCGTTCACATTCTGCCCCATTAATATTCTCCTCGTTTTCCTCGTCCGGAAATCACATTCGTTTTGCACATAGTGTTTGTGATTCCTAGTTAGGTGCCTTCATCATGTCCATTTCCTTTCAAATTTCGTAGGCATCATCTCTAGCATCTCATCCAGGTCACCTACTTTTTCGTTTTCTGAAATCACTCATGCGTAAACGTCCAGGCGCCATTTTGTCCGTTTCTGGTCCATTTTAAGGCCTTTCTATCTTCCTTCCTATCTCCACTATCCTAGATCCTACAAACTTCTAACAAATTTCTCTAGATAGTCTAAGAGATGTTCTTTAATCTGCGATGTATAACTTGCCTTTCAAAATGCCATCTTCATACTCAAAATTCAAATCTGAAACCGACTCCGTCAAAAATCTCTCAAGTTCTTGAAAAATGGACCCCTAAATAATCTAAAACTGCCATAACTTTCTCATATAAATTCTGTTTTGTAATTAAATCGCACAGTATCTTTATCTCATAATTGCGCATAGCCATGCCAAATTTCACGCTCCAATGGCTTTGCAAAACATAAATAGCGCCCTCTAAAGTTCTGGGAACTGGCTTTCTTTCTGTGGCCGTATCTCCATTATGGCTTGGCAAACCCGTACCCTTTTTGGGATTTAGATACCTGAGGATATGCCCTTTCCAGCCATATACAAAATTATATACCCTAACACTGACCGACTTTGCGAAAAATGCCCTCCAAATTCGCCATTTTCAAGAAAATTGAGAAATAACTTCAACTTGCTCTAAATTGGCGATCTTTATACCTAACTCAATGAAACTTTGAAGACATATGTATCCATATATGTGACAACTGTCTGCTAAGTTTGGTAAAATTCGAATATGTCAGCGCAAAGTTATCGCTAAAAATGATGAATTTACTATGCATTACGTAATAGCGCGTTTAATGCGTGAAATACATTGCGCGAAGATAACAATGGTGTCAAACTGACCGCAATGAAGTGCCCTTTCGAATGATACCAAGTATAGTATATGTTCACACAGAAAATTGTGAATAAATCGCATTTGAACAAAGGTCACTACACGAATTCCGCCGAGTTTCCGCCCGAATCTAACACGTATCGGCTATGACGTCATTTTTCAGACTGCTTTTTGCCCCTTAAACGTCCTTTTTTTTCCTTGAAAATTTGCAGTGACATGCCGAGTTCCAATACGCAGGGCACCTCATGGCCGGATTTTTGAAATTGGTCAAGGGGGCCATTTAAGACGCCATTTTGTCCTATAAATCTATTTTACATCACGTGTTTCGATAGGATTATCATAGAAAAAAAGAGAGTGGTTTACAATAACAACCATGAAATTCTCTTTCTAATGATACCAAATACGGCCCATAAAGAGACATAAAGAGAGAGAGAAAAAACAATTTAACTCGGGTCATAATACAGATCCTCTACGTGTTCCGCCCATGCATTACACGCATTGTCTATGGGGCATATCGGGTTCACACTTTTGGCCCCCAGAACGATCTTGATTGCAATGACGAACATGCACCAAATCCCATTGGTTTTTGCACGCAGTGCTTGCGAGCCCTTTCTAGGTTCTTTCCCCTATCCCAATTTCTTTCAAACTTCGTAGGCATAGTCACTACCATCCCATCAAGGTCACTGTTGAGGCCTTTCTTTCGCCCTACCTATCTCCAATATCACAGAAGCTACAGACTTCGTACAAATTGCTCTGGATAGTCCGAGAGAAGCTCTTTCGTTTGACACGTAGAAACATGGCGCCATTGCACGCACATCGTTGTGACACGATTGCATTTCTAGTTCCTGTCTCTTCTTATTAAGTGATAACCATCAATTTTAACTACGCTATCATCTATCATGTCATGCAACCATGTCTCGGTAAGACATAATATATCAAGATTGATCTAAGAGATCAGAAAACGAATTTCATCTATCTTCCCATGTAGACTTCGAACATTCAGATGACCAATTTTTAATCCTTTTACTTAGCGTAGTTGTAAGAGGTGGGCGGGGCTGCTACCGAAGCGTAGGAGCGGCGTTGGCTCTGGTTTTATATGGAGAGGGGAAATATGCGAAACCTTGATTCTGGTAGAGGTTATGGTTAAAGAATGTAGATG
Organism: Strongylocentrotus droebachiensis; assembly: GCA_035222895.1. Classification (NCBI taxonomy): domain Eukaryota; kingdom Metazoa; phylum Echinodermata; class Echinoidea; order Camarodonta; family Strongylocentrotidae; genus Strongylocentrotus; species Strongylocentrotus droebachiensis. The sequence goes on from JAVYIG010001642.1 coordinate 302,452, forward strand.
GTCTGGGATGGTGGTTGATTGTCGGTTCATTCAGAGGTGGTTGCATAGGACGCGAAGGGGGTTGTAAAGGCGGCTGGTAACAGAATTGGTCCAATTGTGGGTTCAGTCTACGTTGAGGGAGGGGTGCTGGGAAGTCTGAAGTGGGCGGGACAAACTGCATATGTTGGTGAGGAGGAGGGGGTTGCGGTGGATACATGTATTGAGACTGAAAAACGGCCGATGATATCTGATCTTGTTGACGATCTGACTTCTGGGCGGGGGGTGGGGTTCTCCGCTGCTTCTTGGGGGAGGGGTTGGTCTTCACATTCTTAGGAGCATCGAGAATAGCTTCAACTGCATGTTGGACCTTCCTAAGATCCGATGACAGCTGGTCGATTCGTTAAAAATGATAAAACAAATGATTTTTTAGAAAAAATGTTTTCATTTTATATGCTTCCACTAATTTCGAAACCTACTCAAGTATCTACAAAAACTGCAACACTTATTGATAACATTTTTACAAATACTTTAAATGATAATGTACATTCAGGTTTGTTATACTCCGACTTTTCTGACCATTTTCCAGTGTATTGTATTAATGTTTGTAAAAATAATAAAGATAATCAGTATAGACATCGTTCTGAATTTGCTAGTATGAAGAAAAGAAAAATTACAAAAGACGGGATATCTCGATTGAAGAATGAGTTGAAAAAAATAGATTGGTCAAATATGTATAATGTTGATAATGTGAATTATTGTTATAATAAATTTATATGTAAATTCTCATTATTGTACGATGATTGTTTTCCATTGTTACCCATTTTTGAAAAGAAAAAGAAGTGCAAATTCAAGCAACCATGGATGAGTAAAGGACTTTTGATATCAGTACGAAAGAAACAAAAATTACATCAACAGTTCTTGAAACAACGAAATGATAATAATAGAACTAAGTATACTATCTATAAAAAATAAATTAACTTCTTTATTACGAACAGCTAAGAAACAGTACTATTATAAAATGTTTGCTAAGTATAAACATGATTGCAAGAAAACATGGTCACAAGTTAATGTATTACTAGGAAAGAGCAAGAAGAATGAATTGCCGTGTAATATGTATTTTGAAAATATTAGTTACAATAATAGAAAAGAGATTGTTGAATGTTTCAATTCATACTTTGTTAATGTAGGGAGTAATCTAGCTCGTGGCATTCCTGTTGTAGATACTTCATTTAATGATTATTTAAAAAATCATAATGACTTTACATTGTTTTTAAAACCTACAACAGTATTTGAAATAATTGAACTTAGTAAAACATTGAAACCATATAAAACAAGTGGCCCAGATGGTATTTCTCCCAGAGTAGTAAAAGAATGTATACACTTTATTGTTGATCCATTATGTGATATATTTAATAAATCAATTTCTTCTGGAGTATTCCCCGACAGTTTGAAATTAGCTAAAATTATACCCATTTATAAGAAAAATGAAAAAGAAAATATACAAAATTATAGACCAATTGCTCTTTTATCAATTTTTTCAAAATTATTTGAAAAAATCCTGCACAAAAGAATGTATGATTTTTTGGTTAAAAACAATTTATTGATTAATGAGCAATTTGGATTTAGGAAGACTTATTCTACATATTTGGGAGCACTTCATTTAACAGATTATGTAATTAAGAATATGGATAAGGGTAATTATTCGTTGGGTGTGTTTATGGATTTGTCAAAAGCGTTCGACACCATTGACCACCATATACTGCTCAAAAAATTAAATTATTATGGTATTCGCGGCCTTCCATTGAAATTATTTGAAAACTATTTGAGTGATAGAAAGCAGTATGTGGTGGTTGACGGTGTCTGTTCGACTAAAAGGGATGTAATATGTGGTGTTCCTCAAGGATCAGTTCTAGGGCCCCTTTTGTTTTTAATTTATATAAATGATATTAAACAATCTTCAAATGTATTAAATTTTACACTCTTTGCAGATGATACTTCAGTTATTACATCACACAGTAGTGTATTTACTTTAGTTGATATTATGAATAATGAATTGATAAAATTGGATAATTGGTTTAAATGTAATAAATTATTTCTCAATTATGATAAAACAAATTATGTAATATTTCATTCTCGAAATCGGAAGATCCCTAGTGATTTATTGCCTATACAAATTGATGTAAATATTATAAAAAGGAAAGAATGTGTTCAGTTTCTTGGTATTATGATTGATGAATCACTTAATTGGAAACCTCATATTGATTACATTTCGTTGAAATTATCTCGAAGTATTGGAGTTTTGTCAAAGCTAAAGCATGTTTTACCATCAAATATTTTGCTAATGTTGTATAATAGTATGATTTTTCCACATGTAAATTATTGTAATATTATTTGGGGAAATACTTATGCATCATATATGGCTAAGATTTATTTGTTACAGAAACGAGCCGTGCGTATTATTACTAAATCTGATTATTTAGCCCCATCACGGCCACTTTTTGTTAAAACACACCTAGTCCCAATTTTTGAATTGATTCAATTTAATACTCGCCATATGGCTCCGTTTAGTCTCATTTCACGACGCCCCCTATCGTCAGAGCATGGTCAGCGTCAGCAGCCTAACATGTTAGCCTATGGACGTTTTTTTTAAAAATCGTTAAAAATTCATTTTTTGTTTAAACGAAAAGCACATCCACCCCGACGTACGTTATCACTAGCTCTTTCATTTGAGCCCTCATGTCTCATTGACTTTTGAAAGTTCACCCACCGTAATTTTTCAAAATAGGTTGCAAGCTCGCCATTGCCTATAATTCACATGTGAAACAAGTCTAACTTTGGACTCAGTTTACCAAGCGATTTGAAGATTATAGGTCGAGCACACGAAACATAAAACGCATGAATTATCATAGATCACTTATGCCTATTTCATTTTGTCCATTTCATCCAAACCCCCACCGTAATTTTTCCATTTAGTAAAAGCAAACATTTTGCCGAGTTTAGCAAAAACATGAATATTCATGAACGGTCAGACAATACAGCCTTTTAGTACGTAACGTATAGTGAATGGGAATGTGCGATGATCCGTTCAGGAGGTAGAGGTCAGTGGTTTGTGCTGGCAATGTTCACGCGAGCGAAAATGAGACAATCGGAGCAATATGCATATTTATGTTTAAATTTCAAAATCGCCTATTGCCAGAAATTCCTAATATAAACTTTGTTATTAATAGTGATATTCACTCGTATTCTACTCGTCAGAAAAATGATTTACATTTATTTAAAGTTCGTACGACAAATGCACACAAAAAATTCTATTTAAATGGCATTAAGGAATGGAATAATTTGAGTAATGATATTAAGGAAAGTACAACTCTATCTCGATTTAAAGTACGATGTACACAGTTATTATTTAATGATTTATGTAAACAAGTTTGAGCTGAGGAGGATATTTTGAATGTATGTGTGTATGTATATGTGTGAGCGTACATGTGTGTTTGTATCATGTTATTTTAAAGTTGTTAAACTGTATAATTTATGTGTAGTTTGTTTTTCTTTTTAAGGCCCCACCACAAGCAATTTGCTTCTAAGGGTGTACTCTACCGTATTATGTTTACTATGCTACTCATTTGTATGTACATGTTTCATTTTATGGTTAAATAAAAACTGATATCGAAATCTCAGGAATTCAGTCACCAAGCTCATACGAAAAGAGAAGAGAGAATATTTTGATTCAGTATCTGAGGGATACAGTAATGATAGTAAGAAGTTATGGCAGGAGTTAAGCAAAATTACTGGAAGGGGGAAAAAAGACTTTGTTTTACCATCTGGTTTAGACAGTAATGAATTGAACGATTATTTTGTAAATATTGGTAAAAAGATTTCAGAAACTTTCAGTAATCATGATCTATCATGGAACCACCCTGAAAGTATACATACCTTCGTCTTGAAATCAATCAGTCCCGGGAAAACTAAACATAATCTCTCTCTATTGTCGAAAGAGAGTAGCCTTGACATTTTAGAATTTGATAGAAAATTACTTCAAATCTCAGCTCCTTATATTATTATTTCTCTTAATTGTCTTTTTAATGAAAGTTTAAATTGTGGATTTTTACCTAATGATTGGAAACTGGCCAGAACTACACCTGTTTATAAAGGTAAAGTTGATAAGAATAATATTTCAAATTATAGACCCATCTCAGTCGTATGTCATATTGCTAAACTGCTTGAAAAGGAAGTTCAGTCTCAATTCTTATCTTACTTGCAGACTAATCATCTTATTAGTGTTGACCAATATGCTTTTTTGCCAAATCATTCAACTAATACATGTTTACATAGAGTCATTGATGATTGGTACGAATCTTTTAATGAAAAGGAAAAAGTTGGTGCATGTTTTCTTGATATTTCAAAATGTTTTGATTGTATTGACCATGAACTTTTGTTGTCCAAATTGAATAAGTATGGTGTTTTAAATACTGAACTTAAATGGTTTTCTAGTTTTTTATCTGGTCGGAAACAAGCAGTTTGTTGTCATGGTAAACTGTCCGAAACAAAGGAAATTACTATAGGAATTCCTCAGGGGAGTATTTTAGGCCCCTCCCTCTTTCTTGTTTTTATAAATGATATAACTGATTGCTTACGGTTAAGTACATGTAATATATACGCTGATGATGTTGTCTTATATGTTTATGATATGGATATTAATGTCATCCCAATAAACAAAATCACGTGAAAATCACGTCATTATCAAGGTATCGACTTGAGGAGAGTTACGTTCTTCAAACACCGGACATTTACGTAAATGTGTTAATACGTTTATTGCACTACGTCACCTAAAACACACGTACACTAAATCACGCAATTGTCACTGCAATATCACCATTATAATAACGTGATTATCTCTACCTTGGAGACCATGGTTTGGAAACCTAATACTCCCGTGTTTGTTTGGTTATGAAATTACATATTCATAAACGAAATTATTGCGTCACAGAACACGTGAAGCGTTAGTGATAGTTTTAGTCAAAATATCTGCGTGAAATTCACGTGAATATTACGAGGCTGGCTTGAGATGAATCATGTTCTTCATTCACGTGAAATTTACGTCGAAGAGGAAAAATGTTACTGTAACCCGCGTTCAACCCAATAATTACGCAAATGTTACACAATAAATGAACCAAAATAATGACGTTCTCATCCCGTTTCTGAACATCGTGTTTTGGATCTTCCATAATTACGTCCAGGCGCGCCGGAAGCAGTTTGGGATTAGAGGGGGTGGGGGGGGGGGGGGGGGAGGTGCAAACATCCCAGAAGAGAAAGCTAGTTGCAACTGGTCCAGTTGATGAACCAGTTAATGCCAACTGGTAACCCTGGAAATTGAAATGGGCTTAATGATCCAGTTGATCCAGGCCAGTTAGAATTCAACTGGTCTAGCTGAGCCATTAGCACCATTTGGTAAAACTTCCAACCAGTTGAACGGCAACAACACTTCAATACTGGTACGTCTGTATTTCCAATGTAAAGGCATTGGTAATAAGTAGACTTTCATAATTTAATTAATCGAAATTTTTTCATATACTTGTATTTTATTGAAATTATTTTAGTTCATAGTTAATGTTTCCCTAATTCATGTTTAATTAAATGTAATTTATACGAAGTAGCGAAATGTCCTAATAACTGGTAATTTATATTTGTAGTATTTTCGAAAAAATTTGCATATAACTAATTCATCAGTAATTAAGAAATATGCTGTAAATTCAGATAAATTGTTTAAAAAACAAAGATCTGCACGCACCCCATATTCAATATGCAAATTAATTGGTGTCAGCTGGTTCAACTGGAAGTATGCCAACAGTCAGCCAGTCATCAACTGGTGCAACTGGAAATATGCACACAGACCAGTTATCAACTGGTGCAATGAAAAGATGCCAATGGTCAGTTATCAGCTGGTGAAAATAGAAATATGCCAACAGTCACGGGATTATCACCACGGAACTTAAATGGTAACTGTGAAACCATCAAGACACCCAAGAATAACTCATTTTTCACACCTGGAAATCACGGAATACCCAGCTTATATTAATAATCCGTTTGAGTCACGAGATCATCACCGCGGAACTGATGGCAACTTTGATTACCATTTAAATAGGTGTTTTAAGACACCTAATAATGACTAATTTTTCACGCCTAAAAGTCACCGATGCCCAGCTTAGATTAATAATCCGTTTGAGTCACGAGATCATCACCGCGGAACTGCTGGCAACTTTGACTACCATTTAAATAGGTGTTTTAAGACACCTAATAATTACTTATTCTTCACACCTAAATATCACAGATTCACAGCTTAGATTAGTAATCAGTTTTAGCTACGTAATCATTACCAAGAAAGTTATGGTAACTTTGAAACCATTTAAAAAGGTGTTTTAAGACACCTAATAATGACTAATTTTTCACACCTAAATATCACGGATTCACAGCTTAGATAAGTAATCAGTTTTAGCTACGTGATCATAACCAAGAAAGTTATCGTAACTTTGAAACCATTTAAAGAGGTGTGTAAGACACCAAATAATTACTTATTATCACCACCATCGGTTAACGGACAAAAAACTCGTTGCTTGGTCAAGTGGTGATTTGGTCATAAACACTTGATTTACAGAGGTAAGTGGAATCACGTTACTCCAGTCGCGTGATAAATTGTTTTTTTTTTAGGTTAGATGAAAACGTGAATAGGAGTACCTTTTTTGTTTAAATGAAGGCACGTGTCGATAACGTTTAAATCTAGTTTAAAAGGCACCATACTTCAAAATCACTTAAAATACACTCCCAAAAGAGGTTACTTTTTAGTGTTTTGTTTATTGGGATTACATCTAAGCTCCAAGCAGATTTATATGCTATAAATGAATGGTATTGTAAAAATAGATTACGTATTAATACTAATAAGAGTAATGTTACGCTGTTGAGTAGTAACACACGAGGTAACGATGAATTAAGTCTGAAGGTGCATTTTGATACTGAAACAATAGAACAAGTAAGAAGTATCAGATATTTAGGGATTGAAATTGATGATAGATTATATTGGGATATCCACATTAAATCTCTTACCAAATCATTAAGTTATAAGATTTTTACTTTGAGAAAGCTCAGTAAATTTTTAAGCTCTTCCATTTTGAATAAAATATACAAATGTACCATACAGCCAATCTTAGATTATTCTTGTTCCGTATGGGGAAACTGTTCTTTACAAAACAGAAACATTCTTTTAAGACTACAAAAAAAGAGCTGCACGTATTGTCGTAGGGAACTTTGATTATGATGTAAATAGCTTGAATATAATGAATTCATTAAAATGGCAATCCATTGATACTAGACGGGACTATTTTTTATCATGTATTAATGTACAACTGTATTCATGGAAAAGCCCCAGTACGATTATGCAATGAAGTGGAAATGGTTTTTGACAGACATGGTTTTAACACTAGACTTGCCAATACGCTGAATGTTGTTTTACCCAAGCCTAATCTTGAATGTTTTAAGTATTGTTTTAGATACGCTGGAGGTAAAATCTGGAATAGTTTACCTTCTGCTTTTCAAAATGCTAAATCTATCGATGTTTTTAAACGTATGTACAAGGACAAAATTGTTAAACCTGTGTGATACAATGCCGATTCATTTACTGCTTTGACATGGCTTATTTCTCTCTCTCTCTCTCTCTCTCTCTTTCTCTCTCTCCATTTCCCTCTCCCCTCTTTCTTTCTTTCCCTTTTTCCTCCTTTACTTTTTAACAGTTTCCTTATATCTTTTCTCCTCTTCTTTTTTTGGGGGTGATATTTTAATGCCTTTTATTAAAGTGATTTGAAGTTTTTTTCCGCTGTTAATTTCAATTATTACATCGTCGTTTTTGTTTTTTGTTTTTGTGCTTTTTACTACTTTTAATGCGTATTATATGCTTATATGTTAGTTTTGTACTGTTCTTACCTTTGCTTGTGAGTTTTGGTGATTTTCATTACATATATTTCCGTCTACTACATTTTTATCCTGTTCAGGACCATGATGTAAAACAAATTTTGTATCTACAATGTATATCTTATTCTTGTTATCCTGAATAAATATATTTCAATAAAAATATATTTCAATAAAATATACCGATTTGATTAGACATGGTGATTTAATCACATTAATACCTTGATACATTTCATTCTAAATTTTCTGTGTATCCGTTAGTCTTGGCGGTAAAATCAGACATCAAAGCAAACAAAACAACACATTGATGAAATGAGCACGCAGTCGATCTTAAGAGTTTTTTTCTTCACATGTCGGAATCTTTAAAGCAACGGTGCTACTTAGGTCCTTGGAAATATTGAGTCTTTGGTACAGATGTCATCATCTCCATTATAATGAACTCCTTAACTCGAGGGGATCTTCAAATTCGTATTCCAACCCATTGCACTTTGCATCTAGTCTCATCTTGATGCACAACAATTAACTTTTGTTTGAAAATATCGATTCATCTGTTATGGATTTGAAAACAAGTGTGTATATAAACATGTATATACACATATACATATGTACATACTTATATATATCACCCTTCTCCGTCTCTCTATAGCCTTTCCCTCTCTCATTTTCGCTTCACACTCTCTTTGAGGCTGTTCACACCGGCAGAGAAAGCGCGCGCTAGACCGCGCTATCTCTGTGGTTTGGAAGGTACAACGTCGTTTCGGTCCGCCCAACAGCGAGCCACGGCGAGCCAAAACGGCGTGCCACTGGAGCACCTCTTGGGGGTGGTCCACGAGAGATAGCGCGGTCTAGCGCGCGCTAGAAAAAAGGGGGTGCTACGATAGACCGCGCTATCTCATTGCGGTGTGAACAGCCTCCAAGTTTCTTTGTCTTTCGTTCGCTCCTCTCCCTTTATCATCCCCATTCCAACGCCGTGTTCTCCTCAAACAACCACAACCACCACCATCACCACAACAACAAAGGCACTCGTCATTATATTCAAATCTGCACGTTATGGCATAAAGTTGATATAGCGCTGCGGCTTATGCCGAAAGGGTGGGTAGGGAGCGTCGCTTTGACTTGAACGCGACCATTCGTCAAAAGCCCCCCCCCCCCCCCGGTTTGGCCGAAAGGGTGCGTTGACTAGTCTTCCACATCAGTCGTTTATAATAAAATTTAAGGAATAGAAATTTAAGTCGTTTAAATTAAAATAATCAAAATAGAGACAGATTAAACATTAAATCAAACTAGTTTTACGTAGTCTTGCAGATCAGGTGTTTATAAGAATTACATCAATAAATAACAAGAAACACAATCAAATAATTTACTATGATATCTAAAATTTCTAATAAAGATGTTTACCTAGTCTTGCATATCAGTCGTTTATTTATTAAAGCCCCACTGTCCTACTTGTAGCTACTTTCTCCCTCTATATAGAAAACTTCCCCAATCGGTGCCTGTTGGTCCCCCATGATCCTCTTTGTCTTATGTTAGTTGAGAGCTGAGTTAATGAGATAGCCACCTGTCAGTGACCTTGCTGTGTGGTCTAATCCCTTCTGGCCCAGTAGTGTTGACGGTCTTTAAAATAACGAAAAATAATATCAATTTCCTCCTATGTAGTCGGGTCCGCTGTGTCGGTAATCAATCCTCGTGTATATATCAATGCAGAAGTTTGAAGTCGGTTTGATGTTTTATGTCGGTCGGCCGGCAATTATTTTTTTTTACCTACGCATTGTAACTTTTTATCGGAAAAAAAAACATTTTCGAAAGTTCAGAGAATGATTAAGAGTCTTCTTTCTCTAATAATTTAATGAAACGTCAAAGTTTCCGCGCTTCGCGCGAGAGGGGGGAAACTGAATTCAGACAAGGATTATGAGTCGAGAACAGTACAGTGAATCGTCTTCTTTCTCCAATAATTTAATGAAACGTCATGGCTTCCACGCTTCGCGCGGCAGGGCCGAAAATGAATTCAGACAAGGATTAAGAGTAATAATTTAATAAAATGTCAAAGCTTCCGTGATTCGCGCGGAAGTGGGAACAGAATTAAGACAAGGATTAAGAGCAGAGAGAACGGTAAAACGAATCGACTTCTTTCTCTAGTAATTTCATGAAACGTCATGGCTTCCACGCTTCGCGCGGAAGGGGCGAAACAAGAATAAAGAGTCGGAAACGGTACAACGAAACTCTTCTTCCTTTAATAATTTATGAAATTTAAAAGCTTCAACGCTTCGCGCGGGAAGGGGAAATTGAAATACAGACAAGGATTTAAAGTCGAGAAAGGTACAACGAATCGTGTTCTTTCTCTAATAATTTAATAAAACGTCAAAGCTTCCGTGCTTTGCACGGAAGGGGGAACAGAATTAAGACAAGGATTAAGAGCAGAGAACAGTACAGTGAATCGTCTTCTTTCTCCAATAATTTAATGAAACGTCATGGCTTCCACGCTTCGCGCGGCAGGGCCGAAAATGAATTCAGACAAGGATTAAGAGTAATAATTTAATAAAATGTCAAAGCTTCCGTGATTCGCGCGGAAGTGGGAACAGAATTAAGACAAGGATTAAGAGCAGAGAGAACAGTACAACGAATTGTCTACTTTCTCTAGTAATTTAATGACACGTCATGGTTTCCGCGCTTCGCGCGGGAGGGGCGAAACAAGTATAAAGAGTCGGGAACAGTATAACGAATTTTCTTCTTTCCTAAAAATGTATGACAAAGCATCCGCGCTTCGCGCGAGAGGGGCGAAAATGAATTCAGACAAGGATTAAGAGTAATACAAAAATAAAACTTCAAAGCTTCCGTGCTTCGCGCGGAAGGGGAGAAATTAAATTCAGACAAGGATCAAGAGTGGAGAACGGTACAACGAATCGTCTTCTCTCTCTATTAATTAATGGAACGTCAAAGCTTCCGAGCTTCGCACGAGAGGGGGGCACTGAACTCAGACAGGGAATACTAAGAGTCGAGAACGGTACAACGAATTGTCTTCTTTTCCTAATAAATTAATGAAACGACAAAGCTTCCGCGCCTCCCGCTTGAGGGGGAAACAACCCACTCCCTGCACCCACCTGTAATTGGTGGCTAACTTTGTCGGTAATCGGTGGCCTCTACACCCCCCCCCCCACTAAAAAAAAGTCTAGCGACGCCCTTGCACACACACCCACGAAACTCTCCACTTTACATAGATGATGGTTTTTCATCAGTTTGTTAAATTTTGTAATTATAGTAAGTACCATACAATTATGAATAAGAGAGTACAGTGATTTATTGTTGACCTTTTTTAAATGACAATTCTTCTCTAAAGCTCTTTAAGAATATACTTAGGATATGATCATCAAGAAAGCCAATTAAACCACCCTGCACACGCACGCACGCACCCACCCACGCACACACAG